>RJWH01002804.1:0-200325 GCA_004363575.1 Solenodon paradoxus | reverse complement strand
GAAAGCTTCTCAAACCTTTTTTAAAATTAGGAGAGATGTTACTTTCATTAGCAGAGTAGCTCAACTATGACCATTGATTACTCAAAAAATTATATAAGCAGCTAGAGACCAGGTTCAGATAACTGTGGAATCGCAAAGGAATTTTTCCTGGTCAACCATCAGGACACTTAAAAGCAAAGCATCAGAAAAGCCTGGAGAATAATTACTGGTATGGTTTCTTTAGAAATGGCAATCAGGAAGCATAAAGCTGACACTATATATTGCTGGATGGAAGTGATTATTTGGGCTGATGTCTGATTCTCAAGTGGTTACGAACTTTTATGAGCCAAGGCAGCTGGATGCTCTGACAACTAATAAACTACAGTGGATAAAAGGCAAGAACGCTTCCCCAACCTCACTCTTATCTCTTTAAAAGCATGTAAATTTGCACTAACTGTTCTGTCTGGAGGACTTTACTCCCTCAGTTAACAGTTATGCCATAAAATCTGAAAGTTTCACAAGATCTGCTTGCTTCAGGTCTGGTGTAGGTCTTAGACTCTATGCAGTCATTGGGTAAATTGGCCTGTGACTGGTAAGCAAAGCTGCTTTTAGCTATACGTGTTCATCCAGTGTAAAACCATTTCTATGGGTGGATAGTTTCCATTCTCTGAATTTAATGAGATAAACCTGGAGGGATACAGGTGCTACTGGAGGAACTAATGGGAAAGGATTTGGACTGGGTAAGACTTGTCTCTTTCCCATTTCCTAATTCATGCTGGGGTGTGTATGATGAGCAAATCAGGCATGTTACCCTTTGCAAGGAAGATATCTGCTCCGTCTGTCTTACATGCAATTTTAATTGGCTGTGATGATCGGGACCCTTTGGAACCAAGCCTCCTTCAGAAATAAACATCAAGCAATAGAGAATTCCAAGGTGGAAAAGAAAGTGCTCTTCTCATTTATGACATGATTAGGTGGGAGTTTTGATTTCTTTATCTCCATTTTTTTTTAAATCATTTTCTTTTATTTCATTGTTCATGTTGGCTGTTTCTGCCAGTCCCAGGATACAAACCTAGGTCTTTGGATGTATATGGATTTTGCCCAACCACTACTCTACAAGGGTGTATATATTCTCACCAGTAGTCCTGTGTGACTCATAGTTATGAATGACAGTGCTTAGAGATTAATACTAGACTCATGTGTTAACCTGTTGTGATCAGTGGCGAATGATCAATAATTATAAGTTGTCTTTTGAATGCTCAGTTTATTCACACATCACACGGCACATTTATTCACAAGTAAGAGCTTGTGGCTGTAGTAATCAACTGGTGCAGAGTTTTCTCAGAGATGGCTCTCAACTCCTCACTTCAACTGCCACCACTCTTTTGCTAGACTGAACACTTTCACTTTACTTTTTAATTGTAGCATAGACACCTCGCTTCACTTTCTGGTTCCAATGTTCACTACATAACCTCATTGGTTTCTTTGCTTGTTCTACTGGAGCTGATAGAGTAGACACAAACTGGCAGTGCAATAGGCCAGTGGAAAGTATTAGATCTGATGTTATATATACCTGACATATTTTTCAACACCAGATTTGGAACTGACAGTTGGATTTTGCAATCTTGTGAAAGGGAAATAAGCATCCACTTTTTTGATGCAGAGACATTTGAATCACAGGCATGTGGCCACAATCTAATAAAGTAGAATTGAACTTGATCATAAAGAACAAGTTAGCTTTCTGCATTGATGATATGATTATCACTGATCCCACAGAGGCAGAAGCTCTGCAGGACAAAGAAAGACTGGCTGATACACCCCATGAAACTTCAAGGCCTAGGTCAGTCTATGAAATTCATGGGGATTATATGGAATGGAGCAAGCAGGGGCGACTACTGATAAAAAGTTCTCACAGCCCCTGACAAAAAAAAACAAAACACTAAGACAGAAGGACTGTTCAGGTTTTTGTGAAATTACATCTCTCTTCAAGGACTCCTGGTGACCTCTCTTCACAGGTCACTGGAAAAAATGGAATGTATAGAGGGCCATGAGTTGAAACAAGCATTAAAAGAATTAGAGAAAACAGTGACATAGGCCTTCACTGCATGATGACCATGGACATTATAATATAACGTATACAAACCCAAGTCTTTGACAGAAATACTTTTTTTGTTTTTTGGATTTGTAACATTTTAGCATATAACATAGCATATACAATATAATAAATAACAACTGTTCATTATTGACTACTAGAAAGCAGTTATCTTGTTACTAGATTAGATAATAGTAAGAACTATCCACACCAGAGGAGACTTAGGTGAGAAATGCCAATTATGTCTTGGGTAATGTCAAAGCACTTGAATATGGATAAAGAAGTTAGCAAAATTCAATAAATAAGTGGCAATGACTATATTAAAAAGTATGCTAATAAGGGAAGTCAGGGGTTATTCGCTGCGTACATAAGTTGATTTTATAGAATCCTGATAGTAAATAAACCTGGAATCTACTAGAAAATTTTAACATGACTTATGTAATATATAAAACATATGGATTCCTCCATAAGTGAAGTGACTTTACACTTTGCTTAGAGATGCCCTGTGTTAACAAGGGCCCATGTGTGAGAACAAAGTTCCTGAGAGCTGCATGGGCATTGGTAGCCCTTATTTTCCCCTGCATTACCTCTGCCTCATAACTGCTTATATGTAATAAATTACTGGTGAAATAGGATATCTGAATTATAGGGGTCTGATTTGTCAGCACCGTTGTATGCTATCTTGTTATGAAAGGAAATATTTACTTGGATCAGGAAACAGTAGTACTAGACATGTGTGTATAGCATTCTTTTTTCCCTACATGTTTGAGTACATCCTCTATATTAATTACCTCTTCATGTGATAATGACATTGAAGTCTCATGTTATATAATAAGGGTAGAAAGATAATTTTGTTTTACCAGTAACTATAAATGCTCTACCATGAGCACTTTTTTTTTTTTTTTCATTATTGATGACTTAGTCTAGGGAGAAATAAATCCTCTGTTTATAGTTTGAAATTTCTGAGGGTTGGAAAATCCTTTACAAATGTTCCTTGTACATTCCAAAAATCTTATTTCTCCCCCATGACACATTTTGATTACAACTCTGTAGGACATCTACATGTCACCTGACCCTGTAATTCTTGATACAGTGGGTGGCAAAAGTATTCCTGGAAGCCATTCCTGTACTGGGTGACTGGAAATAACTTTATGCATGCCAGTGACTGTGAACTGCACACATATGCTCACTAAGCACAAATTAAATATCCTGCCAGCTCAACTTCTCTTTACTGGATCCCTAAATCCCTGCAGTCATTTCAATACCACCTGACATGAGAGCAAATGTGACAAACGGGATATAAGAGTGGAAAGAGCAATGATACTGTGGTTTAAAAAAAAAAAAGTGAATTTTTGTCTCTTTCACACTTGATGCTAGTAACACGGTGCTGAGGTCCCATCTGAGGGCTTAGGAAAAGGACCCAAACAAATTAGGAACCCTGAATATTAAGCTTCTCAATGCTCATCATGGTAAGTCTCTGAGTGAGGCCAGATCCTGAGGATCTGAGAACTTGGCAGAGAGAGCTGGGTTCAAAAGCACTGTGTGTCCTTCAGTTGACTCCATGAGGAAAAGAAAGTGCCTGTGGTGATTGAAACTGAAAGAATAATGCTGCCACAGAGGAGTCAGCTTTAGAGATTCATTTGCCTGATGATTTAAAGACAAAGACATTTGCTCTAGGAGGAAGTGGAAACTTTGAGGAGTTAGTGGAGTGCTCCACTCCCCTCACCCAACTCTGGAGGCCATGTTGGATTGGTGAATATTCCCTATCTAATAATAGACTGCTTAATCAATTGTCTGTTGTTCTTTTCCATTTAGGTGTATCATAGACACTTAAAATTAACCTGCGTACCACAAACCCCCAGGTTTTGTTAACTGACCTAATACTCTAAAACCTAGTCCCTAGATTACATCTTTTACATCCGTAAATGCACCAAGATCTAAAGGAACTTGTTAACCATTTTCTCTGCCTCTCTTATTATGAATTCTTTATTACAGCTTACATATTTGCTGTGAATTTCTCTGGCTTCAGCTTTTCTTTCTCAAGTCTGCATTTCAGAATGCAGCCAGAATATTTTTAAAAAGCAAAACAAAAACAAATATAACCATCCAGTCATCAGTGTAGATTATTTAATGGATCCCTCTGGTTATCAGTATAACATCTAATTTCCTTAGTGACACACAGGATTTATATGTTGGCTCCTTGCTAATTTTTCCAGTTTTATGAACTGTCATCAAGGCTCCATTCCAGCGACTCTGAAATACTTCTAATTTGCTTGTTAGCCTTCCTAACTTTGCATAAGCTATTTCCTTCTCCTTGGAATTTTTTTTCTTCCCATTTCTGTTACAACACTAACATTTTCTCATCCTCTGACATGTCTATTCTCTATGGTCTAAAGTACCCTGTGCTTAAGTCTCTTTAATATCTCACCTATGTAAGCTTTTCATACTATGTAATTAATTAGGTGTTTGATTATCTGAGTACATGAACCCCGTTATTCACTTGACATTTTTAGTACCCAAACCACTCCTGAAATATGTCAGCTATTCAAAAAAGTAGACGTGCATTTGATGAATAAATAAATCCACTCACTGACCCACTAAGAGAAATGCTATATTTTTAATCCATTAGATATTTACAAAGTAGGTTTAATGCTTGCTGAAAAATAGCCTATATACCCAGCATGAAATGATTGATCCAAACTAATGAGACAGAAGATAGTCATACTAAATATTAAAAGCCTCATATTACAGTTTTCACTGACTATAGATAATCACCATTTTAGATATATCTAGAAATATTTGGGATTATCAGGTCAAACTGATGGTATGTGTGTATTATATGGGAAGGAAAAAAGCAAGTAGAATGCACAAGCGAGATAGATATACAGAGGGTCTACTTTAGGGCAGTCAGTAGAAATGAAACATGAGACATGAATTTAAGAGACATTTGATATCGACACTCATTTGGTCATAGGAGAGGGTCGTACATCATACATCTTTGGTAGAAGAGAAAACCAGGGTCAGTCTCATTATATACCCCTTATTTGAGATTATATGACTTAAAAGGATTGATTGATTTTACAGTGGCATCAATTTCCTTTATAAAAATGAAAAACTTGGTAACATTCCATTTGATGATAATTACACTTTAAGACTAGGTTTTTTTTGGAGATAATTGAGTAAAACCTATTTAGTATTTAGTAATATTTTAAAATGTTATTCTATTTTAAGTTATTATAGATAATTGAAAAAATAAAATATGTAAATGTGTATAAGATACAATAAACAAGCCTGTTTATAGATAACACTTACTCCTCACATGGATTATATTTATAGAATCTTGCCTTGGGTATTTTCATAGTGTGAGTTTGCAAAAAATTAGAAGAATATAAGATAAGCTAAGAGAATATTAAAAATAATGTTTTTAGAGTGGCAAAAATCTACAGTGTCCTCTTCTGTTTAACTTTGTTAAACACAAATATTCATTTCTAACAATCTTGCTTCAGTAAACCAAACCAATTTAGTCTTATCAGCCTTCATTTTCAATGACACTTTCTACTGAACCAAAATTTTTTTTTACTTTGCCTACACATCATTTTTGCATTTTTAATTTAAATTTCTGTCCTCACTTAAAGATTTTATAAGCACAAAGTAAAAAAAAATACACACCATTAATTTATGAAATTCTTTCTCTTCTTTTGTGCACTGAAGCCAAATTTAACAACTTAGCTTCTGCAGTTGCCACTGCCTTCACTTTCACCTTTGCATCATTAATTTTCTCCTTACTTTTGAATCAGTAGTGCCCTGATCTAAATAAATTGTAATAGCTAAATAAAATTCCCTTTATTTAAATGTCTGACTTTATGTGGACCTTATTTTATCTAGAATTTTATATTGAATTGTTGTTTTCTTGGTTTTGATTTCATAGTACGTTTTTAAAACTTAAGTAGCATCATCTCACAACACTAAGTTTTAGGTGTGCAGGTTCACTCTTTATCAAATACATAGCACCACACCCAAACCATCCTCCATCATGGTCCATTGTAACATTATTATCCTTACTCTCACCGATGGAGCTATAGACACATTGAAATTTCTTTGTGGTAATGCTTATAATTATGCATTCAACTTATTTATCAGAATATACTACTATTAGTATTTTTCTATTTATTCGTATTTTAAAATTTTATCTTCTGAGAGGTCAAATGTATTGTATAAACGTATTCAGACTATCTTTAGGACCTGCTATTTTTCTTAGGCTTACATAAAAAATCATTTTTCTCTTTGTTATTTTCTTTAGATGTCTGTTTGAGAATGAGCAATTAAATCATGTTGCATTTTAATATCTTTCAAACCTTCTTCATATTATTGATTTTTGAATTTTACTGAGATAGGAGACAAAAGAAAACAAAAAAACGAAGGTCTTCACTTTCTAGCCAAACATGAAAAAAGGAACATTTTGCAGTTTGAAACAAGACCAGATGCTGTTTGGCCCCTCCCGTTTATTGAAGTCAAGGGCAGACCCTCCTGTTAAGACATCCTGACTCCCTACCTTGCTATCAACAGCACTCCAGGTGGCTTTTTCAAGACTCTACCCCACCCTACCGCTTGCTGAAACTTCCCCTTAAGAACCTCTCTCCCTAAGCATAGGACAGATCATTCCCCACTCTTCTCTGAAAGTAGCTTTCCAGATTCACTTGGGACAATGGAGTCTCGCTTAGAGCCCATCAGGCTCTCTTGCCTCTGCCTCTTATTGTTGAACTGGCTTAAAATTACTATTTGACCAAGTACTGAAAGAGGAACATTAAAATCTTTAACTAAACTATGATTTTGTATTCCATTTTCCCTTTGTCTTTCAGCCTCATGTATTTTTAATATCTGTAGTTGCTATGTATACATGTAGTTTGCTTTCGGTATTTTTGATAAATTCAGCCTTTTTAACATTTGATGTAGTATAGGAATAAATTATCCAAACTATATTTTAAAATAGTGTGCGTCATCCTGAGTTTGGAAAAAAAAAAAAATATATATATACATATTTTACTGAATTTAGTATTCTGTTTGATCAATATTTCTTTTCAATACTTTTAAAGATGCTCCATGTCTGCTTGTTACCTTTGTTTATGATTAGATATCAGCCATCAATCCTGGCTGTGTTCCTCAAAAGGTAAGTCTACTTCATTTTTTTCCTGAATGCTTTAATATTTTTTGCCTCTGTTTTTGGTTGTCAGTGATTTGACCTTTATGTTCCTAAGTGTGGTTTACATTTTGTTTAAATCGTTTGTGGTTTGTTGAAATTGATCAGTTGGTAAGCTGTTGCTTTTCAACATTTTTTTGAAAAATCTTGTCCATTGTTGTTTTCATTTATATTTCCACCCCATTCTTTTCCATTTTTCCCTCTGAAACTTAATCGTTCATAATTAAATTGTATACCATTTTTCTACATCTCACTGAGGTGTTCTGTATTGTTTATTACATATTTAAATACTTTCTTAGTTTTTTAGATTGCAGTCAGAATGTCTTCAATTCACTGTCCCTGTCTTCTATTGGCTTTAAAACTTGAAATCATTTTCATTTCTAGAATTTTTACATTTTATTGTTTGCATTTCTCTGCTGAGATTATCTTATGATGATATTTTAATTTAATATATATAATATGATATAATATATTTATATGATATACGATATACATAATATAATGTATGATATATTTGCGATAGCTTCTTAAAGATTCTGGTCTGTCGTTTCTTATATTGGGGTCACCTCAGGATCTGTTCCTATTGGTTGCTTTTTAAAATTCATATTTCCATAGTTTTTGAAGTTTAGTATAGTTTTTTTAAATGTATGTTTACTTGGCATGATAAATTATAGAAACTTTGTTTTCTTCCTATAATGAGTGCTACATTTTTGTTGTAGCAAAAAGCTAAATTACTGATCTCCTTAATTTTGTAGGGTATTGATTGGACATTTGTTTAATATGAGTTTGTAAAGAGTTGATTGGTGTTATCAAGTCACATGACAAACTCCAAATTGTGTCTCTCTTGCAGTTGGCAACAATTATGTGGTAGCTCTTTAGTTCCATCTGCCTTTAATCTGTTGTTCCCTTGGTTTACATAGACTCTCATACGTGCACAATTTGGAAAAATATTTGAGGGAATTTATATTTATGTATCAGATTTGGTAATTATCCCTTTATAGATTTCATTCTCTTTGGAATTTTTCCCTCCATTTAGAATCCTTCTGTAATTCTTTAGTCAATTCTCTGTCACATTAAGTCAATAAGACTGAAATTCATATTCAATTCTACCTGCCTTGCTCCATGAAGATGTAAGTCTGACCTTAGGATAAAAACCACACATGTTTTTCTCAGCTGGTATATTTTCTATCTCAAATCTATGCGTTATGCTTCAGTGCTTTCATGTAGTTGATTTTCATTTGTTGTCTGTAGTTTATAATTTCTACTCAGATGTCAATTATTCTGATACAAGTACTTCACCTTTACCAGAACAGTGACATAATGATTAATTTTAAGCTAAAGCTGCTGTTTAGTCAAGCCTTTTTATACCAAAAGGCTAAGAGTCAAGGAAAGAAGTTGCCCTATTATCAGAGTAATAAGACTGTCAGGAGAGCTGCTGGTAATCAGTTGAGTCAGGGAAAACATATCTGACAACTGATAAAAGAAGTAAGAAATCACAGACTGAGAAGGCATTGTGACCAGGGAGTCAGATATTTCAGCAGTAAGTCATCTAGACTAGCAAGTCTAAAGAGTATCTAGAATAAGAGAAAGGAGGGACTGTCAGTTGCATTGCTATGATGAGTTGCTGTAGGAGGGATGTGTTCATTCAAACTATCTTTCTCTTCACACTACCTTTCTCTTATAATTTTTCCAAGAAAAGAACACACCAGAATCCTGGAAGGCTATTCTCAAATTAGATTAGCTTATTATGCAAAGGAAATGGATCAGAGAGGCAAAGGGAGTAATTGTCAATGATGTCATGGGACATTACACACATCTCCTCTTTAGGAATAAGGTAACTATTTTCCTAACTGGATTATAACTTTTGTGTTACATGCCAGTGTCCCTCTCAGGGCATAACTCTCAGTTGAAGACAATTGCTTCATCAAATGTTATGCTTCCTTCTCAAGAGAAGCACATATCCAATTTCTGATAAGTCAGTGGGTACATAGTAATGGTCCTCTTGTCATTACTTGGGATATCTCTAAAAGACTATCCAAACTTGAGAATTGCTCATAGTTTTGATTGATTTCTTTGTAGGTGTACCACAAAATATCCTGTTAATGGGTTTTCTTTCCTGTGTTCCTTTAATGCTGCTGTTCTTGTGAGAATTATCTAGCAACCCTCTACATACAAGTTTCAGTATCAGTACTGACTACCTAAGATATCCTTCAGTAAAGTTGACAGAATTAAAAAGAATTGATATAAATTTAAAGTTGTATGGTTATTTAATTCTTAATTTTAATAGCCCTTATAAAATTAAATCATGTTTTAGATTTGTTTTCGCCATGATGGAGGTAGCAGGGATGAAGTGAAAGCTCATACTTTTATTAATTTTCTATTGCTATAATTGTCATACACATAATAGTTTACAACATAGAAATTTATTATGTTATAATTTCTATGGATTAGAAATTTGAAATGAATTTCGTGGGTTTAAATCAAGATGTCAGTAGTACTTCATTCCTTTCTGGAAACTTTTAAGGGATAACCCATTTCCTTGACTTGTCTTGCTTCTAGAAACTGACCAAACTCATATTCTAATGGCCTTCTTCCACCTTTAAAACCAGTCTTTCATTCTTACTTTTATTCAAGGATGCTTGTGATTACTTTGGAACCATTCAGATATTCAGGAACATTTCCTTAGGAGCAGTGTTAATTTCATCTGAAACTTTAATTCTTCCATTCTATGCAACACTGAATATTTAACAGATTCTAGGAGTTAGGATGGTGGGATGTATATGTGTATGTGCATGCATGCATGTGTGTGTGGTTGTATGTGTGTATCAGTCACATTGGGCTTACGTTATTCCAACATGACCACATCTTAACATATTATATCTGCAAAGACACAATTTCTAAATAAGGACATAGTGTGAGTTTTAGGAATTTACTGTATTTTTTGGGGGGCCGGAGGGGTACACAATGCAACCCATGATAATACATGCATATGTTAATATTTAAATTGTTTGAGGGATAAATTACTGTTAAAATTACAAAGTGTAGTATTTAATTTGCTTAAAAACTAAGCATTCTGTTAAATGAAAATAATTATTTCCATAACTAAGTCATTCCATTGTAAAAAGTATATATATATATATATATATATATATATGGATACTTTATTTTCATGTTAGTTTGAATTGCAAAATGAACAAAAATCTCCTAGCAAGTTACATACTTCATCTCTGTGAACCTCTACATATTTTATATGAATGCATAATGGTTACTATATTTTAAGTTCCTTCAGAAATAAATTGGTAACTCAAAGATATGTGACCAAATGGTATGTAGCATTAGATAAAATTGAGTACTTCAGAAGCATATTAGATTTCCTGGGCAATAAAATATTTCTGGCTCAATGATTTGCTTCAGTTTTGAGGGAGAAACTAATATATACACAAATAGTGAATGAAGAGTCTCAAAGACTCCTAGAAAAAATATTATAAAGTCAGAATCCTTGAATAAAAATATCATGATAGAAATTTGTCTTTTACCCAACAATCCCTTTCCCAACTGATTTATATCTCACAGTGACTTATTTCATTAATCAATAGAAGATAGATGGTAGAGTGGCTATCTTTTGAAACCATCTACCCTGTAATCATTTGAAACCATCTACCCTGTAATAATGATGCTTCTTTATGCTCTGTTTACTGTGCTTTATTGCCTTGTACTATATGCATTACCACCCTTGAGTTGGCTCTCTCATCCTTAAATAAATGGAGAACCGTGTCCCTCCACTTTTTAGTGTAACTATCCAGCCTTTGACTTCGAGGTTCAAATACAGTTTAACTTAGAGGCAGTCACCAACATCCCATACACCACCAATGTGCTGGTGCTTGTAAGAGGTCACAGTGTGACTATTCCATGCTCCATGGATATCTGGAGAAAAAATACATTTATAAATCTATTTCCCAACACCTAGAAATGCTATAAGATGTTTTTGTAAAGAACTGGAGACCGTTTTAGTTTGTATAATCTTCCAAAGGAGATGTCAGAATCTTGAGGTCCCACTCTCCTTTGACCTAAGTACAGAATCATTTAGATGAAAGCTACTTAGAAGATGCTATAGAATGAAAATGCCCTAAAATTCAACTGAAATTATTGATGAAAAAGAAAAACAAGATTAAAAGATAACACACGACCAGGCAATAATAAAGCAAATTTATTATGAACATAATTTGGCATTGATAATGCTTCTGAAACTTTGAAGCAGCGGTGTCCATAATCCATCGTTAAAAAAACAAAACAAAAACTAATAAATAACTAAAGCTAGTACTGTAATTGACCCTAAATTGCATGAATTACCACAATATGAAAAGTAAAATTAATAACACTAAATGCATGATTTTTTAAGCCAAGTACTTTGAGGCCAGAAAAGGATACAATGGACAACACAGGGTTAGGGAAAGAAGCCTATTTCAGTAAGGTCGGAGCTTCACAGAGAAGGTTTAGTGCCCTGGGCTTTACACAGAGGAACACTGCTGAAAACAATGTCCACATTGCCCTATATTCAGAATGACTTACCAGTTCAAATTTCTGATAGGGCAAATGCCCAAACCGAGCTCCTACTTCCTGTTCTTGACAATTGTGCTTTCATCTCTGTTCTATCGATGCTGTTAGAAATCTGGTTTTTGCGTTCTTGCACATTCCCAAATTCAGTATCAACATAGGTATAAGCAGTTCCACTCTTAGAAATCAGAAATTAATGAATCTTTGTTTCCTAACACTTTATTCTGTCTTTTTTTTTTTTAATGCCACACATTTTTTTTTCCTTCACCCTGCAAGTGATTCCTTGGATTTTACTCTGACCAGCATGCATTTTATTGAATACTTCCCCCCAATTATTATTATTCCCTACCAATTACAGAAAGAAAAAGTGATATTGGGCACCACCAATAGATGTAGATGTTAGATAGAACAGGGAGAGAATTCATGAAGAAAACTTCTCAGTGTTTACTGCCTTAACTGAGCATCTACCCAGAGTTTATTGCCCCAGTGGTAACTTACCAGATATTTTATATCTCCTCTTAGTTCATTTCATTGTACTTTCATGGTTGGATTATGCAGCTGATGCTTCAGTGACCATCAGACTACATTACAGATGCTTTTCCCCAGTTGTTCCAATATCCTTTTTGCTTAGAGAAAGCAGAAAACATTCAATTAGTAAACCCAATTTCCCTTGTTAGAAAAAGACAGTTTTGATGGAGTCATTGCAGTACCCCTATCACCAATTAGCAAACATGTTTCATTCTTAAACACAGCTTCTCTGGACACTAACTGCAGTAATATTATCTCCTTTTCCATTTGTCCCTGATCTAGCTGTTAAATTTTTTTTAATGTATTCCACCTGTTACTATTTCAGTTGAGATTTATGCTCTTTTATCCTGTCCCTTCTCAACCAGCTTCCAAATTTTTGTTCTATTTTTTTCATATCAAAGCTTCCAGGATATTTGTGTTATAAGGCCACAGAAAAAATCCTTTATTCTCTCAAATCCTCAGAGACATGGATGGTATTGTGGTTTCTAGTTATTCTGCCTAATATATTAGTTAATCCTCCATTAGTCTTCTCTCAGAAGAGACTTATAAACATGATGCCTTTAACTTTTCTTCTCTAGCTCAAAAGGTCATAAAGATTCTAAAGTAAAGGTGTACTTATAAAAATCCTGAGTTTTTATGGCATAAAATACCTTTCATCTTCCAACATGTCAACTACAATTTTAAAAAATGTACCACATTCCAGGCATAGATAGTTGTTGTCATTGATAGATTCTGAGACTGCATAACTTGTTAAACTGTTTTACTTGAGTTAAGACTGTCATTCCAGAACAAACATGTTGTTTATAAAAAGAAGGAAACTATATTTTTCCTGATTGATCAGGCCCTGTGCCTGAGTTTCTCAGAGACTAAAAGATACTCTTTATGTACCAAGTCAAATCATTGCTGTGATCCTCTAAAAGACTGTAATAACTCCTATGGATATTCCTTTTTTTTTTTTCACTCATAGAAGACATATAACAATAAAGGGGAGATGATAGAAATAGTGAAATGTAGTCAGTATTATTCCAGTTTTCCAGTGTGGTTCAATGTAATTGTCAATTCAGCCCAATTTGTTAATACTGTAATGTAGGTTTCTTTTGTAAAGAAAAGAAAGGCAGAACAATTTCCACTGTAAAAGCACTTTGTAAATACACATCTTGATTTCATCCAGATGAGGAAAGCTGGATTACACTAATATGCACTTAATAGCTACATGAAAACTTTCAGGATGGTGTCTAAGTTTATCCAGGAGCAAAGAGCAACATAGTCACTGTCAGAAAAAAAAATTTGAGGCCCTCATATACCATTCATTTAAAGGTCAGTTTACAAAGGAAATTTGTCACTCCTTAGAAAGTCATCCACATTTTTACTATATACATCAGCTAGGAAGAGCTGGGACAGTGGAATGACCAGTTGTGATTTTGAAAAACGAGCTGTGCAACTTACGGGTTCAATAATAATCAAATAGGTTATTCAGATCAAATGTCCTGAAAATAGCTAAATTTTTGAATAAATTTCAGTTCATGCTGTTTCTGGGTTAAAGGAGTGTCATTGATAAACCAGTCTAATAGGATACTATATAGAACTCCTAGTTGAGCAGGGTCCCTTCGGGTTATAATTATTAAGAAGAATGGGATTGGGCATAGGGAAAAATTGAACTATGCTATTGTTACAACAGAGGAGACTAAGAGGAGTCCCTTGAGAAATTCAGATCTGATCTGACCTGACCTTTCATATTATATAGCAAGGTCTTTGTACGCGGTATCTAAGCAGTCATTGGATGTGGACTATGAACTCAAAAAAGTAGCTTTGTTTGACTGAGAGCAATTATTGATGGCAGGAGACTTCTGCCAGCCTTGAGCATTCACTAGGGCAATCAGTGATATAAGCGATCATCACAGTGTCAAATTGATATCCAATATGAAAATAAAAGAAAGATTTTTATTTTATTTTAGGTATGAAAATATTAAGAATAAGTAGATTAGCTTTCATCCTATTTCCTTAGTTAGTGTTGATGAATCCTTGCTTTCTTGTGAAAGCCATTGGGTAGAAGAACAAAGGAGAAATGATAAAAATAGTAAAATATGAATCATATACTCTTTGCTCTACTGTCTAAACCAAATACGTGTGCTAGAGGATTTACCCACTGATGCATTTATTTTCACACAATGAAAAAACCAGGATGTCCTAGTAGAGCAGCAGTTAGGTCAATCACTTCTGAAAAAGCAGCCATATACCCCTGGGTTTGAGTTCAGTCCCAGGGGGAACAATCAGTGTGAACAAATAATTAAAAATAAAATAAAGATGCTTCTTCCTCCTCTCTCTTCCTGCCTACCTGCCTGCCTACTTGTCTTCATTCCTGTCTGTACCTTTCCTTTAAAAACAAACAAAACAAATGATGTATATCTCATTGGAAATAAATGCCACACATGCTTTGGAAAAAATGCTGTATAATCTAGTTAGAGTCTAACTGTGATTTGATTTAGTCATTAAAAACAAAAATTCTAAAATGCATATGATCATGGACTGGACCTATAATCACTGACTAGCGCAGGAAAATATCAGTAGCTATGATGCTGATAAAATGCACTTAAGCTACATCTTTAATAAAATGCAATGGGTTTTATGTCACTAAGAGTCTGGATAAGAATTACATAGTATGTACTTGGAAAGAGGGTTAAAAAGAGGGTGGATGTAGAATGGAATTATTTACCTCCTACAGATTTAATTCTGAAGAAGAGTAATGCTGAGAAATCACCACAGGAGTATTGTGAAACAAGAGAATTGCTCTCACCTTTGTTCAAAAAAAAAAAAAAAAAAAAAGATAAAATAAAAATTATATAGTATTTTTCCCCAGTTCTTCTCAACTATGATCAAAGGTGTTGAATAGACAAAAACCTTGCACAAAAAAATTTTCTGAGAACCTAAATATTTTGTATCTGGTACGTTCTGAAAGGTTTCACTGAGTTACTAAGATATCTGTGGCTAAACAAAGGAGTTTGCTTAGTTGATTAATAAATTTGAAATAAGGTCTCAAGTGAGATTAAATTTAACTACACTCCAATTTATTTCATAGCTGTAAGATTATTGTGAGTTCTTTCAGAAATGAAGACTATTTGATTAAGAAAGGTTATCACATCTAAAATGTAATCCTTATTTTTCAGCTTCTAATATATTTTATAAGATAAATTATATAATTTTACATATGTAGCATTCATCTATGAATATTATTATAAAATTCATTGAAGTAAAGCTATGAAGTTAACACTTGTAAAACTGTTCTTCAACCTTATCTATACAGGTAAGTTTCTTTCTCTAACATACTATAGTTCTACTTTTTTTTAGAATGTTCAGAGATAATGTTTAAGTTAAATGTTGTGTTCCTTATCATTTTACTTTACTTATGGTTTCCCTCATATGGACAAACTCTTAAAACATAATGTATTTTTGTGTATTTTATGTAAGCGATATCATATTCTACTGTTCTGCCAGTGTTTCATTTATCATTTGACGTTAAATCTAAAACTCAACTATATTGATTTGTGGCTGGAATTAAACCGGTTTAATTACTCTAGGATAATAGGTTTTTGAAAATGATCTTTGTTTTTTAAAGCGGTTTTTTGGTTCACAGCAAAATCGAGAGTAAGACACAGAGATTTCCCAAGTACTTCCTGTCTCCACAGATGTGTTTCCTTCATTATCAACATTCCCCCTCCCCCACATGTCCCCCCAACTGCCCCCCCACCCCTGCCCCACTTCCACCATGGTACATTTGTTAAAATTGATGAAACTACATTGACATAACAGTATCATTCAAAGTCCATAGTTTGCTTTAGGGTTTACTATTGGTATTCTGTGTTCTGTGAGCTTAAACAAATGTGTGACATGCATCTACCATTTCAGTAATTTCTCTGCCCTAAAAAAAATTCTCTGTGCTTTACCTATTTATTCCTCCCTTCCACTAACCCTTGGCAATGGCTGATCTTTTTATTGCCTGATAGTTTTACTTTTTTTCAGAATGTCATATAGTTGGGATCCCAGAGTATAACACTTTTTAAGATTGGCTTCTTTCACAAAGTATTAAGTATTTAAGCAGACTACATGTCTTTTCGTGCTTTAATAGTTTTTTGTTTTTTGTTTTTTTTTTGTTTGGGGGATTTTTTTTTTTAATAATATTACATTATTTGAATGTACCAGTTTAATGATTCATTCATGTATTGGAGATTATCATAGTTTCTAAATTTTAGCTACTATGACGCAGAACTGCTGAAATATATGTGTAGGTGTTTGTGTGACATAAATGTTCATCATTAACTTGGAAAAAATACCTAAGAGTAAGATTGCTTGATCATCTGCTAAGAGCATGCTGAGTTTTGTAAGAAATCAGCTTTCAAAGTGGCTAAACTGTCTGGCACTCCCAGCTGCAATGTGCTCCACTTCTTTGCCAGCACTGGGTGTTGTCTGTGTTCTGGATTTTTGTGCAGCAGTGTCTCATGATTGTTATAATTTGCATTTCCCAGATGACCTACGGTGAGGAGCACCTTTTCATATGCTTATATGCTATCATCAGTTTATCTTTTTTGGTGAGATGTCTGTTAAGATCTTTGGCCCATTTTTAATCAGTTTGTTTTCTTATTGAGCATTTAGTGTTCTTAGTATATTTTAGATCACAATCTCGAACAGTCTTTCACCAATAATTTTACCTCAATGAGGGCTTATCTTTTAATTCTCCTTGCAGTGTCTTTTCAGAGGAGATTTTTTAAAAATGTAATTCAGTTTATAATTCTTTTTTATATATTGTAGAGTTGATAGTGATCTAAAAATCATCATCAAGAACATCTAGATTTTCTCCTATATTATTTTCTAGGAGTTTTTATTTTTGTATTTTACTTTAGGTATGTGATCCATTTTGAGTAAATTTTTGTGAAGCGTGCTACATTTATTTCTAGTATATTTGTGGTAGCTCTTTTGAAGTCATGTTCTGTCATTTTTGGGTCCATTTCTGTTTAGAGATTTTTGAACAGATGCCCAAAATTCCAATTTTGCTCTTATTGAGTGTTTAATTTGGTTGTTTAATTTGTGTTTTGTGCTGTCAAGCAATTAAGTTACATGAATGTTAGTTTGATCTTTTCAAAGTTTGTTGTTGAGACAGCCTAGTGGGGTCTGGCTAATTTAGTCATATTACTAGCACATTACTGATGAACATCTCACATTTATTTTTGAAGTTTTCTCCATTCTTCTTAGTGGAACTTGAATGTTTCCTAGTCTTGTTTGAGTTCCAAGAGTTATTCAATTTTATAAATCCTCTATAATTGTTCTTTCCTACAGAGGATTTTTGTTCCATGTCATGAATATTCATCTTATGCTCAAGCAGATTGGTATTGGAAGACTGAAGGGGAAGCTATGCTGATTTCTGGAACTCTTTCTTTGTTTCATCTCCTTTTTCTCCATATTCTTAGATATCTTAATTTCCCCAAATCTTTGCTTAATTCAGTGAGTCTGCAGGACTTCAGTAGAGTTTATCTCTCTATACCAGTATTCAGAAGTTGATTCCAGGCAGAAAATTAAGGCCATCAGTGTTCTATTCTTATTTAGTTTTCTCTTTTAATGGATTTTAGTCCTCTGTTGCTTAATGTCCAATGTTTAAAATCATTTAATTTTCAACTTTCTTGTATGCAGTTTATTCTAAACCCTGTTAATTCATTGTGCCTGGAGTGAATGTGTACTGCAGTGCAATCTTTGTAGCTTGGGGAAAACATTTTAGAATTTAAAAATATTCATCATTTTAGAAACAATGTGAATAAAATATATGCATTTATTATTTATATAAAATATTATCAATGTAGTATCTTTATTATTGATTAAATTTTGCCTATCTCAAGTATTGATTCTGAAGAAAAAGTAGTTTTGCCTTAGAAGCTGTCAGTTATTTTAGAGTAAATGTACTTCATTTTGATTCTAATGTGTAAAGAATATGAAACTTTTTTGTTTTGATACAGCTGCTAGGTAGTGAGTCAGCCATGAATGGGAAACAGGAGGGAAGGGAACAGGCAGTTCTCTAATCAAAAAACATCAGACCATGAAATAGTGCCCATCTGGGGTCCTCCAATCAGTTTACAAAAGGGAGTCGCTGGTGGATCAATCAAAAAACTTTTCCCACCCCAGGATACCCCTGGGCAGGCATAAGTGTTACCAGACTCCTTCAAAATCTTGGCCTGAAGCAACTTGTGGCCTGTTCCCACGCACCTCACTTGCTTTTGCTTACTGCTGTCTGTGCCACCTTCTTTGTTCCAGGAGAAGGTGGCGCCAACGGACGCTCTCAGACTCACAAGAACCCTGAAACGAGACCCCAAAACTCTCTCAGTAACACTAATTTTATTTTTTGCAATAAGGTCGTTGCTAGATTAAGTCTATTTTATTATAGTTTATGGATTATGTTCTTTGTTGGATTAAGCTCTAATTTAGTAGTTTGAGTTTAAAATTTCTTCTCAGTATTTAACTATAGCCTATTTTCATTCCTAGTATTATGTTTCTTATTTTACTAGTGTTGATCAAAACTTGAGTTTTATCTATATGTTTAGCCTATACAGAGGGTCAAATTTTAATGTTACCGTAATTTAATTCTTTTTTATATTT
Source organism: Solenodon paradoxus (assembly GCA_004363575.1). NCBI lineage: Eukaryota > Metazoa > Chordata > Mammalia > Eulipotyphla > Solenodontidae > Solenodon > Solenodon paradoxus. The sequence goes on along the minus strand of RJWH01002804.1, from coordinate 181,339 downwards.
CATTACTTTTACCCTTCCCTCCCTCCCTCCCTCCCTCCCACCCTCCTTTCCTTCTTTTTCTTTCTTTTTAACTTAAATATATTGAAATATGTTTCATCAATTCGGACATTATCAGATTAAGATTTTAGTTCTGGGCCTTGGGCTTTGAGCAATATAACATACATTACTTCCATTGAACTCAGTTAAAAGTGCATTTGAGGTACCTGGGTACTCTTCTCTCATATTCAGGTAACCACAGAGGCTATGTTTTACTGTCAGCATTATAACTGATCAAACCTTCATCAGTTTACATCCCTAAATGGGAGGTACCTGAAGCAGAAGTCATAAGAGCTGCATGTGCTGCAGAGAATGGTTCTGGACTGCATTGGGGTTTGACATGGAAACATAACATCTCCGATGACTGAGTGACTTGAAGTGATGTGCCCTCTAGGATACAGAGAAACTCTGAGATTCTCAATGATGGATCAGAAGTTATGAGACATTGTCAGACTTTTGAATATCCTCCTTTTCATTTTATTTTATAAAGTTAATGTTGAAGTTGAAGCATTTGTGTTTCACAACTAGAGTTTAATATTGTTTACTAATGGAATTCAGAGTTGTCAGGTTGGATATTTAGAAGTTTCAACAAAAGTTGAGGAAATGACTATACCCCAAATAAAATGTTATATAATGCTCTCATAAAAGTAATCTCAATGACAAATTTTATTTTGAGCATTTCTGACACAGGGATCTGAAAAACTAAATTCATGTCTTAAAAAACTACAAAAGTAGAATCAATTTGCCTCAAAAATCTGCAATAAGGTACATCTGTGTGGCTCAGGTGGCTGAGATAGCTAAGGATCAAAACCATGTAAAATCCAAGGACCTGGGTTTGAACCAGGACCAGGAGGTGGAAGCAGGGCAGTTTTTTTTTTTTTTTTTTTTTTTTGAATTATCATTTTACATGCCTTAGTGTTTGCAGTTGAGTAATTTGAATCTTTTCACTCAAAAAGGAACATCCATTCAAACCTTACGTTATCAGTCCCACAGCAATTTAGGATGTCTCATCTAGTGACATTACTTCTAATTCACCTCAAACACCTACTTTTGTTTACATTCTTAATATGATTATCATCTAATATGCTCCCATTTAAACATGTGTTTGCTTTGGCCAAAACCTTTTTATAAGTACATTGTCTTTTTTTTTTTTTTTCCATCTTCTTATAGTTTTAAGAACAGATGTCTTTTCTCACTATCCACTCTTGTCCTCACCATTGTGTTATTCCAGTTTAGATTCCAAAGTCCATTTTTCAAAATCACTTATCCACCATGATTCTAATGGCCCTTTAACACAACAAAACATCAAGACCTAATGAACCCCAGTAACTATTCTCAGTGTGTGTACAACTGGCCACAGCTAGAGAAAAATCACTTCATATGAGTGAATAAATAAATATTGAATAAAGAAAAAGAGTTTTGGAAACATGAATCTTCTCAGAGATGATAGTGGATTTGACCTATTGTTCTCGGTGAGTTCGAAAGTCATCTAATTATCACTTCTTTCCCAGACACAATCATTCCTTCCTAAGCACAACCATTTGTTCTTCATATCTCTGATCTTGGTAACAGGTATCATCTTCGTGCTGTTTCTCAAACCATGAGGTCAGGGTCATTCTAGCATGGATATCCATCATATGCATTGCAAGTCTTGCCAATTCCACTTCCCAAAAAATCTTAAATCCATTTAATTCCCAACTGTTAGCAACCTATTTTAAACCATCATTTTCTTCCACTAGATCAAACTCCATTAGCCTTCTCTTCTTTACTAATGCATTTTTCTAAAGGAAAGATATGGGCAGGAATGAAGGTGAATAAGCAGGAAGGCAGAAAAAGAGAGACGAGGTAGAAAGTGTTTTATTTATTTTGAGTTGTTCATCTTGGTTGTTTCCCCAGGCCCAGGTCTTGAACCAGGGACCTTGGGATGTATGTGGATTATGCCTGGTAGACCTAAATGTTAAGCCATCAACTTGTACTTACTAGCGCATTTTTATTTGCATTTCAGCCATTGTGATATTCTAAAAATTAAAATGTGATCATTTTAAGAAACAAAGCAAAATGGGCAGAGAAAATAATAACCAGCATTTGGACATTGACAGTAGAACTGAGTTTACTAGAAGGGAAGCAGGGTGGCGAACAGGAGCAAATAGTGGTAGGTTCCAATGGACAGTGGTGGAAGACTGTTGGTAATTTGATGGTGGGCGTGGTGTGTTATATATTTGATGGATAGTGAACTTGCACATCTAAATTTAAATTTTATAAATCAAAGTGACTGCAATAAAAAAAGTGATCCATTGTCTTGATTAAAGCCCTGCCAATAACTTCTCATTGCTCTTAGGATAAAATCCAGAAACTTTTAAATGGCTTATGAGACAGTGTGATATCATTCTGCAGAATAATCATATCAACCTTGCCTTCTTTTCACATTCAGTGCTAGAGCCGCACTGACTTTCTCTGTCTCATGTTTGCTCTGTGTGTTACACTCAGGGTTTTAACACATTTTCTTCTTTGTTCTTATAACACTTTTTTATTTTTATTTTTTTACCTCTTCATTGAGGTTTTAGGATTTAAGACAAATATTAGGTTATTCAATTACATTTGAATAACAGATAAACAAGTAAGATGTTTTTCCCCTTCGCTCGGCCTTCTGTTGTGTTCATGGGTCCTTGGACTTTACAGGCCTGGCACCTTAGCTGCCTGAGCCACAGAGGTATGCCAACAAGTGGATTTTAATCTAAGTATGTTTTATGCGCTATTTGAGTGGCTTGTATTTTTATCTGCAGTCCTATGCCTTAGGCTAATTCCTTGCCTTTGAAATTTCGTCTTACACATTATGTCCTCTCTCATTCTCTGACTTAGTTCTCGATTCTTCTATATTCTCATGTAATGAGACTGTGATGACATAGTCATATAATGAGTCTCATATAATGAGACATTATAACATATAATCTATAATAAATAGTTCTCCCTATTACATCTCAGGCTCTGTGATTTAAAATATGTGGCAAGTTTCTAGTATAATATTGACACATGATAGGAACTTAGTAAATACTTTTGAATGCATATGTAGATCTATCAGATAATGTGAGAGTTTCCCAGCCTAATGCTGGACTGAGCACAGGCCAGAGAGTCAGCAGATTGATTTCTGTAATCTGCACCCCTTTCCTTCCCATTGTATCGTAGCTTTATTTGTACTTATGCAATCTATTAGCTGTTACCCTAACATTAGTGCACTTGAAGACATGTCAAGAAATGGAACTCACTAAAGACTAGGTTAATTCAATCTAAAATGTGAAATTGAAAAATAGCACCAAATACCCTGAACATTCTTAGTCAGCAGTTCTCAGCCCTTTTCTCTCAAATACTGTTTGCAAAATCACAAACATGTGATATGATAGGATGGGTGAAAAATGAACTTATCTCAAAGGAATGCACCATGTATGTGTGTCCAAGTCCAAATGATTATTGGACTGTCTTTCAATAAATTGTGTGTCTCCCATGGTGACAGTTAGGGGCAAGTGCTTTATTAATTTACATCTAAAATTTTGCACAGCTGGGGATAACAGAGGCATATCCCTGGACTGCAAAAGGAACCTAGAGAGATACACCAGTGTGGGTAGTAATTTTCTGAGACTGTGATATCATCGCTGAATGTCTAATAGTACTGCATGAAGAAGCTGTATGGGAAATGGGTAACAACCTCTATATAAAATAGAATGATCCCAGCGATAACCAGGCAGATTAATAAATCGCTTTTTACAACAGAAACACAGGAACATGGAAAGGGAGGTCACCATGTTGATGGCCCCAAGATATGTGAAAATGAGAAAAACGGCAAGTAATTTTGTAGGCCCTTATCATGGAAATCAGATTTGACCAGGGAATAGTTCATGGTCTGAGACTGAGGCCATTTCATTTCTTCTTCCTTTATTACAGTCTTCTCTTTAAACTTCCATTTTAAAACACAGCGTTAGTAGTGGAAATATCGTTTAAAAGTCATTTTGGGGTTTTCAAAGCTAGTACCTGGCTTAGAATATGCAACTATAGGTATTATAGATTCTATATTCAAGCAAGAAAAATGGAACACCTTCAATTTTACATACTAGGGACATTCCTGTAGCTTCAGAAGGTTTGTCATTAGTTGTTTTTTTTTTCCTCAGACACATGCAACAAATTTAAACTAAAGGAGATCCCTTCTAGAAATGACTCCTACTCTTTAAAATATTCTGCTTTCTATCAGTCAAGTTTCAATACAAGAAACAAAAACATGAAGACTTTCCAAGAAGGAATCAGAAATATGATATAGGAAGTGGATATTTACAAAATAGGAAAAGGTCCTGAAGCAGAAGACTTTTAGTAGGACTGGGACTCCTGGAACAATGTAGGACTGAGCCATCTGAAGAACCGCTTCCAAGGCTGTTACTATAAGCTAAGTCAGAATCAGTGGCCTAGTCCCATGGCCTCAGAAAAACCCAGAAGCTAGAGAACCCAGACCCATAGCTTCCAATCAGGGGCTGGGTAGAAGGGTGGAGAAGCCACATAACTGACTTCCTCGACACAGCAAGCTGAGTAGAGTTGCTTAATAGAAATATAATGAAAGGCATATTTGATTTCAAATTAGGAGTAGCCTCATTTAAAAATAAGTAGACTTCAGCGTCTCCTGGTGAGTAGTGGTTTGGTTAGCTGACTTCCACCCGCATACTCTACAAACATCTGAAGGACCTGGGTTCATGTCCCTGGGGCCAGGGTAAACTGGCAAGATGAGCAAATAAATAGAATATAAATAAAGTGATTATTCCTCCTCTCTCTACTTACCTGCCCCTGCTTGCCTTCATTCCTGTCTGCACCTTTCCATTTAAAAAAAAAAAAAAAAGAGTGGGTGAACCCTGGTGGAGGAAGCCACATATCCCCGGGTTCGTGTCTGGATCTGAGGGGAAGTAACCAATGGGAACCAATATGAGAAATAAAATGCTTCTTCCGCCTGTCTTTTCCTGCCTGACTATTCACCTTCATTCCTACCTGCACCTTTCATTAAAAAAAAATGTGAACAGAAAGATGCAAAATTAATTTTAATATATTTCATTTAATCCAAATAGAAGCATTATATAATCCATAAAAATTAATTGGATAGTTTATATCTGTTTTGATACAAAGGCTTCAAATCCATTCTGTACTCTATACTTAGACAGTATCTTCATTGAATCTAGCCACACTTCCAGTCTTGAGTCCTGAGCCTCTGGAAGTTTACAGACTACTGATAGGCAGTGCTGGTCTATGAAAGGATGCCGCTTCTTTGCAGCCAGAGCAATCTTTGTTTCCCTTTGATTTTGAGAAAAAGCAGACAAAAATATAACAGGGAGCCTCAAATTTGCCTTCCATATCCCATGCCCATACCTATGATTGGCAGATCTAATTTGCCTTGAGAACCCTTGCTTCAAAGGAATCTGGAAACTGCTGCTTTTGCTTTGTTATATTTTCTAAACTTCTCAGAAGAAAGGTGAAATGCAGGTTGAGTACACCAACCCAAATTATCCTGCAGCTCTTTTTAAAAGACGAAAGGGCAGTTGCTATAGGATTCTGCATCCCATTTCTGTCATCCCACAAACAATTTCATAGGTGTAAATTTTAGTAAAACTATCCATTTACTTTTCCTCTGTTTTCAAGCACTTGTAGTTAGCCAGATGCCATTTCACAAAATAGATTGTTTTTGTCAGCAGGAACACACTGGTGTGGCTCTAACATTATTACCTGTACTAAAGTTATTCCAATATACCTTAGAGACTGTTCACAACTCAGTAGTAGGGTGCTCCTCAGTTAATTTCTTAGGTTTCTTTGCACACAAGCATTAGTGTGAGAAGTATCCTTTTAAAAATGTTTATCTGGCTTAGGCCCTGTGTACACTCTTGGGCATTGCCTGGGTCCGATTGGGTCCTGCAAATGGACTGTTGCTCATATAACCCTTTCTAATACACAAGCAGCAAAGCAGGAATAAGAAAATAAGATACAGGTTTCTGGCAAACATCCATATTATGAGAATAGAGAAACTTTTAGAGATTATTTATAATGAAAGTAATGCATTATTAGTGAGGTTTAGGGCATTTTTTTCCCTGAGAAAAATGCAGTTCTATACAGTAAAGGAGTCTCTAGTTCCCTCTGCCTACCTCCGATTGATGAGATGTTACGGTCTCTACTCCGACACTCTGCTTCCATTTATCACCTCTGCTTAGCGCAATGAGCTAATTGCGCTAAACCTGGATAATTTGTTCCATTTAGACACCTAGAGTTTGATTAAAAACCCAGATCTTTCTCCAAGGAAGAAATAGTAATATGATCTCATTTGGCACTGTCTTATACACATACCCAGCTGTGTACACATGCTGGGTAAATATTCACATTTGTACACAATTTGTTAAAATGGGCACACACTGGCTGTTTAAAAATATTAAACTCACACTGCACCAAATGAATATCATAGGATGTTTGAGAAGGGCTTTTAGAAATGATTCATTAGCACTTCTTTTCTCCCATAACATTGAAACATTTAAAATTTCAACAATATGTTCATTTATGGCCCCTTTCTATGACTATAGTTGTAATTAGTACTTCCAAGCAGGTGGACTCTAAAAATCTGTCTTTAACAGGAGCTCCCTTTCTAAATTCTTTTACATTGCAGCTTCATATTTCCCACTCACTGGTTCCATAATCTCCAGAGTCCCATTGCAGGCGGGCATTTGAGAGCACTACTGAGCCAGTCACTCAGCGCAGTGTCTCTGACAGTCACCCAAATTATAGCATAAGTCAGTAGTTTCTTTTTAGAACTGAGTTGTATTTCACTGAGTGGACGTGTGACTATTTTTTTTACTGTCTTCCAAAGTGCATAAATGTCTTTTTTCACCCTGCCCTTAGATCTATTCTCTACCTCAGCCATGGCTCCTTCTACTCTCTTACTTTACAATTTCAGGAACTGTGCTGTTATGCTGTGTCCCACATTTTCCTTTTTTGCGTTATGAAGTGTTAAATTTAAAAACTGATTAAGTTGCCCCTTACTCTCCATTCTATAAAAGCCTTAACCAGTTTTCAAAACTATGATCTAGGAATGTTTTTCTGAATCTTCTGGATAGGGTTTGTCTCTCTGAAGACTTTATGTAGTGCTTTGATTTCATGATACTTATCTTATGCTGATTTATAGCCACACTTATTTTTTAAGTTGTACATGGATGTCAGGGATAAATCATCAAAAAGATATTAGTGAGTAAATGTTGGAAGCCAAGATATAATGGAACATCAGAAAAAATGCTGAATCTTGTTAGCTAGAGTTTCTTAAAAGTTTTCACAAAGTAGAGTCAATGAGGTGGCAGAGTTTATATTTAGCTTTCTGTAAACACTAACATTTTGGATGTTTCCATTTGAAGAAATTCTATATGAATTCCTATTTGCGAATGTTCTGTAGGATAAGTTTTCTGTTTCTCTAATGGCATACGGCTCATATTTGTTCTAGGGGTCAGGTACATCCTCACTGGAGAAATGTCTTCAAATCATATAACCTGAGTCTATTATATTTTAGATTCAGGTGTGCCCTGGTGGTAGCAGTTGGGTCAATTGCCTCTGAAGGACATAGACCACATACTCCTGAGCTCGAGTCTCAGGTAGTGGTGGGGGGCACAACCAGTGTGAGCAACTCAAGTGCAAATAAAAAATACTTTTTCCTTCTCTTTCTTCCTGCTCATCTGCCTACTTGCCGTCATTTCTGTTTGTACCTTTCCTTTATAAATAAATTTAAATAAATAAAAATTTTATTCATATACCTAAATAAATAACACAAATAGATTTTCTTGCAATTATGGAGACTGAAAGTCTAAGACCAAGGTATGACCAAGATGTTGGCAGGTTTTCCTCTCTTCTGAGGCAGACTTTTGTGGCTAGCAGAAAGCCGTATTCTCCCTGTGTCCTGACATGTTCTTGACTTGTGCACCTGCATCTCTTTTGTCTCTCTGTGTCCATTTCTCTTGTTAGGATAACAATCACCCTGAATTATGGCCCACCCTAAGGCCTCATTTTAACTTAATTATCTTTTTAAAGCCCATTCTCCACATAGTCACATTATGAGATATTTCAACCTGTGTATTGGAGGAATGGGACACAATTAGCCCTAACTCTTGCTCACCAAGCAACTTCTTAAAAACTTGTCTTCCTGTACAACTTCTGAATGGGGAAAATAAATAGGTTAAGCTCAGACAGTTAGAAAGTCTTGGCAGATATATTTCTCATGAGAAATTAATAAATTGACCTTCTAGAAAGTTCGCTGTGAGATTTGCTTTCATAAGTCAGCATTTACTTGCCAATCAACCCCGAAGCATCAATAAAATTAAAAAAAAAAATTGTTATGGCAGATGTTAGACCCCAAACTACAGTAAATTCTGGGAGCTAAATGCCTGTTCTGGGCATCTGTTTGGAAGGCAGCCCATATTCTCCAGATGTAGGCCTTTACATTGTCTCATATAACATAACTTTGTATTTGAGACCTCGGGAGTCCTAGTCCCCCTAGATAGTTAAACTTAAACCACCTATTTCATTTCATTATTAACCTTTTTTTTCCACATATTGCCTGCCACATTTTAATTAGATGTGCAAAATACTGGATGGTATTATGTAGTTTGTCAATATTTTATTTATTGATCTATAATGGTGCATTTTAGAATAAATAGCATCTTAAATTTGTTAATAAAATGCCTCTCCTTACTTCTCTAGCTCCCTTTTCAGAATGGGGATCACAAAAGTACCACTTCATTGTGTCCTGAGGATTAAATATGCAACCCAGTGACTAATCCTGGTTTTGGCATATGATATGACCTCAGAAAATATTGCTATTACTGTATTAATGTAATTTTTTAGAATAAATTATTTTTTTACCTCATGTATAGGAAATGGATGATACATATTTGTTTTATTTGAAAGGAATTAGGATCTGGAGAGAAGTGACTACTTATGACTCTTTAATAACAGCAAACTATACCTATATGACACAGGGAAAAGGTCATTTCTTCTCAACCATAGTTTGTCAGCCAGAGAAGGAGAAATGAGGATCAACTTATACCATCAATTGGGTACTTAAAATCTAACCCCAGGTTCCTGCTCTTTCCTGTATCATGATCAGAATTTGTCATGCATTTGATATTGAGAAAGTAGGCAAGAAAATAAGAATCAATGATAACCTTTCAGTGTTCAGGGAAAATCCCCTTCAGGATATCTTGTTCTTGTTGGAAATTAACTGGAATGGAGCTGAGTTTATAAAACATTGTTCAGCAATCCTCCTGAATTTATTTTATTCTGTTTTTGAGATCTACAAAGGCTAGGAAATATATGAACACTTTCCTTTGAAGATCACCATTGAGGGATATGAACAAAATGAGCACTGGCTTCTTCCTAGCTGGAAAGTTGCATATCTCTTTGTTTGAACTTTGCAAGTCACAGTGAACTCCCTGCCTAGGTGTGTCAAGAACTGACTGGTGCTGGTGGGTAGGGTGTGGTAGCAGAGGTGCTTGACTCCTGTTGTTATGGTGGCAGAGGGCCCTACTGCAGAAGATACTGCCAAATTGGTACACCAGTGTGAAGAAAATATATACTAGATATATAAACAATTTAAAAAGTCTTGGCAAAGTCATCTTCTGTCTGAAGCTCAGAAAAATTTAAAGTTAATTTTCTCATCAACTCATCCACAAAGCAATAGAATTTTTTTCATATTTAACATTTATCTTCAACATTTATCTTTAGTTTTATTAGTTTAAACTTTGATTGAAAGCTAAGACTTTCATTAACCATTCGAAAGGATTCCACTCATAATCCTTTGTTTTTTCCTTCTTTAGCTGCTGACCTGAAGGAAAACATTCTTTATTTTTTAAATGTATTATTGGTTAAAATTTATTTTAACTGTAAAACACCAGGACATTGTGTTTTGCATTGTATATTGCAAATACTCCATGAATATACAAATTACCATAAATAAATTCAAGTCATGAATTAAGGGTGAAATTCATGGTAATTCATTAGCTGTGCATTATTAATAATTATGGAAAGCTCATCCTTCATGAATTTCTTGATGTCCTTCAGGTTTGAAGATAAGTGTTAATAAATTGGAGATTTTTGCATGAAATATATTTGCTTATATTATCTTAGTACGTTAAATTCCTATATCAGTGTTTTCTAAATATAAAAATTATTTTGAAATTTGTAAATTATTTTGTTCTTAGTTTAAAAAATTACCTCACCTTAAGTCAAGGAAATCTTTCTTGATGAACTCTTTCTTGAAGTCATGAAGCTAATAAAGATAAAATCAGTCTTGAACTTTCATCTCTGAATTAGTCATACATTTTTGTGTTCCATGTCCACAGTGTCCCTATTTATTAGTTCCCAACAACAACAGCAGAGAGCTGATGAAGATAATTTAGCATTGTTTGGTCCCTTTCTTAAATGTTGAATGTCTGAGTACACATACAATAAGAAGTTAGGTGTGTTTTTGTGAAACAATCTCAAGGTTTAAAATACTGTAGCATAATCCCAGATTTGATCTCGATTATTAAAATGGGTTATAATAGCTTTGCAAAGCAATATAACTTTTATATTATTAAGAAAGTATGCTACTTATCTCAATACTAATAAAATTTTCCTAAGAGGATGTCATCATCTGCTCAGGCTGCTATCATAAATATTACAGATTGAAGCATTTATTTAGTGAACAGTGACTTCTCACAGTCTGGACTTTGTGAAACACCTTCAAGGCACCACTAATAAAGCCCACTTGTTAGTTTGTTGATGGTTGTGTTTTCGCTGTGTGCTCACATGGTAGGGAGAGACAGCTCTGAGGACTCTTCTTCATAAAGGTACTAATTCCATTTTAAGGGCCTCACCTTTTAGACTTCATATAAATCTAATTATCTCCCAAAGGCCCTGTCTCAAATACCATCACATGGGGATTAGGGTTTCAACCTATGAAAATGGAGAAGACAAACATGTAATTGATGGAGGAAGGATTCCAAATGGTAGCTGGCAGATGCTTAAACTTTAAATCTCTCCGATAGTTACTATAAGATGCTTCTTTCAGCCACATTCTGCTTCTGAATTCTTGTCCTTTCAGTGAGGAGAGAAACATAACTGACTGACTATTCCTGATCAGATTTTACTCAGATCTTATGCTTTTCTCCTGTGTCCCACTTTGCCCTTTATCTTGGACATTTTTTTTAGTAAATACTACAGTATACTCATTTGCAGTAGTAGTAAGCTATAGAAAATGTGTAGCCCCCCTCTTAAAGAAAAGCTAGTTCAGGGATAAGACAAGAATGTTATTTTTGACCAAACGGTAGTTTCATTCTGCTTTTCTAGTATTGGGAATGATATAATTAATCACTTATAATCAAATTTATAAAGAAATTGTGGTTACACTTACATCCTGAGGACCATAGATGTCCTTTGGAACATTTAGAAAATGACTTCTTAATCGCACTTTTCATGATGCAGAAACTTCAAGGGGTGCCGCAGGTTGCGTGGCACAAACAACTTTCTGCCTGCCGGGCCTGGTACTCGCTTAAGGGTAATTTTCAGACTGGGTCAGGGTTTCCATTTTAGACTGATACATCATCTTATTATTTTTACTTTTAAAGGAAAGGTGTAGGCGGAAATGAAGATGAGTAGGCAGGCAGACAGGAAGAGAGAGGAGGAAGTATCTTTATTTTTCATTTTTATTTGGTTCACACTGATTACTTCTCCCCAGGCCCAGGATTGGAACCCAGTATGTGGTTTGCTCCCTTGGAGGTGATTGACCTAACTGCTACTCCACTAGAATGCTCCAGCATCTTTTTTTTTTTTTTTAATTCATCAAACTTGTATTAAAATTCTAAGTAAGTATATGTAACATAATTGTATTCCACATTTGCCGTAAAGGCAGATAGCATAGAGAGAATGGTTGATCTTCAGATAATAGCAGGATTATTTTTTGGTATATAGTATATAGTCAGTAGGCATTTGTCTGGCAATTGAATAAATGAGTCAGTAAAGATATGAAGAAACATACCCAGATGGTCATCAATTCAAGAATAGCCCCTGATTAAAAAAAAGTTATAAAAGAAATTCAGAAATACAGCAAATAGCTTGACTTAATTTTTCTTAAAATACTGTTACATGCAAGGGCTGTTTTATTCTAATCTTTCAAGCAATGCTCATAAACCAAGCTAAGCAGTTTCTTATTTTGTGTCTCCACAAGAATGTTACTGGCGGGCCTTCCCAAGGCAGGCCAGTGGCTTTCCTGCATCTGAAGCCTCTGAAGTTTTATGGTTGGCCATCTGGCAGCCTCAGTCCTGTCCAATTTACTCATTCTGTTCGCCCCCACTGATGAAGGGATCCTCTAGCCAGCCTAAGTCTCTCATGAGAACAAGAAATTCTTCCATTCTAATACGATTTGCCAACCAGTGATTTGAATTTAATCATTACCAAGATATGGGCCCAGTAAATAGCTGTTGATAATTTTCTAGGGGTCGTTTTCTCAAGTGTAATTTATAAGGACAGTGATCATCTCCAAAATTGTATTCTGGTAGTCATTATGAAGGAAAGACCATTATTATTCTTGAGATTTTACGAATATTAAACAAAAAGACATTTAACTGCCAAGCAAGTCATTTATTTGGACATTGTAAGCTATAAATGATATTTGCTTTCCCATCTGAAGTTAATTTTGTCATTGACAGATTTTTCCATATATTTTTATAGTTTTATTAGCATTTTATGGCATGTTTTATATTTGAGAAAATGGCTTTACACTCATTTTAATTAGTTATCTCTCATATATATCAATTAGTTTCAGCAATGGAAAGAGTAAAGTCAAAAAGATTTTGAAAAGCAAGATGTCACATATGCATACAAATTAAAATTTAATGACTTCCATCTGGGGATTATTACCTAACATCACAAGTGGTTTTAGAGAAAGATTGTATGAATGACAAATGGGCCTTCCTGGTTTTCTCATCTCATCCAAAAGATGGTGAAACTAATGAGTCTTTAAATATCTTTTAGGTTGTTTATGTAAATGGGCACACCAACTGACTATAAGGATAGAAAGAAGAAATGAAATGAAGGAAGATATGACACAGGCACATAATTGGTAGACCATGTAAACAGCCATTTAATGCTTATGAACATAGTTTTCTGGCGTGTCTCACCTGTCCTTAAAGTCTGTGACAGGAAGTGAACCAGTTAATCTCTTTAAGCTGTGCTTTTCCCACATACACATGAGATGCCAATCCCCATTTTATAGGTCAATTCATGTTTTTAAAGAAACTCTTTAACAAAGTGCCGAGCTCCATACCTGATACTTAATGAGATCTAGATAATGTTAACTAGAATTATTTGTATTAGTTATCCAAAGATTTTTCCCCCTATATTATGTCCAGATCTTAGATTTTCATCAAAATACTCTGAAACAGCACTGTTTGTAAATAACAAATTATATTGTAAATTGATCATGTGGTAGAATCTAAAATTATTCAACTTATGTCTCATAAAAATGAATATATGCCCTATCCAGGAGGAACATTTGTCTATGATCTTAAATTTATTTTCCAAATGATCCATGTAATCAAACTTGCCCCATTGGTGAGTATACATATATTTACAGATATATCTAAATGGATAGAGGTACATGGAAAGGTCCCCAAACTTTCCTGTCTCCTGAAGTCAGCAGATGCTTTCTCTCAAAATGGTAAAGCTGTATGGGACTTGGGAGGGTCATCATCACTTCATGTGCTGTCAGTGGCTTTCTGTTGTCAAGTTTAGCCAGATTTCATGTGGATGTCAAATAACTAAATCTTAGTACCTCAAAGTTCTTATCATTTTAAAAACTTTTATGCTTTGAAATTCAACCAATAATTAAACCCAGCATTAAATAAGAAGCAGCAAGAACATTATCATCAACGGAGAAGTATTGCTGGACAGATTACCTTCTATATTTATTTCAATTTTATTTTTGGAGTACTTATGTACATTTCCCAGGTCTATGAAGTAGCTGAACTAACCAGTGAATTATTCTTCCCAGGTAAAACAGATGTTATCATTAGGCCCCTCAATACATCATGAAGAATTGTAATTTTTCTTTCATGTAATGTCAACAATAATCAGAGTATTAGGTAGAGATGAATCTAATTAAGTAAATATGTATTTTTAAGGTATTATTAATTATGGCTATATATTTTGTTCACATGATATTTTATTTCCTACTTATTATTCAACTAAATGTATTTTAGACAAAGCACAGAGATAATGCATTAAAATTTTATGTAAATTATTGTAATATAAAATTCAGGAATCATTTAAAAAACATGGGAGCAATATATAGTCAGCAACCAAATGTTAACATTAATTCATTGGTCACTTATTTAATATACTAGCATTGTGCTAGATGCAGTGAGATCTAGATTACACTGTTGTGCCAAAGAGTATCTTTTAAACCATTGGAAATGTGTTCAGAAGCAGGCATCAGATCTTTTAATATTCTCCATAATAACTAGTGATCATTCACACAACTCTGTCACTACAGGTCTGTTCTACACTCTGCTTTATCATTTCGTAGTTCTGTCTGGAGTTGGTGTCAGATTTGTCTCAGCACCCTACTTGCTTCTACATTTGACATCTACTTTTCTGTTATTGTATATCTTATATGTATTTGCATATCTAGCATTCTCAGTTCAACTATCTCATGAATTTGGTTTTATTTCCTTGTCAATTTGTTTTTGGTGTCCAGTCCCTAAGTCGCCTCTGATTTTTATTTTCTTACTCTCATCTTTACCTTGTTTCAGTGTGACTCTGACAAGCCAAACTCCTAAGGAGTTTGGCATTTAAATTGACACACACATGTAAATTTGAAAAGTGTAAGTAATATGTAAATAATTCTTAAATTGTATGACACAAATTGTTGTGGGGATGTTGGAAGACTGTGTGTGTGCATGTATACATGCATTCATTCATTCATTTATACCTCATGGTTGGACAACTTTATACACCACAGGTAGTTTTAATGAATTCACAGAGGAGATCCCCCCACCCCACACACGATGCTGCATGCACACAGAGCTATGGGATGTAAGATGACACATCTATAGCAAGAGATGTATGTTCAATAAGGTTTATGGCATAAGAATAGATAGATAAATTACTACCAGGTCAGTCAAACATATCCCCTCTTTTTCTCCTAAGTTCATTATCAAATATACTTTTGAACAATAAGGCTATTCAAATTTATTTTACATTGTCCCTCTCCAGTTTTTTCCCCTTTTCTGGCACTGATGTGAATAGATTATTCTGTCCCACTTCCCTCCCCTAGGAGAATAAGATATGCCTGCATGCTCTCAAAAGAGGTCTGCAAAAAGAAGAAAAAAAAAAAAAGGCGTATGGTAGCATTATATAAATCTGCTGTCCTGAGGATATATGAGTGAAAGGAATAAGGATCTTCAAGGACATCATCACAGATACTGGGGAAATAAGTACATTTCCCATTGTTAAGCCTAGTGTCTTAGTTTGGGCTGTAATGACAGAGTATCAGAGTATCATGAACTGGATGGCTTAAACAACACCCACTGATTTCAGTTAGAGATACTGGGGTTCTGATATCAGATTGTTGGCAAGGTCATATTATTGGTGGAGGTTTTATTTCTGGTCTATAGACAGTTTCTACTTCTTGTGTCCACATATGGCAGATTAAAGGGAGATTCTTATCTCCTCCACTTTCATAAGGTCACTGATCCCATCATGAGAGCCTTTATGACCTAATCTAACCCTGATTAGCTTCCAAAAGCCCCACTTCCAAATATTATCATATTGGGGGTTAAGATTTCAACATATGAATTTGGGGAGCAGTGAGCATAAACACTCAATTCATGATACCTGAGAGAAGTAACTGATAAAATCATTAAGAAGCATAACTGTTCATGAGGAAAGTTGGTGGGAACATGTGACTTGTCCCACTCGAAAAATGGAGAAATCTCTATTCTGTGTGAGGTTGCTTTGGCACAACTCTTCCAAGCAAGTTTGTAGGAACTTGAAATCACAGGGATTATTAATTTAGCAATCTTAAGTAACTGTTTGGAACTCTCACACAGTGTATAGAAGTTATTCATAAAAATATGTAAGGTTGACAGATAAAATACAGGATGTCCATTTAAACTTAACTTTCAGAAAAACAATAATTTATTTAAGTATACAAATGCTCCAGGCAATATTTTTATTTGCTCTGTCTGGTTACCACTACATGTAAGCAATTAAGAAATTTATAGGCCATTATATTATTCTAGAGGAAATCTACTATGGAAGCAAGTATTTCCTTTGAAAAAGATAAATATGTGCACATTAAACATTGCTGAGCTAGTAAAGCAAGCTTTTTGTGGAAATTCATGGGAAGACTTTCACGGGAAGGAAAAAATAATTGGCCAAAATATGCAACAGAGAAATGTTATGGAATTAAAGACACCAGGTTTGTGGTAATTATAAAGAAATCTACAAATAGTAATAATTAACTTATAACTGAGTAGACAAATTAAATATGGGCATGACTCCATAAATGTTCATGCTTAATGACAGCATTATTTTTTCCAATGAACACTTAATTCATATATAGTTAGTATAGCTAAGAAGTGGATTAAAATAATATGAGTGTCTAAATTTTGGTATAAGTTCAAAATATCATACTCAGCAAAGTCTTTACAGAAGAGAAAACCTTTTGTCATGGGCCACTGGGTTTGTGACCCATAGAAAATACATTGAGACATTGAACTGTGTACGTACTGATACTGAATCTTACAAAAGTACTATATTTCTACAGACTAGTGATTTTATTAGTATACTCCTTATCATTAATCAGATTGAATGTATGGGATAACTTAAAAAATGCACAGACCAATAAAGAGTTTTATGACTTCTTCATTTAAGAGTATGGTTGAGAGCATTCATCATAGTCATTAGTTTTGGAAATGAATACTGGGACCTACCATTTCTGGACCCTGCCTGTCTCAAGAATATGAGCCAAGATTTAGCTTCAGTGCTTTTCTGTTTTTCATTCTGGGCACCAACCTAGTCTACTTCTGTCAAGGTTAGGAATACTTCCTGGCCTCATCGAAGTCTATATTTAGTAGATTCCAGCAGTCTCCAAGTACACAAACATTTGCATTTTGTGAAAATACCTGTTAAAGATTTTATCAGATAAACAGATCAGTTTTAATGTGAGGTAAATGCTTCTATTTTATTTGATGTTTTATTCTAATTTAAATACTTATTTCCCCAAAGGATCACAGGGATTGATTCAAGTGGTAGTGTTACTGGCATGAATGAGTGAACCTTGGTTCTTGTCTTCAAATAGTCTTCAGTATAAGAAAGTATTAAGAACACCAGAGAGAAGTCAAGTTAAGCAAGAATTTAATGCGCAACAGGAAAGCACATTCCAGAGGGATCCTGATGAGCCATTTCAGTTACTCCAAGAGGTGGAGTTTGTAGAGCCCCACTGGTTCTCTGGGGTCAGGTACCACCCATATCTTGACTCTTTCAAGACCACTTCTCTAGGCTGTTTCACAGAACTCTCAGCAGTTTCCAAGTCCTCCTTCCTCAAAATTCCCTTTTCACATTTCTTGCTACTTAATAGTTTCTTTCTCCCTCTTGACTTCCTATTTCTTTTGTGCCGACTTGACCTTTGTCATTTTGTTAGCCACTCATATATAACCTTTTACTACCCGTAACTCATGTCTGCCTAACTGCCTGCCCTAACAGTAGGAAATACTGGATGGCTGAAACTCCTTCAGGGACATATTTTTAGGTGGGAATGTCTTCCATTGCTCTTCACCTCATTTCTTGCCATTAGATGCCTGAGGCAGCCTGGAAGAAACTTAGGTGGACTAGCTAGGAAGAGATGAGACCCTTTGAAAGTGAGTCAGGGTCCCTTGGTCCCTTCACTTCCCTCTTCTCTTATCAGATGACTGACTATTCCTCCTACTTTACAGAGTAGATAAAAGACTCCAAAGAACTATTACCCTCCTTTTCTACCTCCAAATCCTCAAATTGGTGTCCGAAATCATATGTCTATATTTGTTTTTTCCCCTCTGGTCAGAATGTTATTTAAAGTCAGTCCCACTCACTGTGCTTTTCAACTTTCCCTCCTCACTGACACAAGCCATTCAGTCATGATAAAGTTGATCTAACTTAAAACAACCCTTTCTTAATCTCATACTCCCTTCATAAGCAAGTTATTTATGACAAGTTTCACTCTGCGCTAAAATCTTGAATCCCCCTCATTTATTTTGTCTAATCCAGTGTGTAGCCTCATGTAGCTATGATAATCAAATTTCAAAAAAATGAACAATTCAGTCCCTCAGCTCCACTGCCCACATTTTAAGTGTTCAGTAGCCACATGTGGCTATCACATTGGACAGTTTGAATATAAAGTATTTTATTCACTCCAAATATTGTGTAGGACAGCGTTGTTCCGTAGAAACTATTCTAGCTAAACTCACCATGTTCTTCATGTTGCTATGTTGCTAAATGCCAGTGGACATTGTTCAATTATCCAGGTTAATCTCTTAGCAGGATTCAGCACTATTCACCATTCACTATTTCGCAAAACACATCCTTTCCATGGCTTCCCGGCCAATGCCCTTTATAAACTTGTTTTTCTCTCTCTTAGCAACCTCCGTCTTTTATTGACATTTCTCCTTCTCCACATTCACTTAGTCCTCTAGCTCCAGCAGACATTATTCTTTTGGATTTAATTTCTATTTATATGCAGAGAAGTTCCAAATTCTTTTTTTTTTTTTTTTGGCCTAGATTCTTTTGCCTAGAAATATCTCTAAAACTGAACATGGATTTTTGTTTACCTCTCCCTCAAACAATCTTTCTACCTTCCTGTCTTCCCTCAGTTAGTAGGGCCATCATCCTTCTGGCCTATGACAAAAGACATGTTAACTCTGTCATGACCATACCTAAGCAATCTCCAAGACAAGTCAAATTTAAAATTTTTGTATAACCTATCATTAACTTTTAGCTTCACTTTTGATATTTTTAAATCTTTTTTTTTTTTTTTTTTCCCCTTCCCTGGTCCTGGGTCTCAAACCTGGATCCTTGGGCTTTACATGGCCTGTACCTTAGCCATCAGAATCAAAAGGGTATCCTGGTGTCTTCTATCATTCTCCACTCTTCATCCAAAGGTATTTTTCAAAACTAAATTTGTTATTCTTTTTACTTTTTCTTTTTACTGAAATCTATCAATGGAGTCCCACTGCTCTCAAAATACAAACCCAAACTTTAACCTAATCTTCAAGGATGTTCTATACTTGCACTTACCGTCTTTTGGCTCCTCTCAGGTGCCATAGGTTCTTTCAGCTCAGGGTCTTCTGTCACCCTGCCTTGAAGCACTGGCAGCTCAGCTCCATCACGTAGCTCCCACTCATCCTTCAATTTATGTGACAGTTTCTCAAGGAGAGCTTTTCTGACCACATCCTTGGATAGGTTATATCTCACTATTCAATATTCTCTGTTCATCTTTCTTATAAATTATAGTTTGTTAAAAATATGTTCAGGTTTAAATTAAAAAAAGGCATACCCTGGTGGAATAGCAGTTAAATCAACTTGCCTCCAAAGGAGCAAGCCATATACTCCTGGGTTCTAGTCCCAGGTCCAGAGAGAAAAAACAAAACTGTGAACAACTAAATGAAAATAAAAATAATTGCTCCTCCTCTCTGCCAGTCTGTCTACTTGCATTCATTCTTCCCTATACCTTTCCTTTAAAAGACAATATATGGTCAGGATGGTAAATACTACATCTGTTTTGGCAAATAAAAATGTGAGGGCCAATAGGGAAAATTCCTTTACTACTCTTGGTTCTTCTAGGACTGGTTGAATAATCAAAATAGCATCAAATAGGTTGGCAGAGGAAAAACGACAGTTTAATAATATTTGCATGGAAGAACCACAGTGATTAGGTAGGCTCACTTTCAGTAAGGGAAATTTTAAATATTATACAGAGGAGAGGTGCCCTGTGGAACAGCTAGGTCAGTCCCCTCCAAAGGATTGCAGTCCATTTACATCCCAGGGACCCAGATTTGCATCCGAGGTCTGGAGGAACCAACAGTGTGAACAATTAAATAAAAATAAAATAAAATGCTTCTTCCTCCTTTATCTCCCTACCTACCTGCCTGCCTACTCACCTTCATTCCTTCCTGCGCCTTTCCTTTAATAAATTATTACAGCAGGAATACTTTTAAGAGTCAGGAGCATCAAGAGCAGAAAAGGGGAGGCTTCACCTGAGGGCACGGTCTTGTCTTTACACTGGAAGTAAAGATGGGTTTCTTCTATCTGGACAAAGACCATCCCAAACTACATACGTCTAAGTACAAAGGAAACAGTGTTTTTTAACTCTTAAGGGATGGGTAGAGCTTAAGGGTGTGGTGATTATTCTTTGATTAAAATGCTGGTGCAGAACATATGAAGCCCAAGGACCCAGGTTCAAGACCTGGGGCTGGGGTTAAACAAAAAGAAAAAACTAAATAAATAAAGGTATTTCTTTCTCCTCTTTCTTTTTTCCCCCTTTCTTAAATGCTTCTTCCTCTTCCCCTTCCTTCCTCCTTCCTTCCCTCCCTCCCTCCCTTAAAAGAAAAAATAAGAGAAAGACAAGGTTAGGATAAATGCTAAAACTTTTCCTCTAAAGTTGCCAATTCTTTTAGCTAAAAATAATCTTCATGTTCCAGCAATCTCTACAGAATCTTGGGGCAAAAACATAAGTGAAATAGACCTTAAATTTATTATCCAGCTTAGTCAACTGATTTTCCTGTGAACATATGCTCTCACATGGCAGTCATGTCTTTTTCCCTCTGTTCTTGAGGAGGAAATTGACTTCTGGAAGTCCTGTAACTTCTGAGTGGATATGAGAGATATATAAAGATGCCAGCAGGATTCCATATCTGACTGATGGAATGCCTGCTGGAAATTCCACTGCTCTGTCCTCTGAATTCACTTACCCAATAAATTCTTATGTTCACTTATGTTCACAATGTTGATAATGTTATCATGCTCTTCTTACTTGTTTACTGGCATCTTATTTTCAGTTTGGGGCCATTTCAAGGATTATTATATTTAACTCATGATAATATTTTCTTGAAAGAAGAGGAAGCAAAATATAATTTTTAGTATATCATAATGCAAAATGAACATATAGAGCTTTGAAAACAATCCTACATCATTGGTTAAATACTGACTATAAACCAAATTCTGAAGGAAAAAACACTTGTAATCTTGGCAAAGACGGAGCAATTATCTACTGTGTCTTTGTTGAGTTGACATGTGTACTTGGATATGTAGACACTCTAGATTATATGGAAAGTGGGTTATGTGGCTGTAGGAAAGACTGATAGTATAATGGAAACCACTCTGGGAGGGTACCTCCAAACCTGTTGGAGTCCTGAGGCCTTCATCTTTGAATTCTTTCAAACCTTAGTAGTTCTAGGTGTACCCCTGGGGTTCAGGTGGCCAGGGCAGCTAAGGTATAGGCCATGTAAATCCTACAGAACTGAGTTTGTGATTAGGGAAGGGATAAAGGCAAATACATTAAAACAAAAGCTGAAAACCGATTTGGGTTTAGACAATAGGATAGATAAATACCTTGGGGGAAGTCAGTGAAGAAAGTCTTTGATCAGGCTAGGTGGTATGGTTTGGTTCACCCAGAAGCCTGAGCAGGCAGAGAATGACTAGACTGACTTAAATGTGACCTTCTACCTCTACTTTTTGGAATATGTGCAAGCATGACTTAGCATAAAGAAGGCAGGTGTCTGTGCAGCATATTTGGAATCTTCCCCAGCAACCCACTGACCAATCACCATATGCTTCCTCAGTCAAACCCATCGCGCCTGAGCAGAGTGCTCAGGGAAGCCATGTTTCATCTTGCTCTCTTCTTACTTACTACAATAAACCTTTCTTTGTCTTTGGCTGACCAAGGAAATGGATCCATTGCATTTGATACCATAGCGACTCTGACCATGGATCCATCTTGATTAGTTTGACCTCATCAGGAATAATTAAAAATATCATCAATTAAGACCAGTGCAATATTTTCTTTTTTACCTTTTAAATCTCTTTAGCCAAAGACTACATTACATGATCGTAGCAAACTACTTATATTTTGATAATCACTGGGGGGAAATGATTTGAATTTATTTTCAAAAAATTTCTTCCTCTCCTCTTTTGAGGCCTTGTTGTTTCCCCTGTGCTCTCATTCTCTGTACAGTGTGTTGATGCTGAAAACGTTCACTTGACAAAACCTCTTTCTTATTAAGACAAGGTCTTATTTCAAACTGAGAAAATAATTAGAAAGCTGACAGGAATTCCTTTGGGTACAATAGTGTTTGTAATGAGAAAATTGTACATCATTGAAGTCAAAGGACTTGGCCTTGGGAGCTGAAAAATGTTCAGTTTTTGTCTCAAGGGTTGAACCTGGATGCCTATCACAGCCCTACTGGCAGTTCCTTGTTCTTTTTCCTGCCCAAATATGCCAATCAGTGCCTTTCTGATGTCTTACTGCAATACTTATTAGATAAATCCTGAAGTAGTTACCCATTTCATTATGTCTGGAAAAAATCCAGATACAGGTGCATAAATTAAATCACTTGTGCACCTTTCCAAGCATGAAGTTCAAACTCATTGGAAGCCACACATTATATGCTTGAGAGACTTCTGCTATTTCAAAAAGGACTGTACTTGACTGATGGAAGAAAGAAAGGACATACAAGTGCTCAGTTCACCTCTGTCCCTGGCATCTTGCTGCTAGTTTAGCCTTCTAAGAATAATTCCAAAGGTCAGAAGAAAAATCAGGGGTATTAGTGCTATGACTCATTCTCATATGCTTATCTAACCAACTAGAAAGAAAAATTAGAAGAAATACAGAGGTTATTTCACTAATCAAAAAATGTTAGTGGTACTGGAACACTCCTATTATAGCACCATGCATTAGTCAATAGAAGGTACCTTTTAAAAAGTAAAAGGTGCATTTAATCAATAATAATAAATATCTAAGTTACAATCTGTAGCACTATTCATTCACCAACATCCAGTACCTTCTGACTGATGGAAATGTAAATTCTTAAAGAACAAAATTATTTTGGTAACATACTTGCTGTAGCTCCTGCCATGAATGATAGAGGCAAAGCAAAAACCAGCTTGTAAATGTTTAGCTTAATGTAATTGAACAGCCATGAGATTTTTAAATGTTGCAGTAAGTAATTCGGCTTTCTATCTCCTAGGTCATTTGTTAGGGTAAGAAAAGTCATTATAAATTTTAATGACTTACAATGGCTTCCCACTTTTCTCCTCCCTCCCACCTTCCTTCTTTCTTTCTTTCTTTCCCCTGTCTCTGATAAACCAATACATGAACTAAGTTTTCAATTCAGCATCATGCTACAGACTTATGAAGAACCATTGAGATTGTTTGGCAAATAGCTTTCAGGTGAGAAAGTTATGTGGATCAGAGTGTATTCTTTTGCAAATTAAATTATTGTTACATTTTGGAAGAAAACTTTGATTCCATGCCTTTACGAATTCTGTAAACTTTCCCCAAATTTTCCATTGTGGATCAGGAGACTTTAGGAGTTTTATAGTCCTGGCATGGAGCCAGTGATTATGTTGATTTTGTAATTTATATTTAACCAAATGCATAGTACATTGTCCCTCCCCTCCAAAGTTGACCATAGTTGTTTCTGCTCAGTATCTCTATGACAAAAGGTTAGAAAGCTGGTAAAACCCATCTGTCCTTCTGTTCTCTTCCTTCCATATTTATGCTCATCAATGATGGAGTGTTAAGAAATAAGTCAGCATGCCCTGGTGGTTTATCTGTTAAGTCTGCTGCCTCCAGCGGGTACAATTCACATACATTTCCAGGACCCTAGTTTGTGACCTGGGTCAGACTGGGGGAGACAACTGAGATGAACAAGTAGATAACATAAATAAATTATGCTTCTTCCTGCCTGCCTCTGCTAGCCTTCATTCCTGCCTGTACCTCTCTTAAAAAAAGGAAAATAAATACATAAATAAAGGAAACATATTCTCAAGTAATGCAGACAAGAAAGGGATAAGATTACTTACCAATGACTGCAAAGGAGGACATGTTGGGTTGTGCAAAAATGTTCAGCCATAAAACTAGTAAGGCAACATCTCAGTATTTTCAGCTCAAATTTGTTTCATGTTTCATTACCAAGTTTCTCTTCCTTTGTCTCCTTCCTTTCCTTTCTTCTTCCTTTCTTTCTTTTTTTTTTTTTTTTTTTTTTTTTAAGCTCTTAGCAAGTTTCATAGTATAATTTAACCTAGAAAGGATGCATAGTGAGAACTTTAGCATGGAAATTTACAGATGTACTGAAGTGATACAAAGGAGGAAGAAAATTCTAGATGATCTTAAGTGCCTAGATTGTCTCTAGTTACTATTGACCTGAGGCCACTCTAACAAATCTGTGTTTTCCACTACAAAGTTTACCCAGAACCTGAATGTACATGCTCCAAATGATTTTATTTTACTTTTCAAGGACATATTTAGCACAGATTTCAGTGGTCTAGCTGTTTAATTCTGCTATTGGAAAAGTCCTCAAAGTTCTCACATTACTGAAATAAAGACTAAACTACAAAGTCAGACTTCAGTTACAGGCACTTACACTGAACTCCCTTGACATTTTTTTTAATTTACTTTTTATTGTATTAAATTATTCTACAAATCAAAATAATTTCCTGTGTATAGGTTCCCATTTCTTAGCTGTATTTCAGCACACCATGCACTCTACCAAATCACCAAGTGTTCTTCCCCATTGTCCAGTGGGCACCACGACCATTTGCCCCCACCCGCTCCATTCCCTTTTGGTCACCTCAGTTCGGTTGCAAATGTTTCAGGGTTGGTTATGTTTCATCTGTTCCTTTGTTTTTGTCTATTCACATTCCACCCTCCTTTGACTTTTGGTGATTTCTAGCTCCCATGTCTGCTTCATGCAGCTAAGAATTCTCAATTATGGACCCTATAATAGTCTTTAAAAGTAGCAAAATGAAAATGGAATATGTTACTCTGAACAGGGAAAATGCCCTAATTTTCTAAGGCATGGTGCTTTTATTGAATAGTGCCAATAGTCAGTGTGACAAAAGTAAAAATCTGTCACAAATTGAACTAATATGTTTGGAAACGCTTAAGTAAACATTGATGAAATTTATTTAAAGGGTCCAAGAGAAAACTATTTGAATTTTATTGAACAATATGTCAAACATTGGAATGATGTAGCATTTATTTGGCTTACCCTTGGTGTTTGAACTGAAATGTTTTGCTTACCTAGCACTTGCATAAGGAATCTAAATGTGAAGAAATGTGGAGCCAAAACTTGGGAATGGTTTTGTGCCCACAAATGCAATTTATTGATGAGTAGGAGCAAGAGAGAATCAACGATGTTATATAACCTAAATCCTAGGAGGGCTGCTTCAGAAGTATGATTAATTTAGCATCCAAGAATAGAATGAAATATAACTACCATCTCATGCCAAAATATTTCAGGTTATGTCCACTTTTCTTAAGTAATAAAACATAGTCCCTCAATAACAATTACCTTTCAAATAACATTCATGTGCTTATACAACCAACAAATACAACTAGAGAAATATCACCTTGAGAATTTAAACAGGAGCAATGAGGAATTATTGTCACAAAATTTATCAAATAGTTATATGTCTGGATATTTTTACTTCTCTGAGAGTGCTTAAAATGGGCAGAGTAAAACAATTTGACAATTATCCAATATTATCTTTTTCTCTGGAATATTTTTTTAAAGTAACATTGATTTATAGCACAATCTGTTTTTAATGTGTAAATCCATTCTGCAGCAGCTATTTAGAACACACCATGCCCACCACTAAATTTCCAGTAGTCTTCCACCATTGTCCATTGAACTTCACTACCCTTTGCTCATTCTCTAGTCCCTTACCCTCTGGTCACCTTATTTATGTTGTCAGAGTCTAAGAGTTAGTTTAGGTTTGTTTTTTTGTTTTTGTTTTTTCTATTCATTTGCTTTATTTCTTTATATTTCACATATGGGTGAGATCATCTGGTATTTATTTGTTTTTCTCCTTTTGACGTATTTCACCTAGTATAAACCCTTTGAATTCTCTTTCATCACAAATGCAAGATTTCATCTTTTTTTATAGATGAGAGTAGTATTGTGTATATGTACTATATTGTTTTTGTCCAGTCATCTTTTGATGGACACTTGTTTCCATTCTCTTGAATATTGTAAGTAATGCTGCAATAAACATAAGGGTGATGTATCTTTTCAAATTTTGTTTTAATATTCTTTGGCTAGATAACTAGAATGAAATTGCTGGATCATAAAGTAGTTCTATTTTTAAATTTTTGAGGAGCTTTCCAGAGTGGTTGCATCACTTTACATTTCCACCACAGTGTACAAATATTCCTCTTTCTCCATAAATCACCTATTTTTGTTGTTTCTAGTTTTTAAGATACAGGTCATTCTCAAAGATGTGTGAAATACTATCTCAATGGGGTTTTGATTGGCGCTTTTCTATTAAGTGATAATGAGCACTTTGGATGTACCTGTTGGCAATCTCTTTGTCTTTGCAGAGGTGTCTTCACAGATCTTCTGGTCATTTTTTGACTGGGCTGTCCATTTGTTTGCTTTAGTTAGCTGTCTGATTTCTTTATGTATCTTGGGGAGTATCTACTTGTTGGATGTATGATGTGCAAAGATATCTTCTCGCATTCAGTTAACTGTCATTTTGTTCTGATGCTAGCTTTTTTTTTTTTTTTTTTTTTTTTTTTTTTTTTTTTTTTTTTTTTTTTTTTTTTTTTTTTTTTTTTTTTTTTTTTTTTTTTTTTTTTTTTACTGTATTCTCTGTAATTCTTAAAATAGATAAGTACAGATTCATTATCTTTTCTATTTCTTCTTCTTGAGGGAATGAGGCCATTCGATACTTAAAAATGTCCTTTAGCTCTTTTTGGGTAAGCATCTATCTTAAGAGACCCAGGAAAATTGGTAAATGTCCTGCTTGACCTTTCACAAATAATACTATTATTTACAAGATAAATAGTCTCATTGATTTTGAAGTTTCACTATGATTAAAATATAGAAATTGCTCACACTTTTTAAATTTCTCCTCTCTGCAGACCTTTATTGATAATTTTATGTATTGACTCTGCGTTTGTTTTCTAGTTATTGAAATATAATTTAGAAATATAATTATGGCACATAATGCATACTATTTTTACCATACAGCATATATATATAATGCTGTTACATATATGCATGTATTAACCTTTTTTATTATATAGGACTATAAGTTTTAACAAATACATGCAGTCATATGACTACCACCATAATGAAATTGAGAGATTTTTCTATCACCACAAGATGTCCATCTAGGCCACTCTGTAGTAAACTTCGCCTGGAATCTGTAGCCCCAATTAACACTGATTTGTTGTCTCAGCTATATTCTTACATTTTCCATGTTAGTATGTAAATGAAATCATACACTATACAGCCTTTTGAAGCTGGATTTTTATTTTTTAATTGTTATAATGGCACTGAGGTTCATCTATACTATTGCTTATATCAGTAATTTATTCTTTTATATTGCTGACTTGTATCTCATTTTGTGATATACTAGTTTGTCTTTCACAGATGAAGCCTATTAGGTTGTTTCTATTTCAGGGTAATTATGAAAAAAGATACATAAAATGTTTGACTGTAAATCTCTATATGAACATGTTTTCTTTTCTCTTGCATAATACCTGGGATTGGGATTGATAAATCATACAATAATTGCCTCTTTAACTTACAAGAAACTACCAAATTACTTTCCAAATTATGATGTACCAATTTTACTTGTAACTAGAAATTATGAGAGATCCAGTTGTTCAACATTTTTACCATGATGTGTTATTATTAGCACACATCACTCTCTCTCTCACATACACACACACACCCATTTTAATTAGATGTGTGGTGGTTGGTTTCTCATTATGATTTTCTTTGAATTTTGTTAGTAACTAATGATGTTAAATTTCTTTTTATGTCCTCATGTGCCATTTGTGAGTCATGTTTGGCAAATTGTGCTTTGTCATATGTGGGATGTGCATATATTTTTTTTCTCCATTTTTCAGTGAATCAAATGTTGGCTGGTTGAGTGCTTATATCTCTAACCCAGCGAGTAATGAGGACAGGAAGCTAAAGTTTTTTCAAGTAGTTTATTGGGCTTAATAATGAGAAATCACTATTTCAGAGCATAATATATCCTGTAGGATGTCAAATCTATAGATTTAATCTAGTTTTTATCAATTCACAGACTTTGTAGCCATAGTTAAACTTATTCTAAAATGTATGTGGGATAGCGTACACCATAGAGTAAAATAATTTTGAATAAAGGACTATAAATGTCCCGCTCAGTACTACTTTAGCTTCATAACCCAGATTTCAATAGGTTATATTTTGCACTTTATTTCTATATCTTTTACCTTTTTGATGAAGTTCTCTGTCTCATGGATTGCTAAAAATAATTGTTTAATATCCAAGTGTTTAAAGATTTTCCTGTTGTCTTTTCACTATTTCTAGTTTGATTCTGTTTTGGTCAGAGAAAATGCTCTTATTTCAGTTTCAAACTTGAGGTTGTTTTTATATTTGTTGTTATTTGGGCTATTTTTTTTTTATGGTGAACATCTTAT
This sequence comes from Solenodon paradoxus, assembly GCA_004363575.1. Lineage (NCBI taxonomy): Eukaryota > Metazoa > Chordata > Mammalia > Eulipotyphla > Solenodontidae > Solenodon > Solenodon paradoxus. The sequence continues at coordinate 152,544 of RJWH01002804.1, read as the reverse complement.
CTATTTTGGTGAATGACCCACAATCAGTGATAAAAAGTATTTTCTATTGCAGTTTTCGAGGGAGTTGAGAACAATGTCCTCCCTTTTTATATTCTTGGATGAATGTTTGTAGAATTAATATTTTTTCTTCCTAAAGGCTTTGATAGTGCTCAGCAGTCATTCTGTGTTGAACTATAGTGTGTGCATGTACGTGTATGTGTGTAAAGGGTTGCACTAGATCAATTCTTTCATAGATTTAGGGTTACTCAGATTATCTTTCATTTTCTTCAGTGAGAATTGGCATTTTGTGTTGCTTCAAGAATCCGTTCCCTAATTTGTAAAATTAAGATCATAAAGGTTTTAATATTATTTGTTTAAATGTTTGTAGGATCCAAGATGGTGATTCCACTTTTAGTCCTGATCATAGGGATATGTGTCCTTTCTTTCTCCAGCGATCGATTTATCCATTTTATTTACTTTCCAATAAACAGGCTTTGTTTACATTATTGTTTATTTTTGTTTTTAATTTTGTGGACTTATTTTCTTATGTTTATTATTTCCAACTCCTTTCTTATTTTAGATTTAATTTGCCTTTTTCAAATTTTTAAAAATTTTACTGGTTTCATAAGGTAGGTTTTTAATTTCCAATCCTGCCACATTCTAGATATACTCAATATGTTCCTAACCAGAGTCCTTGACATGTTAGTCATATTTATTTTGAATTCTCTGTATGATTGTTCCAGTGTCTGGGTCATCCCTGAGACTGGTTCTATTGATTTCTTTGCCATTAGGAAGTGAGTTATTTTCTCGGCTTGTGAGCATGTGTGTGTGTGCACTTGCATACTTTTATTTGGATGCTGAACACCTTGTATAGATAGTAGGGACTAAGGGACTAAGTGGTTACTCTTTATGGCTGGAAATAGGTGATTTCCAGCTAGGAAATAAGTGTGGGACTTTGAGTCGCGGAAGTCTGGAGTTTGTCTGGTTTTGGTTTGTTGTTTTGGTTGCCTTTAAGGTAGCATTGGCTTCCTGATTTTTAAGATAATTGTTGGATTGCTGAAAGGTGCATTTCCACCCTTCTGTAAGCTTAGTTTTGACTTTTCTATATACCTACGTATGTCTTGGAGGGATTCTCTTTTGAGAATTCTCTTCCTCCCACTCAAAAGCCCATTAAAAAAAAAAAAAAAAAGGATTTCCATGGTTTCTTCGTATAGATAAATGCAATGGGAACTTTTGACCTTGGTCTGTCTGATGATACCAAAATACTATCACTGAAAAGTACAATATAGGCGCGCCCTGGTGGAGCAGCTGTTAGGCCAGTCACCTCCAAAGGAGCAAGACACATACCGCTGGGTTCAAGTCCTGCGCCCCGGGGGGAAGCAACCAGTGTAAACTGCCTACCTGCCTACTCGTCTTCATGAAGCCTTCATTCCTGTCTTCAACTTTCCTTTAAGAAAAAAAAAAAGGTAAAATATAAATGATATCACGCATCCAGGTAATATTTCTAGCAAGCAGAGGAAGAGATTAAGAAAAGGAAGATCTTGACTCAAAATGATCTTCTAGTTAAAATCCTAGCTATTGAAGAAAATAATGACAGTGAGCCCTGATAGCTCAGGTATTAAATCTGTGATGACCCTGATGCCATAACCCAAAGGACTTGGTTCAGGATCCCAGGTAAAGGAAAATCTGGGGAGAAGATAACAACCATATGAACAATGTAATTCAATAAATAAAAATGCTTCTTTTTCCTCTCTCTGCCTGCCTTTCTACTTGCCTTCATTTCTGCCAGCTTTCTTTTTTCTTAAAAAAAAAAAATTACGTAATTCCTATTAATTTAGCTTACAGTAGCTTTTTGGTCAGTCATCTTCTAAACATGGGGCCAATTTGCTGCTTATATCTAATTTTGTTATACTGGGCTTTTATGTATTTTTGTAACTCTATAACAACATTGACTCTCTGTTATTGTTTTTCATATACATATACACACACACATATCTATATATGAGAGAGAGAGGGAGGGAGGATAGAGGGAGGATTAGACAAAGAGTATAAGAGTGTGTTGTTCTTTTATATAAACACTGTAAAAGGAAAATGCCCAAAAGTGAGTTATCATCTACTGTATTTCCGTATCTTCTTATATAACATATTTTTATTATGAAAAAATTTAGACGTATATAAATAGAAAATTAAAAGTACTCTTTTTCTCCCATACACTCAATTATACCTTAGAGTTAACTGTGGGCATGCTAAAATATATTTATATATGTGTTCAGAATTTTCTAATCATAGTGTATTAGTGCTCGAACCAGCTTGCAATCAAGTGTTTATTCAACATCTATATCGCCACTTTTTCTATCTAACTATCAAACAATAAAATATGGCTTCAGTTTTGATGTAATAAAATCTGCCATTTCAGAGTAGAATAGAATTTATTTGAATGACTACCCCATTTTTGACTTATTTGAACTTGTGTTGGTGCTGAGGGCTTGACAGTATAGCTTTGGAACTTGTAAGCTTGCACTATTAGATAATGAAGCCATTTAACACCTGTGACTACTTTTATGTCATATTAATTGAAATAAAGAAAAATATCACTTCCTAAGTCAAACTACTCACTTTTCAAGCTTCTGAGAATGCACATATGACAATTGGCTGCCACACTGAGCAGTATAGATACAAAATATTTCAGACATTTCATAAAATTCTGCTAGAGAGTGGTCCCCTAAAATACATAGTGGATAATCTCCATTTTCTCCACTGGCTGTCTTTTTATTCTCATGTCCATATTTCAGCTTATTTCAGGGCTCTCCATTTTCTTCTACTTGCTTTTCTGTCTGTTCCTACTCTCTCTAATTACTGTGATTTGAAAATATATTTTGATATTTAATTGGCATTATTTAATATTTACTTATTTTTATTTTAGGATATTTTAAATTGAATTATTTTCATAAGAAGAACAAAAATTTATATATAGTCAGTTATATATGGTTTTGGCAATTATTTCTTTTTAAATATTCTTTTGAAATACATGACTCATTAAATCTTGTTGCCGAACAATCAAAGTTTACAAATAAAATTTTAAACTTGTCAGGGATTATTTCTTGGAATGTGTTAGTTAGAAATATAACTTAATTTATTAGTATTTTTATTTTAATTGAAAAATTAGGTATTTTGTTGCTACCGGCCTCTCCACAATTCATTTTATAACCACTAAATTTTAGAATTCCCAAAGCAGCTTGTTATATCTTTTATCATCTAAAATTAAAATGTGCATAACAGTATAGTAATATTAAAAAATATATAAGCCTCTATATTGTTTTTATTGTTTTGAGATAAAATCTATGTTCTCTGCAGTGTACTTTTTTTGTTTCTAATTTAGCAGCTTTAAAAGTAAAATCCTCTTTCTGTATTTTTATGTTAAATGAAAGACAGTCTGTACTCAAACTCAAGTGAATAATTCAAGTCTATGAATGACTACATGGATATTTGTCACATAATTGATGGTAGATGAATGTCATCTAGTATATAGATAATTTATTATTTTTATTATGTTGTATATCTGAAACTAAATCTTTGTATAGAATAAACTATTTACAGATTAATAAAATGTTACTGTAATAGAAGTATTGAGTGGTCTACTGAGTAAAGTTATTAATACACAATTTTTATATTATCTAATATGTTTCATTATATGGTTCACTCATTTTTTTTACAAGTTTTAGTAATATTGAACATTTAAATATAGTTTCTGAATTATATTTTTATATAAAATTCACTTCAAACAAGTAGTTTTATAATTTCTAAGGCAAATATTTTGTTTTATAACAAATGCATTCCTTCTCAAAAGGACTGTGTTTAATTTCTAAAGTCTTTAATTTCTAGGACATCTGTTTCCTCCCAAGGCTATGTACCCTCCTCCCTGGTACTTGGCTTTTTTCCCTCTGGGGCTCAGAATCCTCAAACCATTATGTAGTGCCAAAGCCATATATTTTTGCCTATGCTTTATGGTATCAAATGTTGCTGCCATTTTATTTTTGGTATCAATTTGGATATATCTTCTGTTATCTTTCACTTTGCTTAAAACTGTTAGCTCTAAATATATCGATTTGTTTCATCTTTTTTTGTGTGTCCAGATAATGTAAAAATGGTATTACAACAAAATATAGAAAGTAGTTTCCAGAGTTCTAAGTAATTTATAAATCTATTATTTGACTCTATAAAAAAGCCTATAACATATGAAAGGCAGTGATTAATTGAAAGGTAAAGTGGCAATAATCTAAATTGAAACACAGATCTCTGAGATTAATTCAGCTTCCCTCTATACCATTTTGCAACATATTGACTCCATCTAATCTAGATATTATCAGCTCTCAAGTACACTTTACTATTAGGCAGATTATTTTTCTTTGTGCCTTTTACTCAAAGTACTTTCACAATTCCACAGCCTATTGAAATCCTTCTCATCCTTGATATTCTAGTTAGATATATCATCCCCACTCATTTCCTCCCTCATGTTCACTTCCATTCTAGCTCTATAATGTTGTGTAGATACAACTTCTTACAGACTTTATCATGAAGTACTTATAGTAATATTAAGCATATCTTATTTTCCCCTAAATTATAAATACAGAGCAGAAAGGGACACAGCTATATTCAATCATATGTTACTAGTGTCCTTATTATAGTATATAGCATTGAATCGTAGTGGTCAAATAAACGAATAAAGAATAGGTTTTCAAAATAACCCTGAAAACTTTCAGGATGTTTGCAGATACTGCTTTTATTTGAATAGAACATCTTCAGTGAAGACATCAGTGTCTTTCCTTAGTTACTATGGTTACGATGCAGGCTTGTTTATTTTCATTTATAGTATTTACTGGAAGGGAAGTATGAATGATGAGCATGAGAGGACATCTGACCATTGCCTACTTGTGATCTAAGAATTATAGCCTGATTGCTTCCATTTGGGGAATAAAATAACTTCTCTGTACCCTCCAAAAGCAGGAAACTATGGTTTCCATTTTCCCAATATAACAGCAATATTTTTTTTTGTATTTGACACTTTGCACTTGAAAAGCATCTCACTAGGAAATGGTCTTCATTTTCATCATGGACATTTTCTTTCCTATAATTTTCCAAAATGAATGACACATATTTTCTCTTGACTTTTTTAAATGTTGAATCATCAAAGACAACTGAGCATTCACAGAGATAAAAGGAAATGAACTGTGTAAGAAGCAGCAAACTGACAGTAAGGAATTAAATGGAGCAAATATTTCTAATATAAATGGTATCTATTATGCACATCAGCCTTTGAATAATTTGCAGTCACAAGACTCATTCGGAAATATAAAAATTTGCTAAAATAATCCAAATATGTCAGTGATTTCTTGAACACTTGGAGAATATTATAATTAGGGACTATAACAGAAAAAAACAGAACTTTTCTTTAAAGAAAGGTCCAGGTGGGAATGAAGGCAATTAAGCAAGCAGGCAGGAGGAGGGAGGAAGAAGAAACATTTTAACTTTTTATTGTTGGTCATGTTTTCCCTGGCCCTATATGTGAAACCGGGTCCTTGAGATTTATGTGGACTATACTTCAGCCAGAGGCAGTTGACCAAACCACTACTTCATCAGGGCATGCCCCAAACATTTAAAAAGGGGAAAAAAAAATGTGTTAGTCTTAATTTTAGAAGCACAGGTTTATACCAAAAAGAAAAATTTAATTAAAAATATATAGTCATGGTTAAAGTACATTTTACAAGTACATTTTACAAGGTGGTATGTGGTTAAATTGCCAAATGGATAGTGTCTACCAGCAGTTCTCTCTGGGATCCGTAGACTCAATTTACTGGGGTGGTGGTCCCCTTTCTGACCTGTGCTGAAACTCCCGCCTCCTCCAGCTCAGAGACTGCTATCCCACTGAATGAGCTCTCGATACTGTACTGAGTCTTTAATCTCTAGGAGATGTTTCCTCCCAAGGTTATGCACCCTTCTCCCTGGTACTTGGCTTTTTTCCCTCTGGGGCTCAGAATCCTCAAACCATTATGTAGGGCTAAAGCCATATATTTTTGCCTATGCTTTATGGTATCAAATGCTGCATCTGTGTCTGCATATTAGGTAATCTCCAGTTATTCTGTGGGGAGGGGGATCTGTTACCCTAACAGATCACCATCTTGGACTTTTCTCCCAATAAGGTGTTTTTTGCAACCATTTCAGTATAGTAGTTGTCTTTGGGAAAGGTACATGTGTAGTTCTTTGAACTAAAAGTAGCTACTCATTAAACGGAAAAATAATTTAACTTAAGAATATCTGACATACTTTGATTATTCACATTTGGGTACTTGGGGAGATGTTTTCTCAAAATAGCAAAATGCATATGTCATTTCAAGGGAAACATCTGATGTTATTTATTGCCAAGGATAAAATTCAGGCTTTCAAGTAAAAATAAGAATTTAAGTAGACTTGGATGATTTACAAACCTCTCCATTTCCCAGTACTTAAAGATTTTTCTAATGAGATTTATTAATACATGGACTTTATAAACTTATAACTTAATGTCCAATAATTTTCAAGCAGTGGATGGTATTACAAAATTATGCATGTGTAAAAATGTCCATACAAAGGACAAGACCTACCAATAGATTTTAAGTTACAGAAGAATGAAAAACTTATTTAAATGCTTTCAGATTACAAATTTAATTTTATTTGACTTTAATTTTTGTTTCTTTTTAAGTTAATTTAATATTTATTGAGGTAGCTTTGCTTTATAATAATGTAAACCCATATGTGCAGTTTCCTTCCCCATTCCTCATATACATGGCAACATCATTATTGTTTTGATTTTCATTTTCCTAATAACAAGTGATGAAGAACATCTTTTCATATGTTTGTTGACAATCTGTATGTTTTCTTTGAAGAAATGTTTATTCAGTTATTCTGCCCATTTTATTTGATTAGAATGTTTATTTTTCTGTTGTTGAATTTTATGAGTTCTTTGTATATTTTGAATATTAAGCCCTTTCCAGAAATATAAAATGCAGATATAGTCTCCAAGGCAGCAGGTTGTCTTTTAGTTTTGCTCATGGTTTCTTGAGCTGTGAAGAAGCTCTTTACTTTTATGTATCTCCATTTGTTTAATTTTGTTTTTATTTCTCTTGATGCTCGAGTTGAGTTCCCTAAGACCTCTCTAAGGCTGATGTCATAGACTGTTTTGCTTATGTTATCTTCCAAGTGTATTATGGTATCTGATCTTACATCAAAATCTAATCCATTCTGAATTATTTTTTTGGTGTTAGAGAGTGGTCTAGCTTCAGTCTTTTGCAGTGGCTGTTCAGTTTTCCCTGCAGCACTATTGAAAAGCTTTCCTTTCCCCAAGAGTGAGTCTGTTTCTGGTGATGCAGTTCTATTCCACAAATCAGTCTCTGTTATTATTTCAGTACCATACAGTTTTGATCACTATAGCTTTGTAGTAATGCTCAAGATCTGAGCATTTTTATTTTTCTCGTATTAGCTTTGGTTATTCAGAGATTTTTGTTATTCCATTCAAATTAAAAAAAATCATTCTATTTCCTTGAAATGTGATATTTTGATGGGGATTGCATGAAAGTACCTATGTTTTTTGGTAAGATAGATATTTTAACAATGTTAATTCTTCCCAATCATGAACATGGTGTATTGTTCCATCACTTTGTATCTTTCTCTATTCCTTATAACAAAGTCTTATAGTTTTCATTGTATAACTTTTCACCTCTTTTGTTAAATATATTCCAAGGTATTTGATTTTCTTTTCTTTTTTTCCTTCTGTTGTAAAAGGGAATATTTTTTATAGATTTCATTTTCTTCTGTTGTATTGTTTGTGTATAGAAATTAAATGAAGTTTGTGCATTGATTTTGTAGCCATCCACTTTACCATTCTCACTTTTGATGGAGTCTTTGGGTTTTCTACATATGTCATCTCCAGGTAGTGCTAATTTTACTTCCCCCTTTCCAATTCTTTTTATTTCTTCTTGTCAAATTGCTTTTGCTAAGACCTCTAGTCTGATGTTAAATCACAGTGGTGAGAATAAACAGCATTGTCTTGTTCTTGATCTTAGAGTTTTTCAATGTTCAGTGATGTTGGCTATGAGTCTATTATACATGTTCTTTATTATCTTGATGTATGTACATTTTATTCCCATTTTTGTAGAACTTTAATAATAAATGTGCATTGACTCTTGTCAATGCTTTCTTTACATATATTAATAGGATCATATGAAATTTGCCTTGTTCTTATTGATGTGTTATATTACATTAATAGATGTGACTATGTTGAGTCTTCCTGCATCCCTGAGATGAATTCCACTTGGTCATAAAGGTTGATCCTTTTCATCTATTAGTGTATTTGGTTTGTTACTATTTTGTTTGAAAAATTGCATCTATGTTTATTAGAGATACTGGTTTGTCATTTTCTTGGTGATATCTTTATCCACTTTTGGCATCAGTATAATGTTGGCCATATGGAAAGAGTTTGGGAGCATTTCCTGTTTTTCAGTTTTAGACAAGTGGTAGAATAAATATTCTTCTCTGAAAGTTTGGTAAAACTCACTAGTAATGTCGTCTGGTCCTGGGGTTTTATGCCAGTGGTGGTGTAATTACCTCTTTAGTTCCTTGCCTGTGATAGTTCTGTTCATATTTTCCATTTCTTTCTGTTTCAGGCTTGGTAAGCTGTGTGTTTCTAAAAGTCCGTCCATGTCCTTGAGGGTGTCCAACTTATTGGCATTTCATAATATTCTATTTCAGAGTATCAAACTATTCATGGTAGTCTCATATATTTTTATAATTCTGTGGTATGTTGTATGTTCTACCATTTCATTTCTGAATCTGAGATATTTTTCTGTTTATTCTCTGTTGTTTATCCAAAGGTTTGACACTTTTGTCTATATTTTAAAGAATCAGCTTTTGATACCGTTAATCTTCTAGAGTGTCTTTTTAAATTTCTGTTTTGTTTGTTTGTGCTCAAATTATTATTTTTGTCTTCTATTGACTTTTGGCTTCAATTGTTCCTTTTATAGTTGCTTTATATGTAGGCTTAATTTGCAATTTTTTCTTGTTTAAGTAGGCCTGGACTGCAATAGACTTCCATATTATTACTGCTTTTGCTGTATTTCATAAGTCTGGCAGCTCATGTATTCCCACTCTTTTGTCTACAGTACTTTGAGAATTCTTCTTTGATTTTCTCCTTTACCTAAGAGTCCTTTAGGAGCATGTTGTTTAGCTTCTAAATATTTTGGAACATTCCCACTTTCTTTTTTTTGTGATTGATTTCTAGTTTTAAATCATTGTGACTGGAGATCTTGGTATGATTTGATTTGTCTTTTTAAATTTGTTGAGACATGTTTTTCCCCCCGTAATGTGGTTGATCCTTGAGAATGTTACATGTGTGCTTCAGAATAATATGAATTCTGCTGTTGTCAGATGAAGTGTTTGGTATATGTCTTTTAAATTTCTCTGTTCAAATTCGTCACTTAAATCTGTTGTTTCCCCTGTTAATTTTCTGCTTGGTTGATCTCTCCATTGTCATAAGCGGAGTGTCGAAGTCTACTATAATTTTATTGCTATTGATGTCTCTGCTTAGTTCTGTTAATAATTGCTTTATATATTTTGATGCTTCTTAATTTGGTATATATATATACATATACGTATATATATATACGTATATATATATACGTGTATATATATATATATACATGCACTATATCATCTTGCTGAATTGACCACTTAATCATTACATAATGCCCTTTCTTGTCTTTTTTTATCCTCTTTAATTGGCAGTCTAGTTTATCTGATATAGGTGTGACTGCCCTGATTATTTGTTTGTTTTGTTTACCATTTGGCTGTAGGATTGTATTTCAAACATTAATTTGATCTTTTGGTTATCTTTTGAAAAAAGATGTGTCTCTTAAATGTAGCAGAAAGTTGGGTTTTCTGCCACTCTGCTTATAATTGGTGAGTTCAATTCATTAACATTTAGGGGTTTTTTTTTTCTGATATATAATTGTTTATTGCTGTTTCTTAATTATTTTCTGGGTGTTATTGCAGACAGTACCTTTAGTCTTTCTCTTCTTAGGTGATGAAAGCAGATTATTGTGATCATTTTTCCTATTTATTTTCTTCTTGTTTTTCCCTGTAAATATGTTTTCACGTTATCCTAGGATTAAAGTCTCCATGCTTATATTCTGTTTTACTGAAAGCTAGTTAGTCTTGCTCTCATTCTTGTGATTCATATTTTTAATCTCCTCCCCAGTTTTTTTGTTTTGTGTTGCTAAATGGAGTTTATTCACATTTTATAGGACTTCTTTTTTTTAGTATTTTCTGTAAAACTGGTTTTGTGGTGACACATTCTTTTAACTTTCACTTAATCTAAAAAGCTTTCCATCATTTCTTCAATTCTAAGTAATAATATAGACGTGTAGAGTATCCATGTTTGGAAATCCCTTTGTTTTATCATTTAAATATATCGTTATTCACTTCTGTCCTGTGAAATTTCAGCTGAGAAATCCTCTGCCAATTTTATGGGATCTCCTTTGTAAGTAATTCTCTTTTCTCTCACTGTTTTTAAGATTCTTTCTTTGTCTTGTATTTTTGACATTTTTAAAGGAAAGGTATGAAGGTAAGCAGAGGCAGGCAGGCAGGAAGAGAGATGAGTAAGAAGCACTTTATTTTAATTCACCTTGATTGTTCCCACCGGTCCCAGGACACAAACCAGTTTCCTTGGGATGTATGTGGACTATGCGGACCAAAAATGGCTGACCAACCTGCTAATCCAGCCGTGTAGGCCAATTTGTTTTAGTGTAGTTTTATTTGGTTTTCTTTTGCTTGGAACTTTTTGAGCTTCCTGGGTCTGTAGCTCTGCTTTCATCCTCAGGTTAGGCAAATTTTCTGGTTTTATTTCTTCAAATACAGTTTCTGCCTTCTTTTCTCTCTTTTTTCATTTTTAGAAGCTTGTGATGTGAATGTTTTTCCTCTTGATGCTTTCCCGTGGTTCTTGTATGCTGTTTGTTTCTTACAATCCTTTTCTCTTTATTGTGTTTCTGAATACATTCTACTGCCCTATCTTCTAGCACCCTGATTGTGTTAGAGACTTCTTCCAGTCTACTGTTGAAATCCTCTGTTGTGTTCTTTAGTTCAGCTACAGTGTTTTTTATCTGCTTTAATTCTATTTTGAGATACCTCATTTCTTCTCTTTGTGGTAGTTCTCTTTTTATTTCATAATCGTGTTTCTGATATCAGTGAGTATTATCACTGTTGCTTAATGTCATAATCAAGGTTTTGCTTATGTCTCTTGCATTCAGATTTTCCCCTGAGGTTTTTATTTAGATCCGTCATTTTACATATAGTATTCAGTCTCTTCAGTCTCTGGCATTCTGTGTTTATTTCTATAGATTAGTCTTTCCTGATATAATGGCTTAGTGTTAGGGTGTCAAGTTTAAAAGAATAGGTATGAATCTTGGTTTGAATGTTGGGCCTTCTTTAGTTGTGTGATATCAATACTGGTCATATTTTTTGAGGCGCTAAGGTGAACCCTGTGTTGAGGCCTGAAAGTCCAGCCCACATGGTTGTAGTTAGTTAGGGAATACAGAGTTTTCCCCCAGAGTTATGCGTATGAGCAATTAAGGCCACAGACAGGGACCCAAGAGTTGTGTGCCCACAATCAGTAAGTAGGCTGCAGCATTTCCAACACAACCCACAGAACAGAAGTATGCAGTAGTTGTTATTAGTCACTCCCTTCTGAAACTCCCTCAGCCCTCCAGAGATGTTGCAGTTTTATCAGGGTTTTGTAACCAGGCCCTTAGATCTGGGAGTGGAATTTCAGGAGAGCCTAAAGTGCAGAACCATGGTGGAGAAGAGTGACTGAATTCCCCCAGAGGGATTCCTGTTGCGGTGGCCTCCTGTGCCAGCTACTTGTGGGAGCTGCATTTTTGTTTACAGTGGTGCTAGTCCTCTTTCCACCCTATACTGAGGTCCCCCCAGCTCAGTGACTGCAAGTCAGCTTGGAAATGCTCACTGCTGGAGAAAGTTCTGTAACTCTGGGGGCATGTCAATTTTACCAGACTCTCTCTACAACCCATAGTCTCAGAACAGTGTGATGTGGCAATGATGTGGGACATAGACTTCTCCTACTTTTTATAGAGACCCATGTTCTCATTCTCTATGGAGATGCTGGTCCCATTTCTTTTCACAGCCAAATAGATGTTTTTTCCTTAGTTGTTCTGTGGGAGGAGGGAACATGAACTCTTACCAGTCTTCCTCTAAAGTTAACCCTTAAAAGACTAGTATTCATTGAGATTTGGTGTAAAATCAAGGAATGTCTAAAATGATCTAATAATGCCTGTCTGTATGAGGTCTTCATGTACTTCCACCTAAACTACTTTAATAAATTGAACAGAGGACAGATATGAGACCCTCATTTTGAAAACAAAAGCAGATATGAGAAATTAGCTGTGTTATATTAGCCAGACATTAGAGTTTTGCAAAAATCTGCACTTCTCTTTTGGCTAAATGATTTTAGTATTTATTTTTTCACAAAAGTTACATCAACATATACTATGTATTGTTATTTAGAATTAAATGTATAAATAATACCTTTACTATGTCTCAATCTTAATAATATGGTAAATATTAAAAGATATAATCTAATGAAAAATGTTCTTGCGATACTCAATTATTTAAGAGCTTAAAGGGATGGGGCGATGGGAGACATTGCCTACAATAGTTATTTGAATTGGCATTTATAAACTCACAATTTTTATATAGGTTAAAAATTAAGAATAAAATAAAACAGACACTTACTTATCCAGTTAACTTATTTCTCCAACTACTACTTTATCCTTCTCTAAAAATTGAAAGCCTTGGCATATACACTACTTGTATACAGTTCTCCATTTTCATTTCTGTACTAGATCCTCAAATTCTACAGTCTTTTAAAATTCTGTCACTTTTTCTGTAAAAAGATTCTTCTGACTGTTTTCTTAGATAACCAAGTCTCAAATTTGATGGTTCATTTTCAAACTCAGTTACTGTTTCTTTTAGTAAAATTTGACAAAATAACTTCCTATTTTCAAACATTAAATTTTACTTATATATTAAGATATACTTTTGTTTTCTTCTTCTTACTTGAGATACTCTCTTGAAATCTTCACTGATTCGTGTTTATTTTCCTAGCCAATGTGGGAATTTCCATTCTGTTGTTATTAAATATTTTCTCCATTGATGATCTCATGGTCCTCATGGCTATAAACATTTCTAAACCAGAAAGTTATAGTAATTCCCTAAGTCATCTCTAAAATCATTCGTCCTTATTTTGTCTATTTCTTATACTTAATAAATTGCAAATCTGATTCTATAATTTTACAGCTTGGCAGATTGACAGAATCTGCTATTTTCTAGTCAGTACAACTTAGAAAAACAGAGGATGCTTATCATCCTGAGCAGAAAAATGTGTAAAAATAAAACTATTAAAAGAAGTATTTGGTTGACTTCTCACTGCTTCTAGAGAAAGACCAAGGTAATACATATCACACCATTCATCCCATTAATCTGTATTTTCCAGTTGTTATAACTTTCTTCCTCCAGTCTGTAGTGCTCGCTTGAGCTTCAAGCTTTTTCTAGAATGTTTTTCTACCTTTCCTCCCTCTATTTTCCTGTTTGAACTGTTTTCACTCACCTACTAATTTTCACTGAGATCTGATGGTATGTTCTTTCCCTTTATGGCATTTACTCATATTTGCAGTTACAAATTATGTTATGTTCCTTTTTCTACCTGTGAAACTGTTAGAGAGCTGCTTGCTTTATTTTATCTTCCTCTGTTACATTCATCATAGATAATCTTAAAAGTATTTTTGTATGAAAAAATTTTTGTATGAAAATATGCTTGATGAACAAGTATTAAGAGTAATTACATATCAGGAGAGAAAATAATACGGAGGCAGAAAACTGGAATCTCTTCTAAGGGCTTCAGTTTCTCAGTTTTTAAATGAGAGATCCCATGTACCCTGGTGGAGCAGTGGCTTGATGGTGGGGTAGTCCACCTCCATCCCAGGACCCAGGTTCACATACCAGGACTGGGGCAAACAACCAAGATGAACAAGTAAATAAAACAATGTGCCTCTTTCTCTTCTCTGTTCCTGCCTCTGTTTACCTTCATTTCTGCCTGTATCTTTCCTTAAAAAAAAGAGTGATTAATTGATCCCTTTCTGCTGTATAATATGCCTTCTGATCAATAATGTTTGCTTAATCCTCATAATGTGTATTTTAGAAGGATAAAATTTCTGTAAAAATGCTCATCTTTCACATTGACAGAATCTGCTATTATAAGAACTTTAAAAAGTATACTATGCTTATCATTTCAAGTAGATAAGTATTCTAAAATACATAGCATAAAATATTGAAAGCGTCGATACTTTTTAACTTGAATAGCTATATTTTAGAAATTTCAAGTACTTAAAAATCAGTTAACTTAAAAACAATACTGCTTACAAAACAATCCACTTACATGGATATGCCATTTATTTAGGATTTGACATATAGTCCAGGTACTGCTTCCTGGATGTCTATTAATGTTTTATGTAAAGGTTAATATGCATATTAACATATAATTACAGCTTTACTAATTGTATAAAAAAGGTACAACAAATATATTAAGCTGTATGCATCTTGAAGCTTTTGAAATACAGATTTAAAAACACCTTAATGTTGAGACCTTAGTTAACAAAATAATTCCCTTCCAAGTTGCAGTCTCCCGTGGAGCCAGCAGTGCGGTGCAGATTATCTGCACAGTTGGTGGCTCTTAAATTCAGGCTTAGTTTTCAACAACCACTCACTGGAGATTTACGAGATCTAACTGAGGAACGTCATAAACCTGTAGTCAGAAATTAAAAATAATATAGAGCGATTTAACCTGGCACTGAATTGTTGCCTATAGTTTGTAATCTACCACACATCTCTCAAAATAACTTCAATATAGTTCGCTAAGCTAGGGAAGCTGAAATTGCTATAAATAAGTTTGGTTTAGAGATAGCAGGGTAATGTGTAAAATATCAAGACAAGGATTCTCAAGTTATAAAAAAAGAATAGCCCTTCCCCCACTAAAACAAATCGAAAAAAACTCCTTGACTAGAGCCTGCTGCTAAATGCCATAGGATTAGAGGGCAAGTTTTAACTTCATCCATACTTGGCATCTGACCTCCACCACCTTTCTATTTTAGTTACTTTATTCTGCTGATGGGGCTGGGAATTAATATCCTTCCCCTGCTCAGAGGAAAATATGAGATACCAAAAAATGTGTTGGAGATTTTTTTTTCCTTGAAGGGTAGAGAGCAATTATAATTAAATTTGCGTGTATGGTAACTTGCAATTTTGTTAAAAACAAAAAACAAAAAACAAAAAACACAGATTTGCTTTTCAGAATCGAGTTTATCAGTATTCCTAAAATTCATAGTGTATTTTATTTCAATTACTGAGTTTCTGTATACGCATTTACCAGGACAAGAAGACACACTCTTAGTTGGAAGATCAGACAGTATACTAACAAATCAAAGTACTTATTAGCTGTCAAAGAAATCCAAAGCCATGAGATGCTTCAGGAGACAATGAATGCTGAATGTATATGTCCAGGGATATTATGTCCAGGATAGAGGGCTGTTAGCCTATGTAAAAGGAAACAATTCTGCTATGAACATTCTATTTCACTCTCCTTTATGATAACTGGTATTTCTATCAGCCAGTTTTATTTAAGTGTCATTTTTTTCGTATTAGAATATGCATTCCATTTTCAAGGATTTTTTTCTTCACTTAGAAATGACTACATTCAACAAATTGAAAATATATTTATTAAAACTTTAGGATACACTTTTCTTAAAAAGGGGATATCTTCCTACTAAATTATTTTAATGAAAGGGGTCCACATAACTGAGACTTAGATCCTTCCAAAGTTTTCAGCTAATGACTAAGAAAAAAAATCAAACCATGGCAGTATTGACTTTAAAATATTGTATTTTATACTCATAGAATTTAGGTTAGTTATTTACACTGATGCTTCTTACGTAAACTTCAGAATAACACAGTATATTTGTCTTTTTCCTTTTGGATATTTTCTCTTTTTCTTATTGAGTTATTAGAATTATTAATGTATTCAAAAACTAATCCTATAATATTGCAAATATTTTCTCCCAGTGTGTATCAGTCTTGACTTTTTGAGCTGTAAGATTTTTATCATGTTGATGAAATATTATTCACCTCTTTCAAAAGCAATATATTCTGTATTATCTTTTTAAAGCTTGTTTTTTTCACTTTCAGTTAAATCCTTAATCTATCTGTAATTGATTTTTACAGAAATAGATACTATTTTCTCTCAAATGATGTTCATCTATCCCAGCATAGATACTGTAAATTTTATACTTTCTCTACCGCTGTACAATGCCATCTATCATATTTTAATGTTCCATAGGGATAACAGTTAAAGCAGCTATCAGAGTAGTCTTACTCAAGTAGACTAGAACATAGTGTTTAGAAGTGAAAGATAAAGGAAGTCCATTAAATTCTCACTTCATCTGCATACCTAGATCTAGTAAGTGCAGGGTAGGACAGTCCCACTGAGGAAGGACCGTGCCACACTGCCAAGAATTTACACTACTCACCTTTCTCCAAGTTTTCCACAAAAGAATCTACTGACTTTTCTGAGTACAACTGTGCATTGAGGAAAAGGAAATCATCACATCTTTCAGGTACTGCTGGACTCCCTCTGAATTATCACTAATTCCAGAAGACAAACTACTGCTGTGTAGTCCACAGTGACTTGACTGGAGTCAAGATTGTGACTTGAATGAGGTTCAGATATTAAAGAACATTTAGCTCTGGCTTTTATTATATAATACCCCTTGGTTTCCCAAACCTATTCTGTGATTATTCCTCCAGTCCCAGAATGCATGATGGGAATTAATACATTCAGCAGTTGGTAGAATTTCCACATTGGTGCCCTTCCTATATAATAAGGGCTATTGTGATGGGAAGGGCTAAAGGGAAGCCTGTAGAATGTCCTTTATTAAAAAAATACTAAATCAAAAACAAGGGTAGTGATTCCTACTACATCCCCATTTTACTTGCCTATTTGGTACTGAAGATAGATGGGTCTTGAAGAATTACAGTGGATTATCAAAAAATTGAACCAAGTGTTGAATTCTGTTGCAGCTGCTATGCTGCATGCCGATTCATTTCTTTAGCAAATTAGCATATTCCCTGGTATGCATCTGTGACCTGCCCAGTGACCTTATCTCTGTTCCCACCAGGAGCAGTTTGTTGTAACCAGCAAAGCCAGCAGTGCTTTCACTGGCCTACCTCGGTTATAGCAACTCTCCAGACCTCTCTCATAATCTAGTTTCTCGGGGCTCTTATCATCTTTTCCTTCCACAAAATATCACACTGCTCCTTTGTATTTATGGCATTATGTTGATTTGACTTATCCAGAGAGGTGTCACACATGCTTGAGACTTTTTTTCTAAGACATTTACATGCCAGAGTATTGAAAGTAAATCAAAGGAAGATACATAGGGCTTCTGCTTCAGTGACATTCCTAAGGGTACAGTAGTTGGCATACATGAAGGATAAGAATTGTTGCAGCTGTTGTCTCCTACAGTTAAAAAAAGAGAAAAAGGCACGTTAGTGAATGTAGTGTATCTCTTTGAATTTGGAGGTAATGTATTCCTCATTTGAGTGTATTACTCCAACGCTTTTACTGACCCACCTAAAAGCTTCTATTTTTGACTGACCGGTCAAGAGGTGATGATACAGCAGGTCCGCATGGCTGGGCCAGCGGTTGTGAAATTTGGGCATGTGATTTAGTAGATTAGTGGAGCTTGGAATTTTATTTGAGGAGAGGGGTATTCTTGGGAGACGTTTGTGAATTACAAAAGTTTCTTTCAGGTGACTCACAATGCAGGCCTTTAAAACTTGGGAGCAAAACCCTGCCTTTCCCTGCAGCTAGATAATCTGTATTTGAGAAACAGCTCTTGGATGGTTAATGGGTCTCAGAATAGACTAAACACTTCACCAGGAGCCATCAAGTTACTATGCAACCTGAGCTGCCAATCCTGGGCTGGTTATTACCTGAACCACCAAGCCAGAAAGGTGGGAATGCACACCAAGTGTTGTCAATGGAAGTGACAGACGTGCGATCAGGTCCTGGCAGGTCCTGAAGCACAGGCAAGCTACATAAAGAGGTGGACCAAACGTCCATGATATCCACTCTTGCTACACTGCTTTGTCTTCCAGCTTGCACCCGTAGTCCTCTGAGGACTTTGCTGCGATCAGTTGACAAAAGGTAAAACCCAGCCTCAGTGTACAGGCTGGTCTGCACAATGTGCAGGGACAACCAAAAGTGGACAGCTGCAACACCGCATCCTCTTTCCGGCACATCTTTATAAAATAGTGATTAAGGAAGATTCTTCCAGTGGGCAGAATTTTCATCAGGACACCTATTTATTCATTTTGCACAGAAGCTGCAGAGCCTGGACCTGTCAGAGCAGACACAGACAGGCAGAATATTGTCAGGGAGTGTGGGGTGAGGGTATGAGCACAGGGTATTGTCAGGATTGAATCTCGATACGTGATAGTGGTCCAGAGAATGGAGACATGATATCTGCATCACAGTCATCCTAGGTGATTCCCTTGTAAACTATAAGTTTCCTGATCCTCACTAATTGTTCGGGGATGGGCCGTGCCGTGGTGACACTCTCCTGCAGAGAAGGAATGGAAAGGACACCTGCTGACCCTTTGGAGTGCTGTGGGGACAACCAGGCTGGAGTGACAAAGCTCAGTGTGTGGTCACTGTCCCACAAGCCCTGTTCACGTGTCAGTCATGTCACTTTCTGTGCAGTGAGCACAGGGAAGGGGCATAGGCTTTTAGAACCCAAGACCTCTCTCTCCAGCCCCATTGTGAGGACTCCATTTACTAGGTGCATGTTTCCTAAGAGATGGAACCTTCCAAGAGTTCACATGTCTGTTGTGGCCACTGGATTCTGGTGTCACCAGCATCACTGGCAAAGTGGCCAGGCCCTTCTGAGACATTGACGGTCCCACGGTGGACACGCAAGTGTCTGCCCCGGGCAGTCCTGCGGCAGCTGTGGGCAGCTCTGCTGATGATGTTGGACAAAGTGAGGGGCCCTTGGGAGACGTGGGGTATCTCTGACAGATTCTGGGTCTCTGCTACCCTGGTAGCAGCGACAGTGACTAGCCGATTTGTAGGACCAGACTGCAACACTGACCCAGAAGCTGGAAGCAGAGCGTGTGGGAGAAGGCAGAGGAGAAAGGCCCCCTGCAGCTGTTGAATCAAGCTGCAGCTGGAATTGATGCCCCACCTGTCCTGGTTGGAGCTCAGGTAGAGGGTGGGGCCTTTTGGAGAAGGGACCCAGCCAACAGTCACCAGACCAGCAAATGGGTGACCTTGAGGATAGGCTCTCACAAAAGACACTTGACAATCCTGCCTGGAGAAAGGGAAAGAGGAGGTATTCAGATGGGCTGGAGAAACTCAGAGGATTGAGTAGCTAAAGCACAAATTACAGCTCTGCAAATCCAAGAGGCATGTTTGCACTTCAAAAATTCCCAGTTGGAAGGTAAGATTCAGAACCTGCTATCTAAACAGTAAATTCAGCCTGAAGCTCCTTAGAGCAGGCCCTGCAGCTGCAGAGAATGACTGCAGTGGTACAATGCCTGCTTGTCCAAGGGGTACTGACCTCCACCCAAAGGACTCTGGTCTCCACCCACCACACCCAGTCACTACAGGAAGATGGCTGAGGCCTAGCACAGGGATCTGCAGAGATCCAGGCCTTGCAGGATGAGGAAAGGCTCCTGTTGGAAAAGGAAGTCTAGAATAAAGTCTATTAGTTATGTTACATGAATGATATCATTTAATATGTAATTTTACATATTTAGTTTGTAATTTTGTCTGATTTCTTTCATTTCTCATATTTTCAGTTCTACATATTATATCATTCATCATTACTATATTTCTTGTTAGGAAACACTGAGAGTCTACTGAGTAGATACATTATTTATACATTAATCCATTGATACACTTTTGTTTTCTTATTTATTGGCAAAAATATAACATTCCTAAATGTTAGAGACTCAAAATTATATTTATAGTGCATGTAAATACAATTGCATATGTACAGTATGTTTATAATTATATATTTTTATTATCTATAACACATATACAATGATGTACACATTTTATAGTTGATTTTTAAATTAGCTAAAAAGTAAAAGGAGAAAAAATGCATTCACATACTCTTTTATAATGACCGAATCTCCCTTAACCATTTTCATAGTAATCTTTCATTTTTTTATGGATTGTAATTACTGTCTGTGGTTATTTACTTTCAAACTAAAATACTATTTTTCTTATAAATCTTCTAGTAACACATTAGTTTTTGTTTAGATTTGTCTTTATTCACCGTTTTTTGAAAGATAACTTTGATGGTTATAATATTCTTGGTTGACAGTTTTTCCCTTGAGTACTTAGAATGTTATTTTGCTAACTTCTGACATCCATTATTTCTGATGTTAAATAAAATCTTAATCTTAATGGTGTTCTCTTATAAATGATGTTATCTCTTGTTGCCTTAAGGATTTTCTTCTTGACTTTGGCTTTCAGCATTTTTACTAAGATATGTCTGTTTCTTGGTATTAATCATTGGAATTAATTTATTCTTGTAATTTTCATCAGATTTTTGGGAGTTTTTAGTAATTATTTATATACATTTTTCTGCCCCATTTTCTCCTCTTCTAGCTCTCTCATTATGTCTGTTTCTCTGCTTAATGGTTTCCCACATTTTCCTAAGGCTCTATTTATTTCTTTAATTCTCTTTTCTCTATACTTTGATACAGAAGACCTATCTTCAATTTCTCTAACTTTGTTAGTTCAAGCATGCTGTTGAAACCCTTAGTATATATTATTTTAATTATTTTACTTTTAAACCCTGGGATTTTCAGTTGATTCTTTTAAAAATAATTTCTACCTATTAATATTCTCTAATTCCTGTAACATAGTCATCACCTTCTTTAATTATTGTTATCTTCATTTCTTTTAACACATTTATAGTGAATACTCTAAAGTCTTTGTTAGATCTGTTATATGGTTATTCTCACAGGTAGTTTCAGTGACCTGTTTTCCCCTGTAGATGGGTCACATTTTACTGTTTCTTTGCATATCTTATAATTGTTTCCTTAAATGGACTTTTGAGACAATACGTTGTTAACATCTTTGAGTACTGCCTTCTTCTCCATCCTTTCCAGGGATTGTTGTTAATGTTTGCTTGTTTGTTTTAGTGACTGTTTCAATTACTCTGGTGAAATCCATTTCCCCTATAGTGTGAAGATTTGATATCTTTCATAAGGCATGCCCAAGGTCACCTATATATATGGTAATGGTTTTAAACAGAACTACAATTTTGACAGAGTTACGAATCATATTCCAATTTTCCTCTTAAACTTTCTGCCTTTGTTGGTATTACAAACATCTGTTAGTTTTCACAAATGTGTTTTAGGCATAACCCCGGGGACAAATTGCTCTACATTCTGATCCCTTACATTCAGATAACTTGGCAGAAGTATTTTTTTTTAAGACTAGTTTTTGATATTTGTTCTGATTCCAGGATTACTCTTCTTAGCTAACTCTCTGATTCTCTCTGATAAACTAGCTGCTTTATACTTTAACTTGTTGATCTAGTGGATATATTCAGCCTTCACTGAAATACCATCAAAATCTCCATTAAAAAAAAATCACCTATAAAAGCAAAAAGATACAGTTCCGTTACCAAGACATCCACATGACTACGAGTCTCGGTCTGTATTCCAAAGAATTTTTGTTAATACTGTCACAATTGTGGGTAAAAGCACAGGTTGTTAATATGAATAGGCTAGGTGCTATCTAGCTAGGAATGGAGCACATGCAAATGGGTACATAGAGAGCTAGAGGGCTCTCTTAACTCTCCTAAGCTTATTAAGTCCATATATGTGGATATTAACCTCCTGGAATCATGGTTAATTTATGAAGCTCCTGCTGGTTCCACTACTGGTCCTGTGTTGATGTGAGTGGAGATCTAAGCTCAGAGCACAGAGCTCTTATGAATAGTTGTGAAAAAGCTGGTATCTGCTGTGTGTCAGGACAGAACTCCGAAGAGCTCAGTGCAGGGAAGAGTCTCTTGTCTCCCTGTTGCCTCTTGGCTAAGACCTAGTCCCATGGTTAGCAAGGTCAACGAGGAGATTTGTTGGAGGTCCATTCAAAGCCCATTGTTTACCTAGGAGTGCTCAGCCACGACTGACTCTAAGAATCTTTGCAAATGGCTCTACTTTGGCATTCTTGATTGATGGGGCCAGGCAGCCAGGAATAGATTTCTACCCATGTGATGGAATTACCTATGGAGTTCAAATTGTGCTGGTTTGATTCCTGCTTTTATGACTGTCTTTCTCTGACTATGCCCATTAATCTGTCCTTGATTTTCAGGTTGAGTCCCAACAGTTTGGGTTGCAGGACCCAGCAGTTTGTTCTAATAAAGCTGTCTCTTCTTTAGCTATGCCATTTAGTCACTCTTGCAGTTAAGGTTGCATCCCCAACAGCTTGTCTGATAGGATTATCAGTGGATTTGTCCAGGACATGTCTTATTTTTCTCCTTAAATTTTCACCTATGCTTAATTACTTACATTCATTTTTTCTTATTTTAAAGCATAGTTTTACAAATACAGCTTTAATCTTGTTCACATATTCACAAGGCCCCACCCTTTTCACTACATCAGAATCATTCTGTTTTACATAAAGTCAATTCTTTTGGGGAGAACTTCAGAGTTGTTTTTATGGATTACTTTTCCCCCTAAGTAAAGTCTCTAAGCTTTTCTTCCAGAAATGGGAGACAATAGTGGCCTACTTCTCTGGGAGTGTCACTTCTGCTTTATGAGCAGGGAACTGGATTGGAGTGGTATCTTCTCATCTCCTTAGCTTGGCTCTCCCAGTTTTGAAACTTCTGCTAGTGAGCTCAGTGAAGAACCAGGTATCCAATATTCTTGGCACCATATGTGCTGGGGTAAAACCTCTGTTTTCTAAGAGGGACTGAGTGGTATAGGGATTCCTGTCTTTGTTAAAACTCAGAGGTGTAAACATTAGAGCTTAGAGTCAACAACATTGTTGGGGAGGATGAGAAAGGATGGCTGTATTCTGTAATCCTTGATTGTGAAGTGTGTTTCTGGGGTGGGAAGGGATCCCATTTCTTGACCACACCTACATTTCAGTAGACCTCTTATGAAGCTGATCTGATGTGGGCATGGAATGGATCATGGCTTAAGTACCACAAACTTTCACTGTTCTTATTATTGTTGATACTTATTTTCTTTTTTAAAAATAATAATTTTATTATTTCTTTTGTTTACAAAGCCATAATTTTAAGATACAGTTCCGTTACCAAGACATCCATGTGACTAGGAGTCTCAATCTGTATTCCAAAGAATTTTTGTTAATACCGTCACAATTGTGGGTAAAAGCACAGGTTGTTAATATGAATAGGCTAGGTGCTATCATTTCTCAGTCTATGAGTATTACACACCTCACCCACAACCAGAGTTTTAATGTCCTTTACCCCACCACCTTGTTCCAGCTCTCCTTCCCACCCCCCTTGCAACCCACCTACCTCGAGAGCCATCATCTGTGTCCTGTGGGTTTTTGCTGGGGTTTAAGTATTTCATTATATTCCACATATGAGTGAAGGCATTCTGCATCTCTTCTTTCTGGTTCACTTAATATGATCCCTGTCAGTTCCATCAATATTGTTGCAAGGGTGCAATTTCATTTTTTTTTTTCCAGTAGCAGCATCAAATTGTGTATATATACCACAGCTTCTTTATCCAGTCATCTGTTGATCCACATTTAGACTGTTCCTGCATCTTGGCTATTATGAACTGTGCTACTGTGAACATAGGGGTGCAGATATTTTTCCTGATTAGAGATTTTGTACTTTGGGTATATGACCAGGAATGGGATTGATGAGTCCATCTTTATTTTTTGAGAAATTTCCATACTGTTTTCCAGAGAGGTATCAGCAATTTATATTCCCACCAGCAATGAAGAAGGGTTTCTTTTTCTCTACACCCCCTCCAACATTTGTTATTTCTATATTTTTTGATGTGGTTTATTCTCGATGATGTGAGGTGGGGTATCAATGTGGTTTCTATTTGCATTTCTGTGATGATGCTATAGAACTTTTTTTTTTTTTCATGTGTCTATAGGCCATTTGTGTGTTGTCTTTGGACAGGTGTCTATTTAGCTGTACCCATTTTTTGAGTTGGTTGATTTGTTGAGGTGTATGAACTTTTTGTGTATTTTGGTGATTAAGGTCTTATCTGATGTATGTTGTTTAAATGTTTTCTTGATTTCAGTGGGTTTCCTTTTTTTTTTATGGCAGTTACTCTAATTGTGCAGAAGCCTTTTAGTTTGATGTAGTCCCAATTATTTTGTTTTACTTTGGTTGCATTTGCTGTAGCTGTTCATTTCCTAAGCGCCTTTTTGAGATTGAAGTCCTGAGCATTTTCCCCAAATTTTCTTCCTAGTATTTTATGGTTTCAGGTCTTGTGACCAGGTCTTTGATTCATTTAGAGTTAAATTTTGTGTATGGTGCCAATGAATAATCTAGTACTTCTTTTTTTTTTTTTTTTCGTAGACATGTTTGGTTTTCTCAATACCATTTATTAAATAGACTTCCTTCTTTATACTTTGGGTTCCTTTGTCAAAGACTGTCCATATAGATGTGGCTTTATTTTTGGGCTTTCAAGTTTATTTCACTTTCTGAGTGTTTCTGACACTTTGTAGTATAGTTTGAATTCAGGGAGTATGATTCCTCCAGTGTTCTTTTGTTTTCTCTGGATAGCTTTGCTACTTAAGGTCTTTTGTGATTCCAAATAAACTTTAGCATTATTTGCTTGATTTCCTTAAAAAATTATCTATGGAATTTTGATGGGAATTGCATTAAATATATATATTGCTTTGGACAGGGTTGCCATTTTAATTAATTCTTCTATCCATGAGCGTGGAATGTTCTTCCCTCTCTTTGTGTCATCTATTTCTTTTGTTAAAGTCTTATAATTTTCCTTGTAGAGATCTTTCACCAACTTTGTTAGGTTTAATCCCAGGCATTTGGTCATTTTTGGTGCTATTGCGAATGGGAATTCTTTCTTAATTTCTTTTTCCTTTACTTCATTATTTCTGTATAGGAATGCTACTGATTTTTTAATGTTAATTTTATATGCTGCCACTTCGCTATATTAATTTATTGTTTCCAGTAGTTTCTTTTGTGGAATCTTTAGAATTTTCCTGGTGTTATATCATGTCATCTGCAAATAATGTTAGTTTTATTTCTTCTTTTCTGATTTAAATTCTCCTAATGTCCTTTTCTTGTCTTACTGCTCTGACCCAGACTTCCAGGACTGTAAAAAGTTGTGAGAGCAGACAACCTTGTCTTATTCCAGATCTTAGGGAATAGGCTTTCAATTTTTCATCATTGAGATCCTTATTTTTTCTTGAACAAATATTTGCTCATTTGCTGGATTTCTAAGGAGAACCCCACACTGCCATTCCAAAATTCATACTCCTCTGAAATGTTATAAAATTTTTCTTTTCATTACATTGGATCATTTTTTTCTATACCATTTAAAATATATTAAAATAGAATCTAAATAAATTCATATTGTTAATTCTTTCTGTTGAAGACACAGGCTATGAAAAATATCTCTCACTATTAAATAAAACAATTGTTATTAGAAGTATGTAATAATCACACTTTCCCTGAAATAGTATATTCGTGTTTATATAAACAATCATAGAAATAACCATTTTGATTTGTATTCTTTGAAACAAATCTCAAATATCAGAAATCAGAATCTATTTTAACATTTCCTTTGCCAGCAAAAGAAGCAGCTTTATGGTATATAATTTATAAGGTTATTGCAATGATAGTTTTCACAACATTTGCAATGATTAATTTATATAGTGCTTTTAAGAAAATCAACTCATAATTTATTGGAATAAAACACGAAGTTCTTTTCCTACACAGGCTTTTAGAAATCTAAAACTTTTTGCTGCTAACAATTTAATATATAACCATCTCTGGCTTTTAAAACCTGAATGTCTGTTTTTCTCATCCTGCAATGTTGCCTTTTATAGAGACACCAAATCAAAAGTACATATTTTTATTTTCTTTCACAGAGCCTGTTTGTTGACTCATTAGGAGTCTAAAAAATTGCAGAGAATTGCTCATAAAGTTCTTAAATGAAAGCTTAGCAAATAATAGCTGATATACCTTATGAAGACGTCTATCAGTTTGAAGACATATAAAATTTAAATGTCAAAAGGAAAGTTTCCTTGTAAATAGAAAAAACTAGAATCTACTTTGAAAGTCTATTTAGTTAGGACTTGGAATCTTTATTTTTAGGGGCAAAGAAAAAGTCATTTAATTTAATGTGCATTGCCGTTCATTAGTAGTTACTCAAAAGTTTTGGTGATTTGTAGTTAATAATAGTAAAAATAAACCTGGTTATTGTATAACACCCAGACCTTATCTGTTGACCGTAATGTTAATTAGTTTACATTACGGTCAACAGGCAATTTAACTCATCCCAAATCATCCCAAACTACAAATTTAATCTAGGATTTAATCCTTTTATTTTATTTACATAATCACTTCACACATGTATGGAGTATATACCATCTCAAGCAATTATTTTTAATTTCTTGCTGAAAAAACATGTCTTTAGCATTAAAACTTAGTGAACTTTTGTACATACTTTAGATATCTCTATTCACACTTTTGGCAAGTACCTTACAACTTTATAATGACTGAATATAATGAATAATAAACTGTTAAGAATATTTAATAGTGCTGCCCGGACCGATGGAACTAATCATAATTCTAAATTATTAGGAAAAAGCATGTTTTCACAGATATTTCATTTGCTCTGGTAGAGTTGTGTTATATAGATGCCCTTTCAAGAATGCAGTATTTCTTTCTCCCACTTGTTGAAAGGGATGCAGAAAGATGGTCATCAGCTTCAGCTCTTTTTACAGAGGTCTTGTCTAAAGAATATTACCTTGCCTAATCTACTGCTTTTTAGTGCAATTCACATCCAATAAAGGATTCTCCAGTGAGGAAAATATAAAGATCTGGCTGGTTCTTTTATCTCCATCTCAAAACAATTCTTTCATATTTTCCTGAGTAGGAAGATTTTTGAAAAATTATCAAATTTTATTCATTCATTGATTTGTTGTTTTCTGTAACAGTACTTGTGTGGCAGAACTAAGTTTTCTTCTGATATGCTTAACCTGATCTCTCAAATATCTTACCAGCTATCCATCAATAAGGTCATCTTTATCTCCCAATGCCTGTGTCTCTTATAAAATTTTATATAGATGTTGTCACACAAAATGTTTTTTATATTAAACTTTAATATGTTTGTAAAATCATCCTTATTGTTTAGAATAACAGCTTATTTTTCTTCATTGCTGTTTTGTGTTTACTGACCATTCTACTGCTGATGGGTATTTGGATTATTTTCAATTGACTCTATTAAAATTACACTGATAAAAGCATTCTTGGCCATTACAAAATCCAAATTCGCCTTGGGAATCAACTGAGTCCTCTGTTGAAACTACAGCATGACTAAATTTCACCCTCTGTCTAGTAATTTCTCTTTTATTTCCCTTCATGATAATTGCCATCTTAGGAGTTTGTTTTCCAACTTGAATCACAAGTCAATCTTATCCAATCAGTTGTGAGCAGAATTTGTGCCACATATTACATACTGAGAATGGGGAGTTATATAAAAGTAAGGAATACAGAGAAACCCCTATGAACTAGATACTATGAAAGCTGTTTTCTTTTGGATATAGTTTTCAGAGTGTTGGAACCAGAAATGAGTAAAGCTTCATAAAACATTTTGAAGTTAATATTTTGAAAGAAAAACTTTCTCAAAAAGTATCATAATATTCCATTGCTACATTTTAGGCAAAAAAAAATGGAGCTTCGAAAACATTAGTATCGAAGAAGATAAAAATTAACTTCATGAAACATATCAGATTATTAGATTTATTAAAGCTATATAATTTTATATTTAATATAGGGCAGAAATACTTCATTATGAAATTACACCATTTTGGAAGCTAGTCCTGCCTAATATTTAATGCCTGCTTCTATTTCTTCCTTGATTCTAGCATTGTCATTGAAATTATTACATTAAAAGCTTTTCTATGGCTTTTCCATCCAGATAACATGCCTTCCCTTGGGATTGCTGGGATTTTCCTCCTCTGCTTTTTCCCTTTTATGTCTGGAGTTTCAACATGAGACTCCAAATCTAAGAATTAAAGATCTAATTTTGCTCTTTTGCGGGCTTTTTTATAGCTTGATCTTTTCATTTTCATTATTTCTGTGACTACCTGATGGTTTAATTCATTTAACTCTTCCCAAGTTTGTTCATTAAAAAAATGAGAAAAGGTGAAAACTTGTTAGAAAAATAACAAGAGTCACAGTGTGAGACCAATATATACATAAAGATTATCTGAAAACTTCACCAGGGAAAGAAGTGGAAAAAAATTGGAAAAGCACTTTTATCAGGTGAGAGGTTAAGACTGCAAGTTAAGAAATTACCATAAATGAGGGTGATGAACATTTGGTGCTTGAAAATGATAAGTCAAATATTTTGAAGCATCAGAGATGTAGCAAGAGAATGGAACTTGCTTAAACCTTTAACCAGTTTCACTACTTGTTGGACATCCCACCCAGGAGATTCTTTGTTTATCTGAAGATTTATCTTCCAAAATTGCTGGTGAAGTGTAGGTACTTTTGCTCTCTGATGTCGAACTGGGAGTATGATGAGGAAAAGGTTTTATTAATCTTGAACACATGTCTTAATTGATTGGGTGATGAAAATTGGGTAACAGCCATTCCTACATAGCCTGCCTTTCCCAGAAGACTTCTGGAGTGAAGGGAGGTTGGTTTTTGCAGGACAAAGGAATAATTATGGATCAGTATGGAAAAGAAGGTACAGAGAAACTAGTTAAGAAATGAGAACTCCCTGTTTTACAAAGAATCAATTTTCATGACTTTACTGGACAATGAAGGAGTCACATTAAACTCATGCCATATTTTCATTGAACTCAAGGCAGTAAATGGTTTAATGCTGATATCCATGGAATATATTAACATTATGGATTAGAAAAGGATCCCCACTTTTTGGAATGTGCTAGCTTAAAATGTATCAAATGAGAACAAGGTACAGTGTATATAATAGGGTACTCAAAAATTTACATTTTTCCTAGATGACGTTTACCAATATTTAAAAAGACTGGGTTTCTGCCTTTTCAATCTATCTTGTCACACTGAATGTTTCACGATTCAAACTTATTAAAGTCTATATGTAGAACTATTTGTTTCACCAGCTAACACCTTGACTTCATCCTAATAAGAAACTTTGAGTCAGAAACACTCAACTTAACCTCCCTGAATTCTGACCCACAGAAACTGTGGCAAATAATGTTTTACGTTATTAAATTTCGGGGAAATTTGCTAGGTAGCATAAATAACTAGTACAGGAAATATTCAGGACATTTTCTCCAATAATATAAAGAGTTCCTTAGAAATGACTTATTTCTCTGGGTAGATAGATTACTCTAGTTGTTGATGAGGGTTCCTTTCAAAGATTCAGTAAGTTTCTATTAGTCTCTGCAATAGACTCAAATGCAAATAGAAAGGAAGAAAAAACTCTGGACATCTCCATGTTCACCAGATATCATATACTCTAAAGGTCCCATCTGTAATTGTTCATCTACACCATTCATAAACATTTTGAAGACAAACATTTGTTATTAGTGTAAAAATTCTTTTAAAAAAGTTGTAAAACTGTAGCTGATCATATTTCCATACCCAACTATTTGAAGTAAAACTGTAGTGTTCATATTCTCTAGTTTCGCAATTCCAGGCAAGTGTTCTGTTTTTTGTCAAAACTCCTACTCCTTAGAGAATTAGCCTCTTTTTTTCTGTAGTATTTATAGTTACTCTGGTGATATTCTACATTTATTGCAGACTTTTATATAGGAACCACCCACTTTAAAATTATATAACATCATTTCATTATTTGGGTGGCCTCTATCATCTGCTTATATAACCTCAACCAGTCATTTACTCTCTAATTCCTATTGCTTTCACATGAATAGTCATCTTTTCTAGAGGAACAAATCCTAAATTTTCCTAGTTGAACTGGTCATGCTCAGAACTTTAAAACTCACTATATATTTACTTGCTGTTTTCCAGCAGTTTTGCTCCTTTCTCACTCTATCTCATTAAAACTTCCCAGAACCATTACTTTACTGCTGTAATTGCTCTTAATCTCTCTTCTCACCCTAGCCTTGTTTGAGTATCTGAACATCTCTTTCAGCACTCTAGCTTCCTCTGTATCTATCAGTGTGCCATATTCACCCATCAAAAACCAGCTCTCAACCAGTGATATGATCTGCATTCTCTTTTCATACACTTGGTTGAATAAGTGTTCCTGAGACAAACATACCAATGGAAATATGATGGTAAATAACCTTGATTCCAACCTCAAAAAATCTAATACTTTAGTGATCTTGGATAATCCCATCTGATTTCTCTTGCTTATTCCAAACTTTCATAACCTTCCAATGTTCTCTACTTCAATTTTCATCCATCTCTTTCTCATTAGATATTCTCCCTACTGGCAAATTTAAAAAGGTCTAAGGTCTTCAGTGGCTTTCTTATTCCTTCTATAATTGCCAAAAACATATCTATTTCATATTAAGTAGTCTTTTTCTTTTACATAAATCTTAAAAAGATGAATTTCCTCTATTTGTGGAAAATACCTATGTATGTTCCTTGAGCTTAATTTTTTTTTTTACTCCCTTGTGGAAATTTGCTGACTCAATACTTTGCTTTCATGATTTTATCTTTAATCTTCTATTAGCAACTATTTCAGTAGTTATGTTTAAATAATCCTTTCCTAAATCAGCAAATGAACAACAAAATCCTCCTTCTGTTTCTTACAATAAAGCTCAGTGACTATTTCTTTCTCCTTAAATGGTTTTAACTGAATGGTTTGCTTTAATTTCCATTTCTTTATCTTCCATAGTTTCCAAATCCCCTTAAAATGGTTTTTGCTTCCTTGTGACACTGAAGCTTTTCTTTATTATAACCACATAAAACTTCTGTTACAATTGATATTTTTCATGGTGTACAATTATACTGTTTTTGATGCCTGTAGATGAATTTTTCAGATTGGTTTTCTTAAATCCTCTCATTTTATTTTTAAAAACAAGAAAGCCAAAACCTGTACTTTAGCAGCTCTCTTTCAGGTATGATTTTGAAAGTGAACTGGGTTTCTCCAGTTAGATGCACTCCAGCAGGTTTCAGAAAGATCAGTGAAGTAGAGACTGGTACCTGTGGCTACCGTTGCTAATGAACAGGATTTGAAAATGGGCAGGTAATTTTCATGTGCTTTCCAGTGCCATTGTCCCTTGGAAATCAGGAACTGACATCAGAAACAGACATTTGATCTAACTCTGTTCGTGGAGAGATCACAGGTTTCCGTACCCATTCTTTAACATTCCAGTTCTGAGAGTTATTTAGGGAAACATCAGTAGTTTTTTTTTGTTTTGTTTTCTTTTTAGCTAGTCATGACTTTGAAGGTATTATTTCTCTTTTTATTTTCCCTTTGAGTATCATTCTGGAAGATCTAGACTGGAATCTGAACCTTCACAGTCTCTAGCGATTTTGAATTTACAATCCAAATATAATTTTAGATATTTTCTTGCTTGAAATACCTATGATGTTTTCTGTCCCTGTACTGAATGCACCCTGACTATTAAAGCATGATTGCTTACTCTCCCCTTAATTCCTTTCCTTCTTATGGCATTGCACTCTTCTAGCCATTGTCATATCTCTGCACTTCTCTTTCTTCTAATAGACTTCCTTTCTCTTCTTACCCCTGTATTTTGGCACTTTGGAACAATACTTATAGTCCACTCACCCTCCTCAATGATCTTACACGTTCTTGAGTTTAATAGCAAGTAAATGCCAGCTCCTAAATTTGTACCAGTAGGTAAGATTTATTTTTACTTTTGATATATATTCAACTCCTTTTGCATATCTCCATATGGGTATTTTACTTGACTGGCAAATATTTACACTTGGAAAAGATTTTGTTTCTCTATCCCAAAATCTGTTTCATCATGTATATGATTCTGTTATAGCCATACATGTCATTTCATGCTTATCTTTTTGATAGTATTGTTTCCACCTGCAGTGGGAAATTAGACATTTCCTTCTAATACTCTGCATCTCTTCTTCACTTTACCACTATTTCGTTGATTGGGTAAAGATCTCCTCCCTATAGAAACAGCATCCATTACTTAGTTGATCTTTCTGCATGTTTCCCTTACTCATTCTTGCTGGCAGAATGCTTTATTTAGAACTTTTCTGTGACTCCCCATCAGCATAAAGCAATACCTAAATTCCTTAAATTGTACTTAAATCCATCAAAAATTTAGCTACAACTTATCTCTCTAGACATACCTTAAGGAAAGTTTTCCTGACTCCTCTGATATTTGAGCCTTATGTGACTTCTCTATTCTACTGCCCTCATCTGTATACTTTGACTAATGAATAACAGGTTATCTTGTCATGTTTTCATAGTATTTATATCCTTTTTATTTTGCTCCAAATTGCCTGTGGACCTTAAGGGAATAAATTGAGACATATCTGAATAGCTAGCTTATTTATTAGCAATTGCTCAACAAATGAATATGCAATAATATACCATTTACTACATCCATGTTAATAATTCAATATATTATAGTTAACAGTTTTACCTACCTTCTACAGAAGACTGTACCCTCAGATTACCTAATTCTCTAGCATTTGAAAACCATTGTTAACACACACATACACATATATGCAGAAAGATGCTTTTATTGAAAGTATGACAGGACACATTTTATTGATCTTATTCCAGAGCATGAATTTTTAACTATAAACACAAGCTTGTGCATTTCACTTCACCTTAATTATATACTAACAAACATACATGTTAGTTTTTTTTCCTTTAGGTATTCTTTTCCCAAGATTTGAGTAAGCAATATGTTCCAGACTCATATAAACCTTATAGACAGTGTTGGATGAGTTTAGCACAGTATACTGTACGATATAGTAACTTACTGAATAACAACTCTCAAAATAAATTCCCAAGAACTAGAGTCCTGTGAAAATATCTGTTCCTAAGGCTTCCTGCTGCTTTAAATACAAGTGTTCCTTTAAATGAGATCATCTGATAGTATATTGGGAAAGAATAAAAACCATGCTAAGTCCTCTTGGAAATCTTTAACTTGTTAAAGAACCTAAACTCACTTTCAGGTTTTGCTTAATACGGTATGTTAGCTGATCATCAGTGGTCTCATTCTGGTCTTTTTAAGGTAACAATCAGTGGTTTGTTTCTGAACGATTATAAAATATAAATGAAAAAAATCAATGAATATAAAGAAAATCAGATCTCGTTTTTCCTAGATCTAGACATGATGCAAATCTAGACATGACAACTACTTAAAAATAAAATCCTCATCCTAAACAAAATTACTGTTATGAAGGAAGCTAATTTTGTAATTCAAAAATTACTTTTATGAAGATATCAGTGTCTTCTAGGACAAAAGTTGTCTGATATAGTATAGAGATAGGATAACAGGTTTCTGTGAGTCCTGGAGAAAGAAAAAAATAATCTTTGACTCTATGGGGAAAGAATCACATAAGAATCTTAGTCCTGAAAATCCTTCTTATCTGATAAAATAACAATATGAGATTCTCAAGAAAGTAATTTTTAGAAAGCTCAGTAATACCTTCTTTCTTCAATTTTTGAATTTCTAGAGGCTGAACAAAATTAACCTACATATGTCAGGTTTTTAAGGAGAGGTAAATTCATTCTCTTCACATCCTGAAGAACTCTAGATACCATGAAATTTCCCAGACCAAATGGAGACCTCTCTAATGGGGGAATTATTTAAAATAATTCATGAGAAAAACTGAGTTGAGGATGAATAATTCAGTTATATGATTAGTAGTATTCTCTAGGGAATAATTGTTGTTATCAGTAATTATTTTTTCCTCTATAGCTGACCTTACAGTAGGCAACTTTAGATACATTTTCTATTTAATCCTTATATAAGTCCAGTACCATTTGTACTATTTATTATAATGTTAAAAAATTTTTTTACGTTAGTAAGTGGCTTAATTAGGATTGAATCCAGACAATCTCCAAAGCTCATTTTATTTTTGTTCTATGTTACTTATAGTGAATTCAAATGGTAAATCTTGGAAGTGATGACAATAGGGAATAAAGGTATACTTCATTTTATTGTGTTTACATTTTTTTGCATTTATTTTAGTAACTTATTCTGCACATTAAAATAAACTAATATGTATAGGTTCCACATTCCTCATATATATGTCAACATACTCTGTCCTCCACCAAATCAGCAAGTATTCTCCACTATCCAGTGTGTTTACTCTTATTGCACTTCACAAATACTACACTGTTTTTTCTACAAATTGAAGATTTGAGTAAAATGTTTATGACTCACTGAAGATTCAGAGGAAGGTTAACATTTTTTAGCGATAAAGTGTTTTTAACTGAGGTATATATATATTGAGATTTTTAGACTCAGTGCTATTGTATGTTTAATGGACTACAGCTTAGAGTAAATATAAAATTTATATATACTGGGAAACCAAAAAAAGTTCATATGATTTACTTTTATGAGATATTCACCTGGTGGTGGTCCGGAACCAAATCTACGGTGTCTCTGAGATGTGTCTGATTAGTTTCCCAGGGCTGCCATAACAAATTACCACCAACTCTATGGTTTTAACCAACAGAAATTTATTTTCTTACAGTTTTGGAGACCAGAAGCTCAAAAGCAAGTTGTTGGTAACATTGGTTAGTTTCTTCTAAAGCTTTCAGGAAGAATATATTCCGTGTCTCTACTTTCCCACCTTCTGGCGACAGCTGGCAATCCTTATTGTGGCCATGAGATGTATATCTCTGCATCTACTCTTTTTAATAAGGACACTTGTCATTGGATGAGGAGCTCACTCTAAATAAGGACACTTGTCATTGGATGAGGAGCTCACTCTAAATCCAGGACTATTGTATCTTGAGAGATTAATTATGTCTATGAAGTCTCTCTTTTCAAATAAGATCACATTCTTAGGTTCTGGGGTTAGGGCATGGATGTACCCTTTTGAGAAACACCATTCAACCTACTATAGGGTTATAGATACTGTATGAATGATGACTATGTAATGTATTTTTATGACATTATAAATAGACTTAACAAAAGGTATGGTTTGTCACTGTTTTTGACCGAATGTATCAATTATCACCAAAAACATATTAGAAAGGCATGAATCATAGGCTTTGTCAAGCTAGTGTGGAGGGGAAAAGAATCTAAAGCTCAGATTGAAGGCCAAAGGGAAAGAATATAATGCATGTTTGTTAGTTATCACATTTGCTAATTCAATGTTTCTATAAAACATAAGGGAAATATTTTGTCAAAGATTTTTGCTGATTAGGAAGCAAATGATAAGATGTGAAGATTTTCCTTTATTTAGGGAAAAAACCGTAACTACGATACCAGCAGATGCATTTTTTTTATTACTCTGTGTGTTCTCACAGGCTGCCATTCACTGTCATTTTTAACACTTCTTCAAAGAGTTTACCTTGCTTAAATATTTCTGACTCCCAGACTACACTATGAAAACATGCATGTTTTAATGATTTGCAACTCATAAAGCAGGTCTTTATCTCAAGTGAGGCTGAAAGAATGATTTTAGGCCTAGCCATATTTTGAGAAAACACTGATGTATGACACAAGAGTACTTGAAACATGAATGAAAAGATATCAAGTAAGCTTTTATATTTTACACCAGTGACAACATATTGAAAGTAAAAAATGGTTCCTACTGGACTTGAATATAAAAAATATCTCACTTGGAAAGTTGAAATAGCATTTTTGGCTCAGTAAAAATGGCATGATAGACTTTTTGATATATATAAATTCCTAAGTTGATTGTCATACGACCATATATTGTTAAATGAAAATGAGGCAAGGCATGCCCTGGTGGAGTGGTGGTTTAGTCAGCTGCCTTCAGTCAACACAGTTCATATACATCTCAAGTATTCCTGGTTTGCATGCCAGGGCTTGGAGAACAGCCAAGATGAACAACTAAATCAATAAAGGGCTTCTTCCTCCTCTCTCTTCCTGCCTGCCTGCCTCTTACCTTCATTCCTGCCTGTTCCTTTCCTAAAAAAAGGAAAATAACATTAGACAAAAATACTTAAATAGGAAAGGATTTCTGAGTTAAAGATATTCTTGAATTGACATAAAATTATAATAGCCTGAAGGAACTAATAACATACTTCAAATTTTTGAGAAAATGTCACATTATAGATTATATAAAAGTAGGGTGAGAAATTAAAAATTTTATATACCCCTAGAAGACTAAATCTAAGTAATAGCTTTTCTTTTTGCCCCAGAATATATTTTGTGATATCATACTTTTAATCTTTTTATCATTTTTATTAAAGTAACATTCCATTATAACATGAGTGTCAGGTGTACATATCATAGACATCTGTGTCTAAAAGTCCAATTTTTTCTTTACCATATGAGTGATCCCCTTTATCTGATTTTCATATTCCCCTTTCCTTCAGGTGACCTCTAATTCGGTCTTACAGTATATGATTTTAGTATTTTTAATTTCATTCTTTTGCTGTTTTCTCTATATTACACATACAAGTGAAACCACGCACTGTTTGTCTGCCTCTGTCTGACTTATTTCACTAAGTAAAAACTACCATCTAGATTCATCCATGTTACTGCAAGTGACAATATTTCATCTGTATTTTTTTAAAAGTAATTTTTCCATTGTGTATATATCTATATATCACATTTTATTGATTCAATTATCTGTTCATGGGCACTTATATTGTTTCCAGCTATTGTAACAATATTGTATTATTTCCAGCTTGGCTATTATAAATAATGTTGCAGTAAACACAGGGACGAGTATATTTCTTCGAATGAATGTTTTTATATTTTTGATTAAATACAAAGAGATAGGATAACTTAGATCATATGGAATTTCTAACTTTTGAGGACTTTCCACAGTACTTTCTACAATGGCTGCACCAATTTACATTTCAGCCAACAGTATCTGAGTGTTCCTTTCTCTCCACACAATCTCTAACACTGTTGTTTCTTGTATTTTGGATAACTGCTGTTCCTACAGCTGTTATCTCATTGTTTCAATTTTCATTTCCCTATTATAAGAAATGGTGGACATTTTTTCATGTTCCATGTATCTCTTACCATTTTAATCAGATTATTTGGCTGTTGAGTTTTATGTGTTCCATGTATATTTTGGATATTAACTACTTAAAGGTTTATAAAATACAAATATTTTCACCCATTAAGTAAAATGTATTTTTTTTTCTTTTTGATGATAGTTTCTTTCAATGATCAGAAACTTTGATATAGTCCCATTTGTTTTTCTTATCCTGGTTTTTATTGTTGTTGTTGTTTTTCTTGGTTTCCAGAGGTATGACTAATTACCATGAAGGGCCCTCTAAATGCTGCTTTTGCTTCATCCCATAAGTTTGCTTCGGCATTCTTCATTTTCCCAATTTTGGTTTCTCTTTTGATTTTCTCTTTAACTAGTAATTATATACTGGGAAACCCAAAAAAGTTCATATGACTGACTTTTATACAGTAGCATGCATGTTTAGTCTCCAAAATTGTGATTTTCACCCTCTTTCTTCTGCTGTTTGCTTTCTGGTTTCATACCAATGTGATCCAAAATGATGCTAGATATGATTTCAATCTTCATAAAAATTACTGAGATAGTTTGTGTTCTTACGCGTGATCTGTACTTTAAAATATCCTGGAAACACATGGAAATAATGTGTATTCTGATTTCTGTTTTGTTCTTGAGTGGGCAGAATGTTCTGTAAATAGCTACCATGTACATTTTACCTAATTTGTCATGAAAGGACATTGCTTCCTTGTTGATTTTTTTTGTCTGGATGACCTATTACTGTGACTGAGCAGTAAAGTCCCCTAGTCCTGTACTGTTACTGTGTTGTATAAATGTCTCTTTTAAGTTTGTTACTATTTGCTTTGTTATATATGAACATATATTTAAAGTGATAGGTATTTTTTTTTTCTTTTGCAATAAAGAAGGCAGGCAGGCAGCAGAAAGGAAGAATGAGAAGGAAGAATTTTATTTAGTTAGTTGTTCATTTGGTTACTCCTGACACTTGACCAAGAACCTGGGTCCTTAGGCTGTGGATTATGACCCAGGTGTAGGCTAAACACTTGAGCCTTTTTATTGTTTTCCAATATTTTTGTTGCTCTCTATTCCTTTATCTCTTATTCCCTACAATTTGATAATTTTCTCTAGTGTTATTTTTAGATCCATTTCACATTTTACGTTTATCCTGTATTTACTTCCTGTCTAACATGAGCTTTACATCTACTATCTTATGTATATAATAGTCTAACTGAATAGCAACTTGATTTTGAGCTCATTCTAAAACATTTTTACTCTCCTTCATAACTTCGATGATACTTTTAACATCTATTTATTTTATATATCCCTTTACTCATTAGTGTAGCTTTACTTTTGTCTTTTAATCTTCATGGTATGCTTCCTTTATATGTAATTGAGACACTCTTTAGTATATATTTATTTTTATAACTACGATTTCTTTCATTTGTCTTCTTACTATTTAGTGACACTTCTTTTGATCTTACAACAATCCTTTGTTTATTTAAGATAGGTTTAATGGTGAAACTCTTTTAGATTTTGATTTCCTGGAAAAAATATCTGTCCTTTTGTTTTGAATATTATCCTTGAAGGGTAGAGTATTCTTCATTGGAATTTTTCTTTTTTCAGCCTTTGCAATATATCTGGTCAATCCCTCTAGCCTACAGTATTTCTATTAAATGATCTGATGATAGACAGGGGGTTTCCTTGTACATAACACATTGTTTTATTCTTGTTACTTTTAGGACTCCTTTTGGCTTTCAGTTTTGACATTTTTAATGTGTCTTCATGTGGCTTTCTTTGGGTTCATCTTGTTTGAAACTATTTGCTTCCTGGACCAGAGATATCTCTTTCCTTCCCTATGCTGGTTTCTGCCATTATTTCTTCACATGTTTTCTGTTGCTTTCTCTCTTTCTTCTGGGACATCTATATTCCAAATGTTATTTTGCTAGATGTTATCCTATATTAACCTTCAGCTGTATTCATTCACATACTTTATTGTTTTTCTGCTTGGGTAAGACCCATCATTCTTTCTTCAAGGTAGATCCATTTTCCTTCTTTAATCTGCTATTGAACACTTGTTATATTTTTCAGGTCAGTTATTGTATTATTCAGCTGTGACTTCTTTTGATTCTTAGAAGTTCTTTTGATAATCTCCTATATTCATCAGTTATTACCTGGAGTATTTTGAACATCTTTATGAACATTGTGTATTTTACCAGATAGACTGCATATCTCCTCTTCACTAAGGTCTTTTTTCTTTTTCTGAAGTTTCACCTTACTTGATTTTGAGCACTCTCTCTTTTCTCATTTTAATTAACTGTTTCATGCATTAGGAAAAGTAGCTAGCTCTCCCAGTTTTGAAAAAGTGGCACTTTGTAGATGTTGAATCTGATCATTCAAGCTAACTACATTTTTATTGTCCTAAAAACTTTGAGGCCATCTAGGCAGCTGGCCTATTCTTGAAAGTTCACCATTTTTTGTGAGTTGACCAAGAATTATCAGCGTCCAAAGGAAGAGTTACTTTTAGCACCTAGTGAGGATTGTTGGAGGCCACCCCTCAAGTATCAGTTTTTAAAGCATGCCAATGTATGTGGTCCCTGTAGGGCTATATATATAAGCCCTATTGTTCTCCATAGCAAGCAACAGTATCTCTCTTTGGGGATAGCTGCAATAATTGAGGTTGTAGATGAGTTTATAGTCCCATTTCTTGGAGGTACTTGAAAATTGTGGCTAGACCAAGGGTGAACACAAAGGTGGCATTCCTTGCCAGCCTATGTACTCTGCAATCTCCATCATCTTCAATTTGGCTATTGGCCTGCATGGGTGTGTGTGGTGAAACCAGAACAGACTGTAGCCAGTGCTGCAATAGAGAGTCTGATGATTCCAGCAAGATAGAGGCTGCACTAAAATCATGCCCACCACCTCTGGCTTGAGTAAGGTAGAATAAAAGCTCAAAAATGTTGCCACTAGTACTACTTGCCCTGGAGAAACTTGTCCCCTGAAGGATGATTTAAGATTAGTTAATGAATTTCCTTTTTATATAATTTGGCTCCTTTTCAATTTGCTACCTTTTTATACTGGGTCCCAGTGAGTGAATCTGAGTGCATGTGTCCTTCTAAGTACAGCCTCTCCTCACCACATATTCAGGATCCTGGTTGGAATTCCTGTTGGTTTTCAAAGTTAGATGTTTTGGATGGAATTTTCTCTCATGCAGGTACCAAACGTTAGGGTGTCTGATGTGGCACATGATCCTTTAACTTGTCAAGGAGGAGTTCCGTATTTGTGAGATCACCACAAAATGTAATTCCTTGGTGAGACTATATTCTCATGCTCATACACATTTTGATATAACAATTTTGTCCCATGTTGTAAAGAAGCTGCTCAGTCCATTCCCTTCTCATAGAGAATTGTTTCATATGTAGCTGCATATTTGGTGTGCCTATGGGA
Source organism: Solenodon paradoxus (assembly GCA_004363575.1). Lineage (NCBI taxonomy): Eukaryota > Metazoa > Chordata > Mammalia > Eulipotyphla > Solenodontidae > Solenodon > Solenodon paradoxus. The sequence goes on along the minus strand of RJWH01002804.1, from coordinate 111,661 downwards.
GGAGTTGTGTCTTGGCTCTTCCTATGCTACCTTCTTGATCACTCTCCAGACTTTAGTTACCTTAATACTTTTAGATTTTAATATGTCTTTAGCTTATTAGGGTTACGATAATATATCCTTCAGAAAAAAACACTTATTCAACCACCACAATAAGCTTCTTTCATATATGCTTAATATAATAGGTATACTGAGGTGTGGCAGTGTCTAGAACTATGTATTACCATTTGCTGAAAGTAATTTTCCCTAAAAGACAAGGACAAAAAATGCAAAGAAATTTAGAGAAGTCAGGGAAATATCTTAAATGATTAAATATGAATAAGCTGTTAAGGGAAGAACTGAGAGGTCATGTATATGCTCATCAATTTGTTTTAAATGTAAGAAAAACCAGACAAGATCAGAATGATTCAATGATCTTGAATTAAAGAACAAGGTTTTGTTTTTCTCCAGTTAAAATGAGTAGTGACCAAAAATACTCAATACAAAAAAAAAACCATTAAATATATCTATCATATTTCCTCTGTTAAATCTACCTACATCAATTGACTCCTTTTTCTATTGCTGTTTTCCTGTTTTGTTCTCTGAACTTTGAAATAAACATATCTTAAACTTGAAATATTAAACTCTTTTATTTAGAGACTTATAAAGTTATTTACTTTTCAGGTTTATAGAAAATGCATTTTTAGTTGTAACTGGGTAAACTGAGGGAGGAATGATATACAATGCGCAAAGAAACCTGAGATAAGCTACTTAAATAGAGGTTCACATAAAGTCTATTTGTGTCTGAGAACACTATCAAACCTACTAAAATTGCTGTGTGAAGTTCAAATCTAGAGGGCCTAAGTATCTTGTAAGAGTTAACAGTAAAGTTGGCTCAGATCTAAATCAGGTCTTGTAATTTGCAGTTCTTCCCTGTGCCTGCACAAGTAGAGATCATTAATTATTTTTTCAGTATAGGTTCTACTCTCTCATTGTAAAAACAGATTGATATGAAATACTCTAATAACATTTTCTCTTAACATATTTTATTGTTTTTGGTAATGTAAGATATAGAAATTATAGACAATCAAATTTTTGTGGCTCAAAGATAATGAATGAATCTTAATAAGGGATATGTACTCTGCTCTTGAATTTTTTTTTTCAATGGAAAGATAATTTATTGGGTAGAGGTCAAAGATTTAGAGTTTGTTCTAACATGCATTTGGACAAAATTTTTTTATCTGTTTTTGAATTTATTCTATAAAAAAATTCAGGAAGCTTTGATGTTCATCAAAAGTATACATGGACATACTATTTGAGAAATTATTGCTCTAGCTAATATAGTGAGTCAGTTTCTGGAGATTCAGTTCTATTCCACTGAATAGAACTGTTATTATTGTGCCTCTGTTATTATTCCAGCAACCAGTTTTGATCACTATCACTTTGTAGTATATAGCTCAGTAATATATGAGTGTGTGATATATCTGGATTTGTTTTTTTCTCATGATTGCTTTGAATATTTGGGGTCTTTTGTTGTTCCATACAAATTAAAATATTTTGTTCTATTTCCTTGAAATATACCTGTGGGATTTTGATGAAGTTTGCATTGAGTCTCTATATTGCTTAGGTCTAAGACGGCCATTTTACAATCTTGGTTCTTACCAGCCATGAGTAGGGGATGTCTTGACATTTCTTTGTATCTTCCTGTATTTATTTTAGGAAGGATTTAGTTCTCATTGTACCATTCTTTCACCTCATTTTTAAGTGTACTCTAAGGGTTTTCTTTTTTGCTTCTCTTTTAAATGGATTTTTTTTTAAATTTCATTTTCTTCTACTCTATGTTTAAGTATTAAAATGCTACAGATTTCTGTGCAAGGATTTTGTAGCCTGCCACTGTATTAGTTGATTAGTTATAATTTAATTACTCCTCTCCAACTTGGATTCCTTTTCTTTCTTTATCTTGCCTTATTGTTCAGAAGTATGATGCTAAACAGCAGTGGTGAGAGTGACATAGAAGAAATGCTTTGTTTTTCACTGTTGAGGATAATATTGACTGTGGCCTTTATTATGTTGAGGTATGTACCTTTTATCCCAATTTTATGCATAATTTTTTATCATGAATGGGTGTTCTATGTTGTCAAAAGCTTTCTCTGCATCTATCAATATGATCATGTCATTTTTCTCCTAGCTGTTGTTCATATGGTGTGTTAATAAATTTATCTATGTTGAACCATCCTTATGTCCCTGGGACAAATCCGACTTAGTCATGACAGATGATCCATTTAATATATTATTGAATTTGGTTTGTTAATATTTTGTTGAGAATTTTTACATCTGTTTATTTAGAGATATTAGCTATAATTTTCTTTCTTGGTGATATCTCTATTAGCTTTTGGTATTAGTGTGATGTGTTCTTTATAGAAAGTGTTTGATATGTTCCCTCTTCAATATTCTGTAAGAGTTTGAGAATAGGTTTTAATTCTTCCACAAAGATTTGATAAAACTCATTAGTAAAGTCATCTGATCTGGGATTTTATTTTTTAGGGAAATTTATGATTACCTCTGATTTCCTTGCCTGTGATGGTTCTTTTTATGCTTTCAAACTATTCTAGGGTCAGTCTTGGTAGACATTATTTTTTAAAAATCTGTCCATGTCCTTGAGGTTGTACAGTTTATTTGCATATAACTATTCATAATAGTCTCTTAGAATGTTTTGTATTTCTGGTGTATATGTTGTAAATTCTCTCATTTCATTTCTTATTCTAATTACAAGAGTTTTCTTTTTTCCTTCTTGAGTCTACCTAATAGTTTGAAAAGATAAAAAAAAAATGACAAAGAACTAACTTTTGGATTCATTGGTCTTTTGGATTATCTTTTTGTTTTCTATTTCGTTTATTTCTGCTTGAATTTTTGTCACTTCCTTCTGATTTTTTGTTTTAATTGTTCTTTTTCTAATTACTTTAGATGTAGGGTTAGATGGTTTATTTGAAATTTTTCTTGTTTCTTTATGTAGGCCTGTTAACTTCTGTGTTAACACACTGCTTTTGCTGCAGACCATAGATTCTGGTTCCTCTTATCTTCATTTTCATTTTTCAGAAATTTTAAAAAATTCTTTGGTATTCTTTTACCCGAGAGTCATTCAGAAGTATATTGTTTAGTCTCTAATTACTTTGTGGTCTTCCAGGTTTCTTTTTGTGGCTGATTTCTAATTTTAACTCATTGTGGTGAGAAGATGTTTGCTAAGAATTCAATCTGTAAGTTTTTGAGACATATTTTGTGTCCTAACATATGATTTATAATCATAATGTTCCATGCACACTTGAGAAGAATGTGAATTCTGTTGTTGTTGGATGAAGTGTTTGGTACAGGTCTGTTAGACCAATCTGTTCCAATTGGTCATTTAAAGCTGTTGGTTCCCTTTTAAGTTTTTGCTGGTTGATCAATTCACTGATGCAAGTGGGGATTTGAAGTCTACTATTATTCTGTTGCTGTTGATGTCTCTTATTAGTTCCGATAGCACCTGCTTGATGTGTTTTAATGCTCCTTTATTTGGTGCCTATGTGTTAATAAGCATTATATCTTCTTAATGGATTGACCCCTTAATCATTATATAATGTCCATGTCTGTATTTTATCCTTTTTCGGTTGGACATTATTTTATCTGATATAAGTATGGCTGTTCCTACTTTATTTGTGATTGCCATTCAACTGTAGGTTTGTCTGCCAACCACTGACTTTGAGCCTATGTTTATCATTTGAAAGGTGGGTTTCCTAGATGCAGCAGAAGATTGGCTTATGATTTTTTAATCCATTTGTCCACTCTGTGATTTGTTTGGTGAGTTTAATCCATTAATATTTCAGGTGATTATTGATATATAACTGCTCATTGTCAGTTTGTTGTTTTCTGGGTTTTGCATGTATGTCTTTGCTCTTCAGTTTCTCTTCTTAGGTGGATTGAATGTTGTTTTGTTTTGATTCATTTCCCTTGTGTTTTTCCCTTTTTCTCTGTAGATATATTTTGAGGTTATCCTGGAGTTTGTATTAAGAATTATGTTTATTTCCTTGTTTTTATCTTAAATTCTCCTTTCCTCCTCCCCAATATTTATATTTTATAGTCTTCTTATTTCTAAGTGGGGTTTATTTACACTTTGTTAGAGCTGGTTTTGTGGTGAGAAATTCCATTAACTTTTGCTTATCTGAAAATTTTTTTTTTTTTTTTAAATCCTTCAATTCTAAGTGATGATCTCAGAGGGTAGAACATTCTAGGTTGGAGATTCTTTTCATGTTATTCTCTTCTGAACTGTAGATTTTCTGTTGAGAAATCTGCTGACAGTCTTGAAGAATTTAAAAAAAGCTAGAGAAAAATGAATCCTATAAAGGAGCTCCTTTATTTTGTATTTTCGACATTTTGATGTTGATACATCTTTTTTAGGTCTGTTTGGGTTTCTTTTGTTTGGAACTTTTGAACTTCCTGGATCCGGAGGCCTGCTTCATTCTTCAGGTTAAGGAAATTCTCAGCTATTATTTCTTCCAGTATGGTTATTACCCCCTTTTCTCTTCTGGGACCACTATGTGATTGTTCCTTCTGATGTTATCCCATAGGTGTCATATGCTGTCTTTGTTTCTTTTCAGTCTTTCTCTTTGCTGGCTTGCTTAAGCGCATCAGTCTGTCCTATCTTCTAACTCACTGATTCCATTGGAAGCTTCATACATTGTATTCCTGAGTCCTTCTGTTGAGTTCTTTAGTTCAGCTAGTGTGTTCTTTAGTTCTTTGATACTTGTTTTAAGATGTTTCATAACTTCTCTTTCTGTTGTTGTTCTCTTTTTCTTCCTCTGTTGCATTTTTGTGTTCCATGAGTATGTTTATCACTGTTGCCCTAAATTCTTCCTTAGATAATTTTCATGTCTTTTGGATTCAGATTTTCTCATGGGTTTTAATTTTATCCATAATTGCATATCTATTTCTCTGGATCTTCACTCTGTTTGGCATTGCTTTTATTTCTGTGGGTTAGTTTTTTCTGAAGTAATGGTCTTGTGTTAGAATGTTGAATTGCGCCTAATAGGCCTGTATCTTTGTTTATTACTGGGTTTGCTTAAGTTGTGTGATATCCTTATTTGTTGAATTTGTTTAAGTTCTAAGGTAGATCCTGTATTGAGGCCTGAGAGTCCAACCTATTGGGTTGCAGTTTGTCGGGGGGATTCAGAGTCTTCTCTCCAGTGTCCCAAGTTTGGATGGTAAACACCACCTGGGGATTGTTGTTGGCTCACAATAAGCAAGTAGATTATAGTTCGAACTCCATCCACAGAATGGTGCTAGCTGGTAGCTAATGAAGGTTCTTCCCTCTGGGAAACTTTCTTCCTCTGGGGATACTGTAATCCCAGAGATGCTGTTTCTGATGTCTTTTGACCTGGGGTGTGGGATTTCTAGTGAGCAGATCCTGTAGCACAGCAGTGGTGGTGGCAGGGGGTGAGTCTGTCCTCAAGCTGCCTTCCAGCAATGGCAGTGTCCTGTGTAGATTTTACTCAGAAGCTGTGAATCGCCATACTGGAGCACCATTCCTCTTTCCACTATGTGGAGATTCACCACCTGTAGTTCAGTTACTGAGAACCCACTGTTTGTGTTCTCTGATTCCAGAGCAAGTTTTTGTTCTTTCCTTTTTTTCCCCCATCTTCAGAGGCTGGGTTCTTCCCAAGGCTCCACTCACTCTGCCCTGGCTGTTCTTCCCTGGACTCAGAATCCCTAAACTTTGCTGGACATTTTCACCTACTCCTTGTGGTATTAAATGATATTGCCACCTATGGTTGCTGGTTCACTTTTCCTCAGAATTTGTGAATGCAAAATTCAGGTGCCTTCTGATTGTTCTGTAGGAGAAGTAGAGGGGAGTCTGGGATCCTAACTTGCCTTCTTGTAGTCCCACTTTAGTTTTATCTATTCCTTAATTTTCCTATTCTAACATAACTGCTAGCATATGAACTTGAAGTTTTTTTCCAGATGAATTAATCATTACTTTTCAATTTACAAAAGACTTCCAACCAACTTATTATAGAGCGTTAAGTTTGGGCACATATATTCACCAAAATAGATAAATTAAAAATTGGTGTAAATGTATGACAGAAGACATAAGGTAGTGACATTCATAATTGTTTAAGTATTTTTAAATAAAATAATTATAAAATATCTCCAAAATTGAATCTTAAGGAAAGATGCAGTTTTTTGTATAGAAATATATCCTATATGCCAAAAAAGAAAATCTCTGGCCTTTCTTTCTGAAAGTTTTGTTGAAATTTATCAGGATAAGAACAATAAATTCAAATACCTACCCTGGAAGACATAAGCAGAATACAGCTAGGTTATCAGAAAAGGCATAAACAGAGATGAAGGATTTAATTAAAAACAGAGGCAGTAAGACAACGTAAAAACCTGTGAAGGTAAAAAATAAAGGGGTAGTAAACCTTTGTCCATTAGCTTCTCTGTCCAAATGGCCTGCCTCCTCACTTAGATTAGGATGTCAGATAAAAATTAATATATAGGGGTGACTTTATTTATAACTAACAGGTTTGCTTTCTTCCCTTATAGGGTCTCCCTTTTCCATGAAAGTATTATATCACCATCAAATTGATGTCTTGGTTTTTTGTCAGCATTATCTTGACCAACTCATTTTTTCTTTCTTCCATGAGACTTGCATTGTCCCAGCTGGGGGAATGCTCTTTCAGCCTGAGCCTCAGCATAACAGTGACAAGGAGTAGAGCTAGACTGCTCTGCATGGTCATGTGTTGTGAATGACATGCATACGTGTCACTGTAAGCCACTGAATGTTGGTACAATTGTTACCACATTATTAGGCTACACAAAGTAGGACTATAAAACAAAGCAAAAATATTAATTTTGGGAATGAGTATTTAAAACACAATTCAGGGGTCTAATAGTTGTCTTTTCGACTATCTGATATTTATCTTTATCTGCACAACTGAGGTATAGATTTATGTATTGTATATAAGCAAGTGGCTATTTTATCCTTTAGATTGAGTTTTCTGAATAAGTCCAAAGTTCTTTTCTAATGTGATTTTTAACTGAAACATAATATGTGATTTGAGATTTTGATCTTTTATGAAACTTATAAAATTAAAAATGGATCTTCAGTGTAAGTTGGAATTTTTTTATGGGTATTAAATCTAACAAACTTTGAATTTTAAAAATTACCTTATTTTACATATAAATTTCTCTAGAAAATATATATGCAATAGACATGCTCTTAGCATGATCTTTTCTGAAGTTTCTAAATAAATGTAGAAGCAATGCCATGAAAAATGTATTTACATGAATCATTGATAATGTTCTTTTCAAGAGAGTTTTATCTCTACATATTTCTTAGAAAATTATAGCTGGTATTATCTTGATTAATGCTATTTATTTGGGTAGTATGTAAAGAGGAAACAGGCTGCTAATGATAGGTCCATCCTTTCACTTCTTGGAACTGAAAATATAATTCATATTATGGCCAAATATATTTCTTCTATGGTTGAATAAGCATAAGTTGTTCTTAGGAAGCCAGAAGTGTGGGTTGGGAGAAAGTGCTTACTGATAGTACTCCCAAGAGCTCAGAAGTAATTGTCTGGATGATAGAAAAATATATATATTTGACTTAGGTTTAGGAAAAGCTTTGCAAACAGCTAATATTACCACAAAGGAAAGCTGTACTATCAAGAGTGACCTTATTATATGAGATATTTATATTTTATAAAATAATGTCACTCATATAACAAGCAGATTTCACCAAAGACATTGCTATTACTGTTCTCTAGGTACCGAAAGAATACTAATCTTTCTCATGACATGAAACTAGCTACCTGTCTGTGAATATAAATACAGAGGTACTTTATGACCTCTTTTTTATTGACTTGAGATACAGTAAGTGCATAAGCCCAAATTCCCTTTAAAGTGGGTCATGTGTTTTAGAAAGACATGTCAGAATTATCAACTGTAATTTCAATACTGGAAGGACAATCCATAAAATCATTTCCCTTAGCCTAGATAGCAAAATTAATGTAATGTTTAAAAGCAACGTTTATTTACTTAACGTTGTCTACTCAGTTTTAAAATCATAAGTGACTCTTGGCTTTCCACCTACTGATTTCCAGTTAGACTGACATTTTAACTGATAATTAAATCCTACATCTTTCCTTTGATGGTATTTAATGTAATGGAAATCAACAAAACAACTTAAAAACAGTTTAAGAAAAGTAATGGGAATTAATGGCAACTTAGAATGTTCAGAGGTTGAAGATATTTTATTGCAATTAAACAAACTATACTCCATTTTAAGGAGAATGTGGAAAGATCAGTCTCCCCAACACATAGCAACATTATACTGAGTTAAGAGACCTAGCTTTTAATCCTGAAATCATTCTCATAAAAGTCTGTTATGTATTTCTCAATAGGTCTGTCTGCTTTATTTAAACCTTAAAAAAAAAAAGCAGCTTCACCTTCTCTACTTAACTGAATCCAAGTATTGCTCCCTTTCCTCGCCTCCCGGTTTGATCCATTCATGCTCTGTGGCTTCATCTGCTTTCACCATTATTGCATAGGCTTTGGGAACAAGGAATCAACATTCTTTGTTCTCCATTATACTTTCTTTTAGACAATCTCAAGTTACTGTTGGCCTTCCTTTACTTATAGTCTAGAATTTTCACACTCCTACAATACTTTTTTTTAATCTTTCAACTGCTGAAAGTCTCCTTATCACAATAAAGGGGAATACAAAGCATAGGAACCACTATTTTCTCTTCCTTCTGTTCCTTGGGAGCCTGTTCTTGCTGTAGAGACATTCTCAACACAGTGTCTGGAAGCTACTATTAATTGACATTAACTTCCAAAATGTTTCAGCCCTATATAACAATCTCTTGTCATCACAGGGAGATTAAGTATCTGTGTAACGACTCTTCTATCACTCCTACATGTAGTCTTAAAAAAATCTTTTTAGCTGCATGTATTTTCCCTTAATTTCTATTTTTGTCTCCACTGGAATTGCCACAATTTGTATTTAAACATTAGTGGAATTATTATCTTTGAGATGATATATAAATGGTCAATAATCACATGAAAAAATAAAGCTAATATTAGTCATTAGAGAAACACAGATCAAAACCATGATGTGATAACACATATCACCAGAATGACTTTAATTAAATTTGTGAAAAGATGTGAAACAAGTATTGATGAGGATATGGAAAAATAGGAATCTCAAATATTGCTGCAGATATAAAATGGTACAGCATTTTGGAAAATAGTTTCTCAAAAAACAATTGCCACATGACCTTGCAATTTTTTTCTACATACATACTCAAGATAATGAAAATGTGTATCCATGAAAAAAATATTCATGGTGACATTATTCATAATAGCAAAAAGTATAAACAAATTAAAATAACAATCGATTAATGGATAAGTAAAATGAGTATATCTATACAATGTGGTATTATTCAATCACAAAAGGAATGAAATATTAGTTCATGCAGTAAAATAATTAAATATAATAATATTTACCCTAGTTCATGCAGTAAAATAATTAAATATAATAATATTTACCCTTTTTAAGTATACAATTCAGTGGATTTTATTTAAGTTCAAAAATAAAATTATATACATATACACACAAGTTTGGTGAGTCTGCTGTTTGAATAACCCCCAGCTCTCCCCACTCCAATGAAAAGTATATGAGCAAGTAGAATAAATATCTGATCTTTGCCCCTGAATTATACAGATCTACCTATTCAGTCAGAGTTATTAGAGTTATTACTGGGACACCTCCCTTAGAGATGCTCTTTGGGAAAAAAGTTTTGAGAGTATCCTTCCACAGAAAAACTGAAAGAGAAACGAACCATTTAAGGACTGAGCTATGCATACTAGGATTCTTCTTGTAAATGTACCAATTACAGAAAGTAGAAGGGATGTAGAATTGTTATCTTAGGTCAGTCCTTTTATAGGTAAACTAAACTCGAGGAAATTGAACCCTTTTTGAACAAATTAAGAAAAACAGATTTGGGAAAATTATTAGTTCAGTTTTGTCCATATTGGATTTTGTGACCATGAAACTTTTTAAGTGGAGGTGTAGGTAAAATGATGAATATATAATTTTGTATGTTTTAGCCCCACACAACTCTGAACTCTTAAAATCTACCCTAGGACATAATAGGAAAGGGTAAGAATGAATCTAAGAGTTGTTTTCCAACCTACCAAGTCAAGCTCATGGCACCATGGAATGGCCTAATGGGAATAGGGATTCTATGCTTAAAAGAGTGGATAGTGTTCAAGAGTGAAAATTCTTCATGGGGGGTGCTATACATTTTAATGGTTCTTATTATATGAACTTTAATCTTTTCTTCACATTTATAATTTTCAATAGAGACATTTGACTTTTGATTTATTTTTTGACAGAGAAGTAGCCCATTATAAAAATCTATTGGTTTGGGAATGAGGCACTAAAAGACAAGTTTTAAAGAAATACCTTACTAAAACATTTGTGATTTTTATAAATAGACACCATTTTATTATAACGAAAAGGAGAAATAAATTGTTAACAGATTTTTGTCTAACTTTTCTAGTGTGTATACTGAGTGGACTAGTTTATTATGGAAAGCTAAATAATCCAGAGGCTTCCGCATACTGAGAAACTTAATGGTTTATGAAACAAAGGTGTCCTGGGAGCTGAAATAAAAACATGGATATAAAAGCAGATATACACTAGCCTGTCACTTCCATAAGAAAATTATCCAATTCATTGAATACTGATTGCCATTTTATTATCTGAATCAATACCAGTGCAGTTAATGTGGCATTTAAAAAATCATAAAAGTGAAAATGGGATAATTGGTACCCTAAACAGACACCTTACATAAATATTTTAAAACTCATGAAATGAAATCACATTGAAATTTAGTGACATTTGGTCCCACATAAGCTGACATTAAACAACTTGAGGTATTCTTTGATCTTCGGTAGACTCCCTACTCTCTTTACAGTTGAATAAAAATGTTAGCTATTGACAAGCCAAAAGGAAAGAAGAATTTAATAATTATTTTTTCTTCAGGTAAATAATAAAGAAATTAATTACAATGAAATAAAAACAGGAACTTTTATCACTTCTATGCTCTTATTACATTAAAAATTAAACTATTGTATCTATCTTACAAAAGAAATGTAGAGAATTTTAGATGTGAAATAACCACATAGATCTATTTAAACTAATTGTCATTTTATAGGTGAATATGCTAAGGCCTATAAAGTTAAATAGTTATATTTTAACTAGAATTGGATGGAGAAATATAAAGGCTTCTGAGCTCAAATTCAAAATTCCTTTTATAAAACCATTTGCCTTCAACATTTTCTGGGAGGTGTTTGAATTAATCAGTTTTTTTTTCTATTTTCTAAATTTCATCAAAGGAAAACTGCATCAAACATTATAAAGGTTTGAGGTGTGCATCATTGTAAATCACCATATTACATTACATATTACATTACATATACATATTACATTAACTTCACCAGCATCAACCCAATTCTATATTCTTCACTGTATAATTGACCATTTTAGCCAATTTTTTCATTCCCCCTCCCTTTCTGGTCACCAATAAATTGAATCTATAGACTAAAAGTGAATTTGTACTTGATTTGTTCATTTGATTGGATTCTCTGCCACTTGTGAGTGAAATCATATGTTCATCTTCTGACTTACCTCATTAACTATACTTTTTCTAGGTTCATTTATCTTGTTGCAAATGGCAGGATTTAATTTTTTTTTTAAATTGAACAGAATTTATGTTACATCTTTATTCACTCTGTTCTTGGCTATTGTAAATAATGCTGCAATAAAGCGGGGTGGATGTAAGTATTCAAATCGCTTTTGTGGTTTTTTTCCAGCTATGTACCCAAAAGTGGGATAACAGAACCATACACAATCCATTCTTAATGTTTTGAGTAATCTCTTTACTGCTTTCTATAATAATTGCACTAATTTATACTCCACCAATAGCATTGGGATTCCCTTTTATCGAGAGCCACCAATGCTTGTTTCCTTTCTTTTGGATAATAGCTATGCTCAGAGACATGAGGTGGTATTTTGTATTGATTTGCATTTCCCTAATTACAGGTACTTGTTGGTTATCTGTATGCTTTTGTTGGAAACGTGGCTACTTAGGTTTTCTACCCATTAAAAAATTTGATCAAATGTTTTGTTATTGTAGGAGTTCCTTATGTAGTTTGTGTATTAATACTTTGTTGGCTGTATGATGTGCAAAAATTGTCTATTTAGTAGGGTGTCTTTTATTGCTGTGCAGAATCTTTTTAGTTTGATAGTCCCAAATGTTTATTTTTTCTTTTGTTCCTCTCTCTCAAAGAAATCCCTTAGGCCAATGTCAAGGACTTTATCACCTATGTTTTCTTCTATACTTGTTATGGTTTTAGGTACTATATCCAAATCTCTACTATTTTTTTATTTTTATGTATGACAGTAGTTAATGATCTAGTTTCATTTGTTTACATATGGCTGTCCAGTTTCCCTAACCATTTATTGAAAGGCTTTTCATTGCTCCATTGTAGGATCTTGGATTCTTTTTTGTAAATATATTGTGTTGATTTATTTTTGTGCTTTAAAAATATGTTATTTTTGTTCACAATGCTATATTCGTTTTAGGAATTTGAAATTGCATCTCAGTCTATGTTTTACACCATACGTATGATCAGAGTTATTTTTGTGCTTTTTATTCTGTTATAATGACCTGTGTTTGTTTTTATTCCAATACTATGCTGATTTAATTACTATTGTTTTGTAGTACAGTTTGAAGTCAGGGAGTGTGTTATCCCCATTTTTATTCTTGTTTCTCCAAATTATATTTTTGCTATTTGGGGTATTCTGTACTTCAAATAAATTGTTACAATTTTTTATTTCTACTTCTATACAGAATGTCATTGGGATTTTAATGGAGCTTGTGTTAAACCTATGTATTGCTTCAGATAAAAGTCATTTTAAGAATATTCTTCCAATTCATGAACATGAAATATCTCTCCATTTCTTGATTTCATTTTAATATTTTTCAATGTACATGTCTTCCATTTATTCCCAGGTTTTTTACTTTTTGTTGCATTTGTAAATGGGATTGTTTTCTGAGGTCTCTTTCTGGTAGTTTTTGATTTCAGTCTTCCCACTTTTCTATATGTATGTATGTATTCTTAGTTTATGTATTTTAACAGCTCTTTACTGAAATTTTTAGAATTTGTGATCATGTAATCTGCAAATAGTGATAGTTTCAATTCTTCCTTTCCAGTTTGTATAATTTTTATGTACTTTGCCTGTCTAATTGTACTGGCTAGAGTGTCATACACTATACAGGATGATAATGGTAAGAAAGAACATCCTTCCCGTTTCTGATTATAGTGAAAAAGTTTAATATTTTCCCCATTGAGTTTGATGTTGGGTGTGTATGAAATGTATAACCTTCATTATGTTGAGGTATGCTGTATATATACCCATTTAGGGAGTCATTTTAATAATTTTATTATTTCTTTTGTCTAAAAGCCATACTAATTTTAAGATATTGAAACAGTTTTTGGTCTATACATTTGGGACGGTTTTTTAAAATAAAAGAGTATTAAATCTTATCAAGTCCTTTTTCTGTGTCTGTTGAGATTATATGATTTTGTGGTGTACACATTAATTGAATTACATGTATTAAACCATCCATGGCATAAATCCCACTTGTTCATGGGGTACGATTCTTTTGATGGGCTGTTGAATTTACTTAGCTAGTAATTTGTTAAGGATCTTTACATAAATATTAATCTGTTACTCTTCTATACTCTTCTATTTGGTGGGGTTTTGGTTTTGGGATAAAGGTGTTTTGGGATAAAGGTAATTTTGGCTTCATAAAAAAAAATTGGAAGTTTGCTCTGTCTAAGACCTCCAACATGGTGCTGAAAGATCATTTCTGATCCTATAGGAAAAGATAACTTTTCAGTTTATCACCATTGAGTATAATGTTGGTTGTGGGTTTATCATATGTGTCTGTTATTATTCTCTGAAAGCTTGATAAAACTCACTAGTGAAGTCATCCTGTCCTGGGATTTTATTTTTAGGGAGACTAACTTTTTCTTTAATTTCCTTATGGTAGGTCTGTTCTTTTTTCTGTTCCTTTCCAATTCAGTCTTTGTAGGCTGTATGATTCTAAAAATCTATCCATGTTCTCTTGTCCAATTTATTGGCATGCAGCTGTTCATAGTAGTCTCTTATGATGCTCTGTAATTTGAGGTACTATTATAATTTTGCCTCTTTCATTTGATTCCAGTTTTAGAGTTTTCTCTTTTTTATTGATGAGCCTAGCCAAAAATTTGTCACTTTTTTAAAAGACCCAGTTTTGTTTTCATAGATCTTCTGAATTCCCTTTGATTTTTATTTAATTTCTGGTCAGATTTTTATTTCTTTTTTTCTAGTGATGCTGACTTAACTTTTTTTCTCCTTGTATTAGGTATAGGATTAGGTGACTTATTTGCAGTTTTCTTATTTCTTAAGGTAGGCCCAAATTGCTATGTTTCCCTCTTATTACTGCTTTTGTTGCATCCCATAAGTTCTGGTAGCTTGTGTCTTCATTCTCATTCATCTCCAAGTACATTTTTCTTAAATTTCTTCTTTTACCCAAAAGTCATTCAGAAGCATGCTGTTCATTAGCCTCCACATATTTTGGAATTTCCCAGCTTTCATTTTGTGTTTCATCTCTGTTTTCCATTTTCTTCTTTGATTTTTCAATGTATTTATTTCTTGAGGTTTGCCCCATGGTTTGCTTATAGGTTACTGTGCTTAAAAACTTTTTAAAATGGGAAGAATTTTAGTCTCATGCTTATTCTCACAACATTTTTACTCTCTTCTTCCCCTCACTTTATAGAAATTCCTTTAGTAGATCTTGTCAAGCATTTTTAGTTCTTTTTTTCCCCTGTAAATCTTAGTGATAACCTAGCAGGGTAGAATGTTTGACTGAAAATTTTTTTCACACATTGAATCTATCATATCATCCCATTCTGGCATGTAAAACCTATGCTGAGAATTCTGCAGACACATATAAGGGACCTCCCATTAGACTAACATTTTTTCTTTAGTTGCTTTCAAGTTTTCTTTATTCTTGGTTTTTGTCATTTTAATGACAATGTGTCTTGGTTTATATCTATTTGGGTTTCATCAGGTGCCAGAAGTTCTCCTCATCTATTACCTCTTTAAGCAAGATTTATCTTTTCTCTTCTTCAGTAACACCCATAATTGTAACACCATGTTGTTGCCCTCTGTCAATTCTCCTATGTTTTGTTTCTTTTATTTTCATATTTGCTGGTTACCTTTCTTCTAGCTCACTAATTCAGTTGGAGGCTTATTCCAGCCTATATAGAGTCCCTCTATTGTGTTCTTCAGCTCAGCTATTGTCTTCTTTAACTCAAAGGATTCTGCCTTGAATTACCCTATATTTTCTGTATCTTTGTTGTTGTTGATTTTTGTCCCCCCATAATTCTCCTGATTTCAATGCATAACATTTAGTGTTTTATAATCTTCGTTTGTAGTTTTCTTCTCCATAATTTTACATGTATTTTTATGTCTCTACATTTTGTTTTTGTTTATTTTGTGGTTTAGGCTAAATAATTTTCCTTCCCTGCCCTGAATGGCTTTTTGTTAGGTGTCAGGTTTCAGAGTATAGACCTGGGTTGTTAGGCCAGAATGCTCATCTCTCTCTTGCTGTGTGATCTCTTATCAGTCAGAATTTATGGAGATCTACATATAGCCCTGTGTTGAGATCTAAATGTCTGGGGAAAATCTCTATTCCATACCTCAACTCCAAGCTATAGCCCAGAGTCATAAATATGAATATCATGGCACAAAGAGACCAGCCTGAGGCAGGCAGTCCCAAAAGAGGCCATTGGTGAGGAGATGCTGGGAATTTTCAGGGTTCCTTGGAACCTAATCACAGTAAAGCACACTCACCTGTTAAATTCAGTCTTTTTGCTTGTTGTAGCCCTAACAGGCAATGGTTTATAAGTCCTGGTACTACTGATGGGAGTTCCAGGCAGTAGCTAGGATGTGGTTTCCTGAACCCTTCAAAAGGTGTCCCTGAGAGTGCTGAGGAACTGAATGTTCTTTAGAGGAAATCAGTCAGGTCTCTGTATTATGGTTGTAGATCCAGCTATTATTCCTGCATTTGGCAGGAATGCCTGCCGTAGTTGCTGGAATAAATCCTGGTGATAACTGTAAGCCCAAAGCCCAGAGAAACTCTTGACACCACCAGTGTACTAATGGTAGAGGGGGCACATTTCATGCTGGGTTAATATGACCTCTAGTGCCAGCACAATGCAGATAAGAAACCATAGGCAAGAGGATGCCCAGCAGTGTTTCCACTCACAGGTAGGCTATCCCTCTTTCCTAGACACTGCAATGAAGTTCTTGATTCTGCAATTGATAGCCTTGCAGTTAGGTCTTTAAGCACACTTTATTGGCTCCCCTGTTCCTTGTTTCCCTGAGACCAATTGTTCTCCAAGAAAAATCTTCCTTTTTCACACCCAGTTGTGATCCTGGGTCAGTTCTTTTGTGAGGGTACACCTGCTAGACAGGGTAGTCTCTTTACCCCCAGTAAAGGCGTCTGTATCACTGGTTTCTCTCTATGGAGCCCGGAGTCTCAGTACTGCAGTGCTGTAGTGTATGAACACCGAGACTTTTCAGCTTCTACTGTTTATGAAGATCTGTGTCCTTTTTCTTTGTGGAGATGCTGGTCCCCATTCTTTTCCAAACACTGAGGTTATTGAAAAAGGTGGTTTTGTTGTATCTGTTGGAAGGAGGTGAGCTGGAGACCTTAAATTGTCTTTCATTATAGAGTCACATAACTAGTACTCTTAATGTTTCTCAGTTTTAAAAATATTTTTTCTTGCAACTGGTTTATGTACATGTTAGTATCTTTGATCACTAATCTGTTTCTTCATTTGGTTTCATTTGCTGTCATAAGTTTTTACAGTCTTGATCACACTTATTCTTTCCATCCTGAAATGCTATTTTTTCTTTAAAGATAGATTTCTACCTTCTGCTCAGCAAAATAAGTTAACTAGCTCAAAAATAAAATTACTAACTACTCCTTTATCATTTTGACCTATTTTGCTTAGTCCTTTATTCTTTGAAATGTGTTTTGAGATTTCTTATATTTGATTGCTATTTTGAATTTTTTTTTTATCTGTTAAGATATAATCTGTGTCTTAGAATTTAGTTACTACTGAACTGTCATTTTCTCTTTGAGATGTCATAAGGCCTTTAGATCTAAGACGAGGCTGTATTTTTTTTCAATTTCTCATATGGAACTTATAATAAGCTGTTTATGTTTTATTTTACATGCAGGTTGTGAGTGCAGGTTTCTATTTTAAACAGCACATGGTGAGTCAGGTCAGTGGAGGACATTGCGATGGGGCACAGGGAGCAGATGTTTTTGTGGGCTGCTGAGTGGTGCACCTGTATCATCTTGGTTGAGTTTATTCTGACATCAAAATCTCCCCTGGGAACCTAAGACTTGAATCTTGACAGACTATGTGCTGTCCTGTTGGTGTATTCCCTGTGGAAGTATGGGTCACTTGTGGTTATGGAGGGAGTGTGCTGTCCAGAGTCGTCAGTTGTCAGTTTTGTAGAGGTCCCAGCCTCTCCTATTTCAGGCACATTTATCACGACACAGTCTTTATTCTCCTCTCCCCAGGATCATCCACTCTTCTCACAGTCCTGTCCAAGTTGCAGCCACTGAGCATCTCTCTCCACCCACTTTGACACAGATGCATGTATCTTCTCAAGTGTCCTTTCCAATGAAACCTATGTTGGTCTCTGATACTCTGCAGGGGAGCTTGAGTATCATCACAATGCTCTGGGTCTCTCTGTGCTGTTCTTTTAGTGGACACTGTTAGAGAGGAAGTAGGGAATGTCCTCTAAGAGAAACAGCTAACACCCTCAAAAGTTTTAAATGATCAATGAGCTCTTTGATATTTGTTTAGAATGTTGAGTATATCTTTTCATATTTAATATTAGTTCACAAAAAGTTTTTTTGAAGCTTAAGTTAAAACACATAAATATATGTACTTTTAACTTTAACTCCAACATTGACTCCTCCTGCGTGATCTACAACTCAATAAAAAGAGACCATTTGTGGCTACAAGATCCATGAAATGTATAGTTACTATTTCCCTTTTCTACCTCATCACTATTTGTCTTTGTTATAATGTATTTAAACAGATGAAGCTAGCCTATATCTCATCTAGATGTCTGTCTCTCTATATAATACATTTTATTATGTTGGACTTTTGTTTATCATTATGTTAGGGAAACATTCTGTTGCATGTATCTATAAGTCATTCATTCTTATCATTATTTCTTGAGTGAATTTTTATCATCATTATGCTGTATGGAGGCATCTGTTTTTTTTGTTTTTTGTTTTTAACTTTTAGCTTGTACTAATAGTGGTGCCCTAATCTAGCAAGTGACTTTTGACAAGAATATGTATGCATTTGTTGGGGATATACTCAGAAGGGTAATTGTTGGTGTTAGGAAATACATAAGTTCAGTTATCAGGTTTTCAAAAAGTCCATGGCATTTACTTTGATACCAGAAGCATTTGAGAAATATAATTTCTGTATCTGTAACAAAAAGTGATACTGTGTTCCATTTCCATTTCAATATTTTCCTAGATGTAGTGTTATCTTTCGGTGAATGCAAGCCTGGTTGAGTGTCAAAATTTTCTTTCTTCCATTCTATTCTTTATCAATAATATGAATTTATCACAAGTTAAGTATTTAGAGTTTCAACAAATAGTTTCATGGATGATTATATCATCCCAATGAATGGGTACATTTCCATCACCTAAGAAAGTTTCCATTTGCCCTTTTGCATTCAGTCCTCTCTGCTCCAGTGGGAATCACTTTTAGGTCTATTAGTAGATGGTAGGCCTGTTACTCAGTTGTGGCTAGATGGAATCATACAGTACAAATATGCAGGAAACATGAAAGATTTACTTTTGAATCAAGTTTTTTTTTTTTAATAAATGTGGTTTAATTCATATGTGCTGTTCAGTATCAGTAATTTGTTTCTTTTATTGCTGAGTAGTATTCCATTATATGATTCCTTCAGAATTTTAATTTATAAATCCATTTGGCACTTGAGGAGCGATTGGTTTGTTCTGATTGGGGGTTATGATGAGTAGAGCTACAGTGATCATTTTTGTGACCACATTTCTTCAAAAGTGAAAATGTTAAGTTTAAGAAGTAGCTTTCCAAAATGAAATATAATCCCCAATCAACTATTTTAGATTCTGTACCAATACACAAAAGTACATATTGCTTCATATGCATTTTAGAGTAGTATTGTCAATCTTTTAGTAATGCTTATGTATTTGAGTTAGTTTCTTGTTGCATTTAAAATCTGTATTTATTAATTAAATAATGATGTAACAGATTTTTATATGTTTATTTTCTGGTTATTCATGTGTATTTTTAAAGTATCATCTCAAGTCATATATTGATATGCTATTCATTTTGATAACTGAGTTGGAGAAGTCCTTTATATATACACACA
Source organism: Solenodon paradoxus (assembly GCA_004363575.1). NCBI lineage: Eukaryota > Metazoa > Chordata > Mammalia > Eulipotyphla > Solenodontidae > Solenodon > Solenodon paradoxus. Next base: position 92,070 of record RJWH01002804.1, on the reverse strand, counting down.
TACATATATGCATATGCACACACATATAGGGAGAAATATAGTCATCCATGAAACTGTTATCCCAATAAACATTGACTATTTATATATATATATGTCTCTTTCTCACACAAACATACACATCTGTATATGTAGTATATCTCAATTTTTTTTTCTGTTCTGTGGCTTACTTTTGCATCTATTTATGGTATAATTTTATAAAATCAAATTAATTAATTTTAGCATTTTGTGTCCTGTCTAAAAAATCCTTGCCTTCTTCTAAAATGACAAGTATTTTCTTAAAAATTAAAATTTTTTTAATACACTATCTTGAATTAATTTATAATACCTCAATTAAGGTGTGAGGGAATGGCCACAATGATTTCTTCTCATATGAATATACAGTGTTTATTTTTTTAAATACCAGCTTCCCCCATTGCATTTACTTTGTACATTTGTCAAAAATTTACTCACCATGTATCTATGTATATTTTTGACTACAACAGCTTTAAGTAATTGAGGTCAGTATCAGTCCTCCAAATTTGTCCTGCATTTTCAAAATTGATTTGGAATTGAATCTCAATTTTATTATTTTCATAATACTTTAGAATTGGAATATAAAATTTTGATTGGAACAGTAATGATCTATAGATCAATTTAGTTATAATGATGTTTTTTAAACTTCCAGTCCAGGAGATTGACATATTTTTGTCTTTCTTTCATTATTTAACCTTTTCATTTTTAATGGAGTCATGTATATCTTGCATTAAATTTCTAAATATTACTTTAAGAAATTTCCAGAGGCAATTCAAGATGACAATGTATGAAAGTACTAACTCGCCTCTTCTCATGACCTATGTGGGTACGTATGAAACAATTCTGAGAAGGAGAAAAAACATTTTATCCATAACAAGGGACAAAAGGATCCCACAAAAGTTGGTAGGCCAGTCAGAGGTGAGGACTCACATCATGTTGGGAGTGGGTTTTCATGGTATTTCAACTGAGAAGAGATTTTATAAATGCAGAGCTTTTTCTGGGGAGTGAGGTATTTGTGCATCACACTGAGCCTAAAATTCTTGAGACCTGTACGGAGAGACAAGCTTCACAAGCACATACCTTTAAAAGCCAACAATACTTTGGACCAAGAGACACAAGAAGCAGGAGAGAAAAGAGGCAGTCAGCTATTAAGTGGTGGTAATCACGTAGTCTCTCACCCTGAGGCCTGGTGTAAAAGGTAACGATTTTAAAAAGACCCTAATTTTCAAGTGTCTGTCAAGGGAGCAAATGCCAGTGTAACTCTCTCCAGGGACGTGCAGAGCACCTGAGAGCAGCACGTTGCACCTGTGCTCTACATTACTAGAGCTGGGGTTTGTGGACTCTGTTTTAGTTCTCTGCTCTCTTGTTAGAGACTATTGACTCACCAAATCCATCCTAACTGTGTTGGCCTGCAGGACACCACTACAGCTGGAGGAACCTTCAAGGGATGCAGGTAGGGCTACATTATATTTGCAATCACCTTTAGACATGCTGTAGCCTGCTGGTACCTTCAATAAGGATTATACACTCATCTGGAACACCAAAGGGGATACCTCCACATTGCTTGTTTGAAGGTTAACAAGATTTACATCTGCAAACCAAAGAACAGCACATATTGGCACACTTACTAATTGAAAGTGATTTATTCACCTTCAAGTTTACTGCAGCATTATTTACAATTACCAAGAGCTAAAAAGAACCAATGTACCCACTGACAGTTGAGTAGACACACACACAGGAATACTACTACTCAGCTGTCAAAATAATAGAACCCTGCTATTTGAAACAATATGGATGGATCTAGAGGGAACTATGTTTATGAGATAAGTCAGAGGGAGACAAACATTGTATGATATCACTGTTGTGGTATATAAGATACCAAGCATGCAAATGACCTAAATCAGACAAAAATAGGTTTTTAGTCTGTAAAGTCATATTAGAGGTTGGAAAGGGGCAGATGAATTGACTATAAGGAGTCAATATATGGTGAAGGAAGAACTGGACAAGTGGTTAATTTTATGTATTATATAACAAGTGTTGATTTGCAATGATGCAAAAAATATAAGCCTTTATGTTATGGTGCAATGTTTCTTTAATAAAGTTGTAAGAAAAAAAAAAAAAAAAAGCAGGTACCTGAGGGCCTAGTTTCCACTCAACCTTAAACTAGGTGGTAAAAAAGATCCCTCTTCCTGGAACACTGACCATTTGGCAAAATCAACAAAAGGAACATACCAAAAACAAACCAGGCTGCCTATAGAACCATAAAGGTGCAAAGATAACCAAAAAAGAGCCAAGTTGAATAATACTTTTTAATACCTACATAACACACACCTTCAAGATTGGAGTCTTAAATATTTCATACTACACTGAAACAGAGTCAAGTAAAATTTGAAACAGAGGACTACATCGCAAACAAAAAGCTATCAATAAAATCTAAGAAAAAGAGATTAATGCAGCGGGGAGAAGAAATTTACCAGAAAAAAAATAAAAGCAATGGTCATAAAAATACTCACTGAAAGTATGCAAACTGTGGAATACAGAGAGAATATTAATAAAAATAGAAAATATAAGTACCACAACAGGTTTTGTTCCAAGATGGAAGACTGGTAAGATCTAGAGCTCGCCTATCCTTGAAGACACAACAAACAACATTCAGTTAAAAACTACAGCATTCGTGGGGGGGAAAAAAGGTGGAATTCAGGAAACTGCATATCTGCAAGGAAAGTGGTAGAAGACATCAGAGAGGGTAGGAAAAATGATGTACCATCTAGGCAAAAATGCCACCCAGGTACCCTGATCCTCTCCTCGTTTCAGTAGTAATCAGTGATAAAGAGCTTCTTACCAAGGCCGAAGGTCTTACTCCCACATCAGGTACCCAGGTATTTCGGAAAGTACATGAGATGGGAGTACTGCATCCTGGTATAGAAAATAGAGGCACTTTTTTCAGGATAACAATAGGATTCTGGGTAACAGATATCCTAGGACAAAGAGCATGGGGAAGGATAGATGATACGTGTATAAATCTGGGATTTTGACAGGTTGAACCAAATTCTTCACTGAGAGGAGAAAGACGGATAGCCTCTCTGAGAACAGAGATATTGCTGGGTGTCTTACAAGCTTTTTTTTTTTTTTTTAATCTTTGTGTTATGGGCACTGGCAGCCACCATATTCCAGCAGGCCTGGAGACATGTTCATGAAGGGAGCATGCTTTGCTGAAACCTTCTAACAAGGAAGGCACTTGATCTTTTTCACCTGTAACTTTTGTTCAGCCTGTAGCCTTCACCATCTGGGCCTCTCTCCTTGCTCCTGTGATTCTTGGGAAAAATTGCTTGAACAGATTAAGATCACAGCTAGACTGCAGTTGGACGACAGTTGCCAGTCCATGACTACTGTGAAAGATCTTAGACAACAACTTTGCATCCTCTGTCATGACTCCAACCGTTAAGACTGGGCTTGCAGGCCTCCAACTAGTACTGGCTGCAGTGCTTCGCAATCATTCTAATGATGCAGAAACTTCTGCCTACACAGTAGTTAGTATTAGAAAGTTCAGCATCATGGGAAAACATAGACTCATAAACTAACACAAGGGCATTACATTCAATGCAGAGAAAGAAAACCATTTAGCCAAACCATTGGAAACACAGTAGACAACAAATTGAAGAGACAAAGTAATATAACCTAAAGGATGTACAAAAAATTTTTTTAAAGGAAAAATCCAAATGCAACAGAATTTAGTCAGTTACCTGAAAAAGATTTTGAAGTCCAAATCCTTAATGATGTTCACTAAAATCAGGAAAATAAGGGATGGACCAAAAGAAAATTACCAAAGAGAAATGAAACATTTCAAATAGAATGAACAGAGCAAAAGAATACAATAACTAAGAAAATACAGAGGGTCTCAACAGTAGACTGGAAGAAGTATCAGATCAAATAATGGGCCAGAATATAAGGCAATGGAATGCACACATCAAAGAGAAACAAGAATGAAAAGAAATGAAGATAACATAAGAGACTTATGCAAAAACATCAAGAAGAATGACATTTAAATCACAGCAGTCAAAGAAGGAGAAGGAAAGGGGCATGCTTTGCTGCATTGTTTGAATTAATAATAGTTGAGAACTTACCTCAACTGGGAAAGGAAAAGAAAATTAATATTTGATTTTTGTCATTTTAATTAAAATTTCTCTTGGTCTGTGTCTGTTTGGATTTATTTTGTTTGAAAATGTATTATGATAAATGTAATAAAGGCTATTCATGTTATACTCAATGGTGAAATACAAAGATTTATCCCTAGGATCCAGGACAAACAAGAGTGTCCACATCCACTACTGCTATTTAACATTGTCTTGGATGTACTAGGTAGAGAAATTAGTCATGAAGAAAAAAAATGAATGGAATCCATATTAGAAGATAATCAAATTATCACTAATTAAGGAGAACGTAATATACCTAGAGAATGCTATTGACTTAACAAAAGTATGAGTACAGTAAAGTAGCAGGCTATAAAATTGAATAAGTCTGTTGCATTTTATATGCAAACAATGAGAAACAAGAAAAAAAAAGAACAATCCCATTTAGAGTCTAAAGTAAAAGATTAATACCCTAGAAGAAACTAACAAAGGTGGTGAAAGATCTGTTCAATGCAAACTACATGACACTATTAAAATAAGACACTAGAGATATAAAGATATTTCATGCTCATGGTTGTGAAGAATTAGTAGTTAAAATAGCCATTTTACTTAAAATAAATGTGCAGACTTAATGAAATCTCTATCAAAATTCCATTGGCATTTTTCAAGGAATAGAACAAAAATGTATATTTGGTACAGAATCACAAAAAACCTCAAATAGCCAAAGTGATTATGAAATATCAAAAACAAAGTGGAGATATCACAATCACCTATTTCAAAATATCGGATAAAGCAATTACAATCAATATAGTGGTACTGTAATAAAAACAGATACACTTTCAGTAGAATAGAGTCCCCAAATATAAACTCATATATATAGATCAGTTTGCTTATAACCAAGATCATAAAATGGAGGAAGAAAAATCTTTTCAACAAGTGGCATTGGAAAAAGACAACCACATACAAAAGAAACTAGATCACTCTCCAACCCCATACACAGAAGTAATTCAAAATGGATTAGAGACTTAGATGTAAGACCAGAGACTATAAAGTACATACAAGAAAACCTAGGTAATATATTCCATTATATAAGCCTTAGATATCTTTGTGGATTGACTTCAGCAGCGAGGTAAACAAAAATACACAAGTGGGACTGTATCAAACTAATGTTTCTGTACCATGAAACAACTATCACAGAAAAAAAATGTCGTAATTGAATGGGAGAAGATATTTGTGTATCATACACTTGAAAAGAACTTTCTGTTCAAAATATATAAAGAACTCATGCAACTTAAAACAGAAAAACATCAAAAAATTCAACCCCAAAATGGACATACATTCTTTCCAAAGAAGGCATACAGATGGCACATGACTAAAGACTTATAAGTTAGCCTAAGTCAAAGTTGAAATACAAAAGTAGTAAAATTAACTATAACAGAAAATATCACATAATGCTATAAAATGTGATATCAAACAAACATACAGGAGGGAAATAAGCAGAGTTTTAAAATGAGTTCAAAATTAACTTATATGTGATGTTTATGGCATCCTTAAAGCAAGAACTGATAGTAGAAACACAAAAAGAAATGAAAACAGATATTAATGCAACACTAATCACAATATCACGTAAGAGACCAAGACTAGAAAAAGAGGAACTATAAAAATAGCTAAAAATAATAAAATGGCAATAAATGCATACTTGTCGATATTCACTTTAAGTATAAATGAACAATTCCTCAGTCAAAGCAGATTGAGTGGTTGAAAGGATAATACATTAGACTCATCTGTACTGCTTACATGATACCCATTTCAGTTATAAAGACATACACAGTCTGTAAATAAAGTAATGGTAAAAGATATTCTGTGAAAATGAAAATTAAATGAAAGCTGGTTTGTGAAGGAATGCATGCCCCTTTTTTGATTGGGTTACATGGTGGGTTTTGTTGTTGAGTTGTGTATTTTGGACATTAAGCCCATGTCAGATGTATGATATGCAAATAGCTGTTCTGATTCAATTATGTCATTTTGTTCTGGTGGTAGTATCAAACTTACCAACATGAAAGTGTTAGATCTCTAAAATTTTTATATAAACTGCATGGTACCACAAAGGAAAAAACCTACAATAGATTAAAAAAAATAAGTGCAAAGGAATCAAAGTACATCACTACAGGAAAGCATCCTTTTACAAAGGAAAATAGCAAGAGAGGAAGAAAAGAATAGGAATAGGAAACTATATGTAGAAAATGGTTAATAGGTATTACTAAGTCCTGACCTATCAATAATTATACTAAATTTAAATGGATTAAATTCTCAAATCAAAAGACAGAACAGCTGGATGGATTTTAAAAAAGTGACCCAACTGTATGCTACTTACAAGAAACTCACTACAGCTTTAAAAGCAAACACAGATTAAAAATGAAAAGTGGGAAACTGATGTTCCAGGTAGGTGGAAACCAACAGAACAGGGGAGAGACTCTCAAAGTTGAGAAAAGAGACAAAGTTTTTATTTAATAATAAGGGGTCAACTGATTAAGAGAATATAATAAACCTAACTTTATATAACAAAAACTAGAAAAAGAACAAACTAAGCCCAAAGTTAAAGGAAATAAAGATCCAAGCAGAAATATGTAAAATGAAGGTCAGAAAAACAAAACAAAATAATGTACTTTTTTTTTTGAGAAGATAAACAAAATTGACAACACTTAGACAAAGAAAACAAGATAGAAGACTCATAAGGTCCTAAATGAAAAAGGAGGGATTACAACTGACACCCTAGAAATATAAAGGTTCATGAAAGACTGCTGTCAAGATTTATATGTCAGCAAATTGGATAAATTAAGATGCACATAAATTCCTAGAATCATACAAGCTATCAATATTAACTCATGCAGAAACAAATTTTGCACATATTAGAATGAGTTAGGAAGTGTTAACAGACACTACTGTGGTAATCATTTCACAGTATTTAAGTGTTTAAAATATTGTATATGAACTGTATCCGTAAAGGTGGTTAAAAGTAATTTCTAATTTTTCACTGGTAACATTCAGGAATGCATTTTTGATATATTCATCTTGTATCCTGCAGATTTGTTAACTGTGCTTACTATTTCTATATGATTTTTACAATTTAATAAAATTTTCAAATTACATGAGTCATCCATGAATAGTTTTTACTTCTTTTTCAATGTCTAAGAATTTTGTTTACCTTATTTTATTGGGTAGAATACGCATCAAAATGTTGAAGAGACTTGATAGCAGATATCCTTGTCTTATTTTTATTTAGCAATCAATATTCCATCATTGATTGTGTTATCTGTATATTTTATATAAAACTTATCAGATCGAAGATATTTCCTTTTAGTATTAGTTTGTCCATAGGGTTATTTTTTAAAAATAAAAAACTTTGAATTATTATCCAGTTCTTTGTCTGCATCATTGGGTTATTGTATGAATATTTCCCTTACTCTTTTAACATGCTTAAAACACTGAATTCTTCTTGAATCTTGCTTTCCCAAGATAATCCCTAGTTGGCTATGATATATTGTTCCAGTTCTATAATTGCTAGATTTAAAAGCAACTGCTAATATTTTATTGAATACTTTTTCAAGATTTTAGCCATTATTTTTGGATTGTTATAACTAATTTTTTTTTAATCTAAAATTCATCCCATTTGGGAATTACCTTTGCTAATAGCCTAACAGCATCTTATAAATATGAGTTCTTAACTGTAATTTTGTACACTATAATTTATTTTGTTTTGTAGTTTTTGCATTTTAAGAAAGCTTTGCCTGCATACTAAAGATATTTGTTTATGTTACCTACTGAAAGCTTTGTTGTTTCCCATGAGCAGTAGCATTTCCTCCTTTATCAGGATAACCTACAGTTGATGCCCATACATGTTCCCATAGCACTTAGCTCCGTACCTTTTATAAACTTCTCTTCTTTGCAATTGAATAATGTCTCAATTTCCTTCTAACTTTTAGCGATTTCTGCACAATCTTTATACTCAGTAGATATATGTCAAAGTATAAATGCACTTATTGATTGCTTGGCACATGTTTAAGTCCAGTTATTAGCTTTATAAAACTTACGTTGTTCATGAGATTCATTTCTAATAAATCTAACATTGTATTTGTGATTTCCAAGGAAAGAAAATACTATGAAGAATTTTTGAGGAAACATACCTAATTTTGCATTAATAGAAACAGATTATCAGCGAGTGGGACTATTTTTGAGAAAGTATCTTTTAGCTTACAAAAAAGTCCTGCACCTAATGCATGCATTTATAAGTCTATCATGATAGAGGAAACTTTTCTTCAGGTAGCAGATGCAGATGGTTAAATTTTTCATTTTTTTTTAAACAACTTCCACTATACACAAATTACACTTATTTTAAGATGATAGAGCAGAATTATTTAAGCTAAATCAATTTTATGGCAATAAATCTGATCTCCCATTTCCTACCAGTCCACAACTTGTAAGAGTAGAAAATAATACAGAGCAAAATCAGAAAGTAGTTAAGGAAACTAGTGGGGGAGACTGTGACTGTGACAGGAAACAAGTATGTTGACTTGTTATTATGACTAAGATACAATACACTGATTTGATTTTTTTTTCTTTTACAGCTTTGCTTTAAGAAATGCCCAACAATCAGTATGTTCAAAATATCTCAGTATAAGGAAAAGATTGTATTTTCAAATAATTTTTGAAGTTACTTGATTATATTTGCTACTTGGGGTTTTCACTATTAAGGGTTTAAATGTTTAACATTACACTTGGTATTTTATTTTTATTATTCCTATGTTGACAAGTTCTATATATGAGTTGCTTACATTTTTGTATCACATTTCTTAATGATGTACAATTTCGTTCAATAATTAAAAATTAATATTTTGTGGTAGAAGCGGTTCACTTCCTATTTTTTTTTTAAGAAATGTTTTTATTTTTTCCCTTCCCTTTCTTTTTGGTTTGAATTTATTTAATAAAAAATTGATACCTAAGTTCTAATATTTCTTTCTCAATCATACTATTTTTTATTGAAAGTAGGTATTTGAAATTTTTATTCTAGTTAAAATATAAAACAAATTGTCCCTGTTGTGTGTGTGTGTGTGTGTGCATGAGACAACTTAAAGTGGTAATGATACCGAAAAAGGGAGTTTACATTTAAACAAGATAAATAATAAACTACTGCACTTTAACTTACATCATGTTTTTGTTGGCATCAATAAACACATTTAAATCTGAATGATCATGAGTTTGTAATGCCTGTTTATACTGGGAAATAGGATTGTATAAAGAATATTATAAATTTCAGAAATGATAGGAAAAGGGAAAGTAGCGGTACACACATGACAAAGGAATAAATAAATCAAGGAGAATTAATTAGGAACATGTCTGAATGAAGGAATAATGAATATTCGGTGAATTATCTTCTTAAAATTTATACAAAACGAAATTCCTATCATTTTGTTATGAGCAGTGGATATTTAATAATGTTAGATGTAACTCTAAATCAAGATATAATAAACTATCAGAACATATTTAAAATGGGCTTTCTGAAAGAAAATATATTCCCATCTAACACCTCAAATACGCCCATTTTGAAAGATCAATTAGATACAAATTTTTTAAAAAACAAAAGGTATCCAGCAAGATTCGGAGTAATCTGATTTGGGTTCCTACATTTGATTTATTTAATTGAATTCAATTAATTAAGTTAATTCAAATTAACTTAAAATTTACCTTACCTCTAAACATGGTAAACATTTTCTAAAGATAATTTCATGTGTCTGGGGGGATCCTAATGTTGAGATATGTGCATATTATTAAATTTACTTGAAAGAAATCGACTATGATCTGGAAATTATTTTCTGATATATTGATATATTCTCCATGCAAACTGAATTTCCTGATTTTATATATATATATCTATATCTAGATATATATATAAAATGTTTGTGTGTATATATATGTGTATGTACACACACAAATATATATATATATATACACACATATACACTGCAATTCTACTGATTGATGTACAGGAAAAGGGGAAACAGTTATTCAAAGGAGAATTATAAACACTTTAAACACAAGAAATCATTGTGTGAGAAGAATCAGAAAAGATTAACTATTTAATCAGAAATTATGAAGAATAATTCACATTACCCAAGCTGCTTTTACTAAGAAATAATGAACAGAATAAAATAAGCCACTAAGTATATTTCTGCTTTTCTGAAGACACTTTATCCTACCTAAAAGTCATCCCAAATTACTCCGCAACTCTGAAATGACTTCTTAGCCATCACATAATAGGTACTATTTTCTCTTATTATCCATCTTCCTGATGCTTTTTTTTTACTCCAACAAGGAAAATATCTTTTATAGTTATTATGAGAAAAATGGAATAATTTACATGTGTATAAGAGCAAATATAATTTACATTCAAATAGAGATAGTTGATATGTAATGTATTAGTTTCAAATGTACAACTAATGATCCCATATTTGTATATGTTACAGAATCATCCCCACAAAAAGTATAGTTAATATCCATCACCAAATCATTTTTTTTGTGATAACTTTAGATCTATTATTTAGCAACTTTCAAATATGTAGTGGAATATTAACTGTAGTCACCATGCAGTCCATTACATCCCCATGACTTATTTTATTACTGAAGTTTGCACCTTTTGACCCCATTCACTGATTCCCCCCGCAAGTGTTTTCAAAGTAATCACGATATTAGAGAAGGAAATTTTATCTTCTACTTCATAGAAATTTTCATTCTATCTTGTAACACATACTATAAGTTTTGCTATACAACATGAATACTATCACTAATATGGACATATAGACTAGTATTTTCATCTTGGAATATGAAAATCACTAATTTTGTAATTAACTACCATTTCCAGTAAAGATAGTTTTGAGTTTTAAATAGAAATCCTTTTTCACATTTACACCTATCATTCTTAAAGAGCGCTGGGTGTCCTTTTTTTTCCAGATGGTAAAATATCTGACATATAGTTGATGTACAACATTATGTGCATTAATTCTAGGCATACAACATAATTATTTATATTTTCATTTTTAATCCCCCCTTAATGAATATTTAATGAGTACCTATATATCAAGTAAAATTCAAAATATTTGTATACATACATAGTAAATTTTAAAAAACCACAAAAATCCTGAAGGCAGGAGTCTTAAAGTAAATAAATAAAATAGGTACTATGCCAAAAGGAAATAAACATAGTAGAAAATAAAAAAGGGAAAGGCAATTGTTTGGAAGGGACAGATTGAAAGCTTAGAATTGGGGAAGTCACCAAGGCCTTGTGATGTTGTAAAAACCTGAGGTGAAATGAATAATAGAAATTTGAGGAAAGGACATTTGAAATAAAGGGAACTCAAATGAAAAGACTGGAAAAGTCTTAGACCTGGAATACAGACAAAGGATATGTGATTTAGGGTATAAAGGTGGGCGGTGGGGTAGAATATACTGATAGATGAGAATGGAAAAGAAATGCAGAACTAAACTGATGCAGGACCTTGTAGAATGCGTCAAGAAACTCAGATATGGAGAGCATATAGTACTGCTACAAGAGGAGTGACATTTGTATAAGAATGGATACTTTTTGAGAACAGATCAGAGGAATAAAAGAATATACAGGAGTTAAGAGACCTTTGCAACAATCAAGTGAAAGGATAATGATTCCTTGATATTCAGAATCAAGTCAAGTTGATTAGAAAGTGATTTGATGATAGCACATGATTGTGTTATGAATTTTATCATGGTGTGACTTTTACATAAATTTTTCAGGATAGTCGTGTAACTTCCAGTTTCTGTATTCTCTTTAACAGCATTTTTCCTCCCATTTTAGCAAGTATCTAAATAATCCTTCTGGTTTTCACATGTTTTATAAAATCACCCTAGTTGAGTATTTTATATGGCTATATTGAACACACACCTGTGTCTAGTTTCTCCCTGACAGTTATTGTACAATATTATTTTATTAATAAAGTTTGATGTCTTTGATAAAACTGGAACAATAGTTTGTCCAATGCATTGATTCATTTGTTTGAAAACGTAAGGCTTTACTCAAATGAAAACATTTTATCCTCATCATCTGTTTTTTTTTTTTATTTATTTTGAAATTCTTGCATCTGTTTTTCTTTTAAAAGGTTTTCCTCATATTTTTTCTCTCATTTTTTGAATTTTTCTTTTAACTTTTCAGTTTTCTGTTTTCTAAATCACTGTGTATTTCATTCTAATTGTATTATAAAATATAACTGATGTTAAAATTATGAAACAAATTTCTAGATAATCAGTAATTAGTAACTGATAGTATTGCGGTCACATAGTAGGTATTTCTTGAATGAACAAATATGTGACTCCCTATTTTACTTCTCAGTTTCCTGTGTGTTAGTTGGTGCACAAATAGTAATTTAATTAGCAAGTCGCTTCAGTTATTCCAGTCCCAGACCAACTTATCCCAGGCATCCAACAGTAGGTATCTGTAGTTACTCTATTCATTATTTTTTTTTGTATGGCTTTTTAATGTGGAGAACAAAAATCGTTAAGACAAGATGGATATGCACTTATAAGATGTATAGACTATGATGACTTTATCCAAGTAAGAGGGAGAATAAGCAGATTTAGAGAACTCCGAAGCTTTCTACCCTACAGATTTATGTTAACCATTCTAAATATTTAATTCATTTATGAGTATTGTGAAAACATTATGAGGCATAATTCCATTTGTCTAATTTGTTAGTGTTAATGATTCCTCTTACAGCATAAGGAACTATCCATGGTTCTGCTTTTTTCCCCTTGAGTAATTTCTCTCTCCATAAATTTTATGGTAGAACTATGTGATTTTTTTTTTCTGAATTTGCCAATATAACTACATATACTTCTATTTGGTAGTGTCTTCTAATAAATCTCCACTATCCCCAAAGGTCAATATTTCTCACACAACAGAAAACATGTATGAAGAGCACTGCTGTTAGTCTAATCGAACTCTTTGAACACAGCATGCTGTTTACAATTTGTATTAAGTTATGTGAAGAATATAAGTGTAGTAGAAATGGTCATTTAAACACTTATAATTATTAAAAAATACGGCCCTTACATCTTTTTAATGCATAAGGCCTCTGCAAAAAATGGAAAGTAGCCCTATGAATCCTGATGTGACTGATATAAAATAACATTTAGTTCCCACACAGAAGCCTTTCTCAAAATCTCTGTTAAGGTTAAACATCCTCCAAGAATTCAACAAAGAACACAGCATGAAAATTGACTCTTAGTAACACTTGTTAAAGGGAAAAATGAGAAAAATTATTTTACACAAAGACAGTGAGAGGAAACGGAGAGTGTGACTAAAAAGCAATATGAAAAATTCTTCTGTTGATGCCAGCACTGATTTCACACTCCTGTGTTAGCTGCCAGTTCTATTTAAATTATTGGCTCTCCACTGGCAAAAAAAAAGATGGAATGCATCATGGATACTGCAGTGTTATATGTTATCAGGAGCTGATATATCCATGGTACATGAGTTATACTAGACATGTTCCTTGGCTACAGGATAAAACCTGATTGTTGGAAAAAAGAATTCTGAACTGGAAATAGAGACACCACACTATCTAGATTTCCTTCAAAGTTTCTTTGCTATGAGGATCTAGTAGTCTCATATAAATTTTAGAACTAGTTTGTCAATTTATACTATACAAACACACATATTGATACTTGAACTATTTTAAGACATTATATATTTATGCAAATATTGACCTTTTATTTGAAATATCATAAAAGTCAAAAATTCTTGACTTCTTGGCACATTATATGGAAAATTATATTCTTAAAAAGCAAAGAGAGGACATTAGCAAATACTATCAACTACTATCTTCATACATATTTAAAATATTTGGAACCATTACTCCTGTCTTTTCTCCTGTCCTTTCCCCGACTCCAAACTCTGTATCTCTCTATGTACATGTTACATATACATTTATATCTGGAAAAAAATAAACTATCAAACATAACCTAATGTCTCCTTAGTGGAAACAGCTGGTATTGTTATGGTATAAAAATAAAGTATTTGATTTTGAATCACACACTCCTGCATTGTTTGCATTTTAAGTCTATATATGTCTATGTACATATATGCATGTATGTTTTATATTACATGTGTAGATTTTAAAATAAAATTACTCAGTTACAAGCACATGCTACCTCCGTGAAAAAAGAAAGATGAATTTAAGGCCAAGCTCTGAATCCAGAGGTAGAATTGTGGTACTATGCCCAAGCTTTGAAAGCTAATAGTGTTAGACCTATTATATAGTGAAATGGCTTTGGACTGGTGACGTAGTTATTTCTTTACTTTTATCTCTTATGAACAAAATATGCAAAACTGTTATTTGATGCCTGTCCCACATTTTATTTTGGAAGTGATAAGGTATCTTATAGTTTCACAAATACAAAGATAATTTTTTTTTCCCATAATGGACTATCCCTAGAGTCCACCTACTTAGTTTAGATGGCCTAGATATTGAGAATTGAGACTTTCGAGCTAGTGACACTTTTGTGTGATTTTGGATTTAATTTCTAAATAATCTGAACACATTTCATTATTTAGAATGAGATAAATATATTCCATATATGAAATGGATGTGAATACTAGAAGACCAGAAGGTAGATTGCAGTAGGTTGAATAATAGTGCCTCAAACAAATCCAAGTCATAATCCCTGAAATCTATGAATTCATCACCTTGTATGGTAAAATGAGACTGAGGATTGTGATATGGAAGATGTTCCTGGTTATCTGAGAGGGCCCGATGTAACCACAAGAATCCTCCTAAGAGAGAAGTGCAGTAGTCAGAGAAAGAAGATGTAAGAATGGAAACACAGGTAGAAGGGGCCACATCAAGGAATATAGGCTGACCTTGAGAAACTGAATATGACAAAGGATGAGATGCCCCCTAGAACTCCCAGAAGGAACATAGGCCTGTCAACAACTTGATTTTAGCCCAGCGAACTGATTTTAGATTAATAGTGTCCAGTATTGTAAAAACGTTTGTATATTTTTAAGCTTCCATATATATGGTAATGTGTTATAGCAGCTGTGTGACAATATAGATAAGGAAAATTAATTGATAAACTCCTAGAAACCATTTGAAAATAAACTATAAGACAGTACCAGGAAATAAAAACAGGCTTTGATGGAGTTTTTATAGATATTAATATTTAATAAGCCATTATAAGTATTATAGATAACTTAATGCTAGAGGAAAAATTTGCAAAATTCATGAAAATTGTAACTTCCAAACAAAAAACCCCAGAAAATGCTAAATAAGTTAAAACTATTTTTATTCATAAATGGACCTAATGGTGTAGGCAGTATATCCAAAGAATCTATAAACAAATGATTATGAGTTAATTTGTGAATTTAGCAAATTCACCCACCTATATACTACCTAGTTTTCCTTCAAAGTTTCTTTGCTATGAGGATCTAGTTGTCCCATATAATTTTTAGAAACAGCCTGTAAAATTATAATACACATGTAAAAACACATTTAGATGATATTTCACACAAATTAGAAGAGGATTTCTTCAGCAAGGCATAAACCATAAATAAAAAATCAAAAAACTGATGAATCTGACTGCATTAAAACCAACTTCTACAAAGAAGACATGAATGGCCAACAGGCACATACTAGGGAAATACAAATCAAACAATTGCCAGTTACTCCTTGTGTACTTGCTAAATTGGAATTTTTAATATGTCTTATGGAAGATAAAGCCATATATGAAAATGTTAAGAACAGATTTTGATTTGTGATATAGAAAGTATTTAATGTCATTGATAGGTTCTTAGAAACTTGGGATTTAAATGAAAAAGTTATAACAAAATCAGATCCTTTCACTAACAATCAGACAGGTTCATTTTTTTCTTTCAGTGGGAAGGAAACCATATTATTTGAGGACCTGCTACTTACTAATGCAATACTGAAAAGAGGGTGATAGCTAAGGTTCAGTCTTAAATTCTTTTTCCATCATATGGTATTATACTACTGTATTTACTCATTTATTTTTTAGAGATGGTAACTGCCTCTGCCCACACTGACGATACCCAAGATGTCCTCCTCTGAAATTCTGCTATCCTTGCCTACTTGACTGTTCTTTATTCTTGCCCATTTGGCTATTCCTGGCCACTGACTACCCTCACTCTGCTGATACCTCATATAAAAGAGCCCTCCTCCTTGCTGAAGGTGTAGTGGCTTTCCAGAAACATGCCTAACCCACTGCCATGGGAACACCCCGGTGATGAATATGATAAAGTTCATATCCTTGCTGCCTTTGTCTTATCATGATTTCCTTTGATTATATACTACACAGGCCATTACTCTGCCAGAAGATGAACATCTGCATAACATAATGGTATACTGATTATCACTTCTAATGAAGGTAAAAATGTTTCAGGTTAATTTTTGGTAGGAATGGGGAAAAGGAAAGCTCAAGCTTTCCAGGAATTTATGTGCACTGATTTACTCTAGTAAGAATACTAACTTCAACAACTTAACTGTCATTGTCATCATCACCTGATTAATTTTGTGATAACCTATAGTTTTCTCCTGAGTTTTGTTTCCAGTGGCTAACAGGAATTAAATGACTATTTGGTAGTAAAAACACCACTTAGATATTTAAGTTTTTTGTACTAGGTCCTAATTTCTGCAACTCTGTCCAAGACTGAATAGCCTTTTTACTTACTTTCTGGGCAGGAGTGGGTAGGTTCAGAAAGATTCTTCTTGGCTTTGTATCTTAGCTGCCTTCATTAGAGAGATCATAGGATCTATGAAGGGATTCTTCTAGTAACTAAGTGTATCTATTCCCCCTATGTGGGCAGACATTGGGGAAATAATCACAAAATTTGATATAAAGCCCCAACTGCAAGTTGATTTAGATTTCTGCCCACTAGCCCTAGACTTCCCCACTTGAATAGATTAAACATATCTACACTGTCAATATACTTTATTACTTTTAACTTCATGACCAATTAGACATTAACACAGATATGTCTCTCAGAACATGACTATTGCCCATCCAAGAAGCTTATTGTTATAAATGTACTCACATGACCTCCTTGACTTGTTTGTCTATAAATTCCAATTATTCCTGTTGATGTTATGGAAACCACTTTTATTGCTCTCATCGTTGACTCTGGTTTACTAAAAACAGCCATTACAAAATCAGATGCTGGTGCCCTGCTCATCAACATGTCTCTTAACAATTTAGTAAATGGGGTTCCCTTTTGTTTTTGAAAAGAAGGAGTTTTTATGGATGGATGAGTATTTTCTATATGAGTCAGTAAATATTCACAGAAACCTGAGTCTTCAAACTCTAAGCAAGTAAAGTTCTAGAATTTACTCCTCAGTGAACATGGTCTATTGCTGAATTCAACTTTCATTGAGAGAGTAAGGTAGATATGTAAAAGAATTTCAGGCAAACCAAGGGGCTTAAGGATCTCTACTCACACCATTCCCAAGCACTCAGTTTAATACAGTAAATACTAAATTCCAGGGAAGTATATTAATCAACGTACTCTTTCCAAACAATATTTGTTTGATATCTTGGCTCAGGTAGTCAAGGGACTTGCGTTTCTGGGCCCTATGGGACAGTACCAATTAGAAAAGTTACTGGCAGACTGCCACTCCCAGAACAATGCACAGGCGTATTCTTAGTTTAACTGTTAGAAAGTCCTATTTGTTTAGCCTAGCACCTCAGCTTGAGGGGAAGATTTTAGGTTTGCCAAACCACTAAAGTTTACTGAGATACTTTCAGGGAATGTAATCAGGGAGATTCCAACTTTGTATTCTACAGTGCCCTCACCATTAGAGTTTGGAGACTATGGGGACAATTCTGGATCTAGTCTGGAGGTAAGCAGAGTTTATTACTATGTCTTCATTGCACTGTATATATTGTATGTTTTTATAATTTTTTCCCTGGATATATGACTTTCAACAAGCCTAAATCCTGGTGCTGAGATTCCTTCCTTTGAAACACTGACAGTCTAGGCACACCCTCAACAACTGGGACATATAAGAATATATGAAGTTGATAATACAGTCACAAAGTTTCCAGAGACAAACAAGAGTAGGAGCAAAGTTGAATGACAAGGTTTACTTCCTACACAAGGTCACTCTTTCAAGACTAAGAAAGGTAGTTGTTTCACATAATACATAGAGTCGAGCAAAATGAAGAGAACTATATTACAAACAAGAATAAAGTAAAGCCTCAGAAAAGGATAGTGAACAGAGTTAAGTTGTCTACCTGACATAGAGCTCAACTCTGATCACCTTAAGATACTCACTGAACTCTGGGAGAGAAAAGATGACTAGTGTGTCAGGGTAGAAGAGTGATTTGGTCTGCTATCTCTGGTCAAGCACAGTCTACATGCATCCAGAAGACCCAGGTTCATGTCCAGGGGTCTGGAGGAACTACCAATATGAACAGCTATGTAAAAATAATTGTTCCTGCTTCTTCTTTCTTTCTGCCTGCCTGTCTCTGCTTTCCTTCATTCCTGCTGGCAAATTTCCTTTCAAATAACAACCAAAAATACCTGAATACCCATGTCTTTTGGTGATCCTTAGTAGAGTAGTAATTAGGGCCTCCATTTCCAGCTCAGTACATTCCACATACAACCCAAGGAACTGGGTTCATGTTCAGGGGCCAGAGAAAACAAGTGAGATAGATAACTAAAATGAAAACAAATGAAAATGCTAAAAAACAATGAATACGAGGAGAATTTCAACAGACGAAAAAAATCAAATCACATAGCTAAAAAATAAAATAAGTACTGAAAAATACAACAGTGGAGTTCAGTAACACACTAGATAAAGTTAGGAACGATCAGTGAGTCAGTAGGTCAACAGCTCATCCAAACAGATAAGCTGAAAGAAAAGGAATTTAATAAGTGAAGGAAAATACAGGATGTCATGTGGAATAACTTTCACATTAAAGGTGTTCCAGAAGGATACAAGAGAGAAAAGTGAAAAAGCTATAGGACTACTTCAAACAAATGAAGACATAATGACTTAAATCTTGCCTATCCTGGGGAAGAAACAGACATCCAGGCTCAGGAAGCATAGACCTCTAAGAGTGTGAACCTAGGAAAGCCACATCAAGAAACGATTATAATTGAAGCTGTCAAAAGTTAAATATATCTTAAAAGCAGCAAGAAGAAAAAAATGTTATATACAAGGGAACTCCTATAAGACCACCAGCAGATTTTCTAAAGAAATGCCAAAACCCAGAAGGGCATGTCACGATATATTCATAGTGCCGAAAGGAAAAAATTTCCAACTAAGAATACTCTATCCAGAAAGGTTATATCAAAATTAAAGAATAGTGGTTTTTTTTTGTAACTATAAAGAGCTAAAGTACTCTGTCACTACAATACAGAAATGTTATAGGAAATGTCAAAGGAACTTCTTAACCTGAAAATAATAGGCACTAATAGTAACTAATTAGTAACAGGAAAACGTGAAAGAAAAATATTTCAATGATAAACATAAAATTATAGTGAAAATAGTGGTTTAATCACTTATAAAACTACTATTAAGGTTAAACTACAAAAGCAGTAAAGTTAACTGTAACAAATAATTTGGTAAGAAATAAAAAATAAAAAGATGCTAAAAGAAATATCAAAAACAAAATGTTGGTAGGAAAGATGTAGAATTTTAGAATTATTTTGAATATACTTTGTAACTATCAAATTTAAATAAAATATTATAAACATTGGCTTTAATATGTGAACCTCACAGTAACAACAAAGCAAAATCAAACTAAATACACAAAAGGTAATTTAAAAATAATTTTACCACAATACTAATGAAAGCAATCAAGCTGCAAGTAAAAGGAACAGAAGAATTACAGTAATGATCAGAAAATGATTAATGAAATGTAATTAAGTAAATATCCATTTTTTAATGTACATGGATTAAATTTTCTTATCAAAAGACATGAATTACTAATGGATAAAAAGACAAGACTCATCCATACACTGCCTATGACTTTGCACTCATATCGAATATAAAGTCACACACAAATTGAAAGTGTAAGAATGGAAAAAGATTGTCTATATAAACTGGAAAAAAAACGAATATAGTCATATATATATATGTGTGTGTGTATATATACACACACACACATATATATAAAGGAAAAGTGCAGGCAAGAATGAAATCAAATATGCAGGAAGAGTGAGAAGGAAGCATTTTTATTTATTTGTTCACACTGGTTGTTTCACCCCAGATGAATGACTTGAATTCAGGGTTATGAGGCAATTGACGTAACCAGTACTCCACCAGGGCATGCCTAGCATGGCTATACTTATGTCAGACAAAATAGACTTTAAAACAAAGGCTAATAGAAGAAAAGGGCATAACAATTATAAAGGAATTATTCCAATAAGAATGTATAACATTTGTAAATTTTATACTCAATATATAAATTATTAACAGTATATAACCATATATAAATTATTAAATGGTAGAAGTTGACAGGACTGTAATAGTGGAAACTTAAATACCTTACGTCAATGATCAAAGCATTCAGAGATAAAGTCAGTAAGAAAATATCCTTCTTAATTGATACACTGATACATTAACCCAGATGGGCTTAACAGTATACAAAACATTTCACCCAAAAGTATAAAATGTATTCTATTTATTCAACTGCCACATTCTCCAGGATAGATCATATGGTAGGCCACAAGATACATATAAGTTAAGGGAAGATTAAAATTATACAGCTTTTCTGACAATGGAATCATACAGAATTCAATTACAAGATTAAGACTGTAAATATCACAAATACATGGAGATTAAACAGCATGTTCCTGAACAAGTACTGGGTCAACAAATAAGTCAAAAAAGAAATAAAAAAAAATACACTAAGACTGAGACAAAAATAGAAATACGAGATATCAGATATTTGGGGATAAGATAAAATGCAGTAAGAGGGAAGTTCATAGTGATATAGAACTATCAAGAAACAAGAAAGTCTTACACAACTCAAATTTTAAACCTGCACGAAACAAAAGAACAAGTGAAGTCCAATTTAATAGAAGGAAAAAAATAGACATCAGAACAGAAATAAATGAAATAAAAATACAATAGAAAAATATCATGAAAACTAAGCTAGTTCTTTGAAAAGATAAACTTGACAAACCTTCTGATATACCCATTCAGAAAAAGAGAGCTTAAGTTAATAAAATTAGAAATGAAATGTCCAAATTTATACCAGAGAAATACAAAGATTCCTAAGAATACTATGAACAAGTATATGCCAATAAATTCAACAGCCTAGAAGAAATGGTTACAGTTCTAGAAACATACTATTCATTCCAAGACTGTATAATAGAAAAATAAACCTGAATAGTCTGATTACTAGTACAGATATAAAGTTATCAAAAATATTCAAAAAAATAAAAGTCCAGGACTAGATAGCTTCAATGGGGAACTTTGTCAAATATTCAAAGAAAGCTTAATACTTCTAATTTTCCAACTCTTCCAAGATGCTGAAGAGAGTGGACTACTTCCTAATGTATGTTTATGAGATCAGTAGTACCCTGTGACCACAACCCAAACAGAACATTATACTACAATTATCTTGAAAAAAAATAAATGCAAATTTCTCCAACTCTGTGTTATAAAATGAATTCCATAATATATTGAAAAGATCATACACCATGTTCAAGTGGGATTCATTCCAAGATGCAAGAATGGTTCAGTGTTTGCACAGCAACCAACAGGATGCACGGTGCCCCCAAAATGAAGGATAAAAACACTTGATCATCTCAATATAGGCAGAAAAAGCATTTAATAAAATTCAATATCCATTTATGATTTAAAATCCTCAAAAAAGTGGGTATAAAGGAATGCAACTAAATAAAGAAAGTGCATTTTTGAGAAGCCTACATCTAAATCAGAATCAATGGTGAAACTCTGAAAGCCTTTCTTCTAAGACTATGAACAAGATAAGGAAGCCCATTCTCACCACTTTTATTCACCACTGTACAGTAATGCATTGCTCAGTGATGGAGACATGTTTTAAGAGATCCATCAATAGATGATTTCATTGCTGTGTAAATAACAGAGTATGCACACATAAAACTAGTTGGTTAGCCTACTATACACCAAGGCTATAAATAGGGACCACTATCATATAAGTGGCCTGTCATTGACCAAAATGTTATAAACCACATGAATCCATTGGAAGTCCCAGTTAGAGTAATTAGGAAATGGAAAAAGAATTCAAATGGAAAGGAATTAAGTAAATCTGTCATTATCCATAGTTGATATGGTTTTATATATAGAAATTTCTAAAGATTTCTCAAAAACTCTTAGAATACATTTAGTAGAGATGCAGGATAAATATATATATACATATATATATATATATGTATATATATATATATAAATCAGCAATGAGAGATGGTCAGAAGACGGCAACTTGGCAGAGGTGAGATTCAGATCCTCCCCACAAAGCAACTAAGAAATCACCTATTCTGCAGAAACACTGAGGAAAAGCAGGAGCAGAGTCTATAGAGATACAAAGCTTTCATGATTACAAAGGGCAGGTGAAAACGTCCAGCTTCAAAGCTACACTGCAGATACAGGACTTGGGATTCAGGATGTGGTGGAGGGAGTAGAACAGTAGGAAGATAAGGGCGTCTTGGAGAACTACTCCAAAAGCAGCAAAGAAGCTGTCCAGTGGGACAAGGACACAGGGGCAGGGGAGATGGTCTTGGCACAGAGCAGAAACAGAACCAGTGACCCAGGGTCTCGGCTAGAGTCAGTGGGGAGAAAGTACACTCATCATACCATAAACAGAAGGTATCTAGAGAAATTTCCTAACCTCACACCTCCTACCTAGATTGCAGTGGAGTTTCAGGATTCGCCCACTGAATATCCCACCCACTTGATATTCCGTCCCCAGATTTAAAGCAAGAAGGGATGAGTGTCAACACTACCTGCTGACATCACCTTGTGGGTGGAGGCAAAGCAGCAGCCTGATTACTAATTTTGGACCAACAAGGTGATCACCCAATCTAACTCCATCACTATAGAGAATCCAAACCCACAGAAATATAAACAGAACGCCAAAGACAGCAAAGCCAAAAACTGCATGCAAAATGATGGATTCAATAAAAACTGAAGGGGGAAATCTGAAACTTCAGATGTATGCAAACTACTGGAGGATGAATTTAGGGTAACAGTGATAAACATACTCAGGGAAATCAAGAAAACAATAGAGGAAGTAAAAGAACAACAAAAAAGAGAAAAGAAATGAAACAATAAATCAGTGCAATAAATAATACAATAGCTGAACTAAATCTCTGGTGAAAAAGCAAAGAAGAAAACAAAAAGGGAGAACAATCAACCTAAGAAGAGAAAGAAGAACAAAGGCATTATCTGGAACAACACACAGAATACATTAAACATGACAATAAGTTGTTACATATCAATAATCACTCTAAATATTAATGGACTGAACTCACCAAATGACACAGACTGGCCTAATGATTAAAAAGCATAACTCAACTTTCTGCTGCATTCAGAAAACCCACCTTTCAAAAGACAAAGACTCAAAGTCAATGTTTGGAAGACAATTCTGCAGTCTAATGGCAACCACAAAAAAGCAGGAACAGCTACATTTATATCAGCTAAGTTAGACTTCAACTAAAAGGCATAACAAAAGACAGAGATGGACATTATATAATGTTTAAGTGGTCAATGCAGCAAGAAGACATAATATATATTAACATACATGCACCAAATGCTGAGGCATCAATATACGTTAGGCAAGTGTTATTAGAACTGATGAGAGACATCTAGAGAAACAAACTAATAGTAGGAAACTTCAATATTCCCTTTACAACAATGGACAGATCAACCAGGCAGAAAATTAAAAGAGAAACAGTTGCTTTAAATGACCATTTGAAACAGTCAGGTCTATAGACTGAACACTTCGTCCAACAACTAAGGATTTCACTTTCTTCTCAACTGAGCATGGAACATTCTCAAAGACAGATCATATGTTGGGATCAAAATATGTCTCAACAAATTTACAAAGACTGAAATCACACTAAGCACCTTCTCTGAACACAATGTCTTAAAACTAGAAATCAACCACAAAAAGAAAGCCGGAATAACCCCCAAATAATTGGAGAATAAACAATATGCTTTTGACTGACTCTTGGGTGAAAGAGGAAATCAAAAAGAACTTTAAAAATACTTAGAGACAAATTAGAATGAAGACACGGGTTACAAGAATCTATGGCATATAGCAAAGGCAGTACTAAGAGGGAAGTTCATTGCAATCCAGGCCCACCTTAAGAGCAAGTAAACATTTCAAAGAAACAACCTAATCCTATTTTTAAAACAACTAAAGAAACATAATAATTAAAGATGAAAAGAAGTAGAAGGAAATAAAAATCCAAGAAATCACAAAATAGAAAACAAAAAGACAATCCAGAAGATCAATGAAATGAAAAGTAGGTTCTTTGTAAAAATAAACAAAATTGACAAGCCATTGGCTAAACTCTCAAAGAATAAAGGAGAGGAAACTGATAACAAGAATCAGAAAAGAAAGGGGAGAAGTTACAACAGATATCACAGAAATACAAAACATCAAAAGGAACTATTATGAATATCTCTATGTCAACATAGCAGACAAATTTGAGGACATGGACAGATTTTTATAAAAAAATATAGTCTATCCAAGACTAAACCTGGAAGAACTGGAAAAGCTGAACAGAACAATCACAAGCAAAAATTGAAGAGGCGATCAAAAATCTCCCAAAAAATAAAATCCTGGGCCTACATGGCTTTTCTCATGAGTTTTACCAAACATTCAGAGAATAATTAATACTTCTTCTCTAACCATTCCAAAATATTGAATAGGAAATACTCCCAAATACTTTTTATAAGTTCTACATCAAACTGATACCAAAAGCTGATAGAGACATAATTGAGAGAAAATTACAGACCAATATCTCTAATGAACATAGGTGCAAAATTCTCAAAAAAACATTATCAAATCAAATCCAACAATGCATCAAAAAGGATCATTCACCATGACCAAGTGGGATTCATCCCAGGGATGCAAAGCTGGTTCAACATACATGATGTCATATATCAACAGGAGCAAAAAGAAAAGCCACATGATCATATCAATAGATGCAGAAAAAAATTTTGACAAGATCTAACATCCGTTTATTAGAAAAGATGCTGTATTAAACGGGAATAGGAAGTACATACTTCAATATAATAAATATGACAAGCACACAGTCAACATCACAGTCAATGACATAATATTGAAAGCATTTCCTCTATGGTCAGGAAAAATGCAAAGCTATCTACTCTCATCACTGCTATTTAACATCATACTGGAGGTCTTAGAATAATTAGTCCAGAAAAGGAAATAAAAGGAATCCAATTGGAAAGGAGGGATTAAAACTATATTTGCAGATGACATGAGCATATATACTGAAAACCCTAAAAACTGTTAAAAACTACTAGAACTAATCAATGAATACAGTTAGGTGACAGGCTATAAAATCAATACACAAAAATCTGTTGCTTTCTTATTTACAAACAACATTCTAGAAGAAAATGAAATCAAGAAAATCACAGTGTTTAAAACAGAAGTAAAAAGAATTAAATATCTTGGAATATATTTATCAAAGGAAGTGAGAGACCTGTGCAATGAAAACTACGAATCCTTAAAAGAAATAGAGGAGGATACAAGAGATAGAAAGACATCCCCTGATCGTGGTTGGGAAGAATCAACATCATTAAAATAGTCAATATAACTATGGCAATATACAGAACTAATGCAATCCCCATTAAAATCCCATGGACTTATTTCTAGGAGATAGAACAAAAATATTAAAGGTTATATGGAACAACCAAAGACCCCAAATAGCCAAAACAATTATGAGAAGAAAAAAAAAAAAAGACTGGCTCTATAGGGATAACTCTCCCAGACACTGAGCTATACTACAAAGTGATCAAAATGGTATGGTACTGAAATAATAACAGAGGCACAGATCAGTGGAATAGAAGTGAATCACCAGAAACTAACCCATTCACATATGGTCATTCTGAGACAAAGGAACCAAAAGCAAAGGCTAGAATAAGCAGTCTCTTCAATAAATGATGCTGGGAAAACTGGACAGCCATATGCAAAAGTATGACCACTCTCTAACAGCATTCACAAAAATTAACTCAAAATAATCTAGAGACTTGAACAGAAGACCAGAAACAATAAAATTCTTGCAAGACAACATAGGAAAGACATTCCACAACATCAGCCTTAGAGAAGTCTTTGGGAACTCAACTCTAGCATTAAGGGAAACCAAAAGAAAAACAACTAGGACTACATCAAACTAAAATCCTCAGTGGAAAAAGAATCACCAAAATAAAAAGACAACCTACTAACTGGGAAAAAAATATTTGCATTCCTTATTTCTGACAAGAGCTTATTATACAAAAATACAAAGAACTCATAGAACTCCATAACAGAAAGACAGGCAATCTAATAAAAAAAATGGAAAGAGGAACTGAAGAGATGTTTTTCTGAAGAGAATATACAGAAGGCCAACAGGCACATGAAAAGATGTTCCTACTTGCTATCAGGGAAATACAAATCAAAACAATGAGATATTACTTCACACCTAAGAGAGTAGCTATTATCCAAAAGTCTGGAAACAACAAATGTTAGATAGGATGTGGAGACAAGGAACACTTTTACACTGCTGGTAGGAGTGCAACCTGGTGCAACCTCTGTGGAAACAGTGTGGAGATTCCTCATAAAGTTAAACATAGAAATTCCGTATGATCCCTGTATCCCACTTCTGGGTATCTACCCAAAAGATATAAAAACATTAATTCACAGATATGTATACAACCCCATGTTTATTGCAACCCTATTCACAAGAGCTAAGAAATGGAAACTACCTAAGTCCCCAACACCGGGTGAATGAATAGAGAAGATGTGGTATAAACACACAATGGAATACTACACTGTCATTAGAAAAGATGAAATCCTGTGATTTGAATGAACATGGAAGGAATTAGAGGGGGTCATGCTAAGTGAAATAAGTCAAAAGAAGAAGGATAAAAACCAAATGATCTCACTCATGTTGAATGTGAATTTTTAAAAAAATGAAGGAACAGACAAAACAAAAACAACCTTTGGAAACTTGTAATAGAAATGAGGTTACTAATAGGGAAAAGGAAGTGGGGGTAGGTATGTAAGTGGTGGAAGAGCCCACTGAACAATGGTGGTGAACACTTGGTGATTTGGAGGAGAGGAGGTTGTGCTGACATATCTTTGGAATAGAGAAACTGCATATATGGGGAACCTACACAAGAGTTTATTTTATTGTGTAAAATCAAAGTTATTACAATTAAAAGTAAAAATATCAGCAATGATCAGAAAGAGAAATTAAGAAAACAATCCCATTTATGATTGCATCAAAAAGAATAAAATACTCTAGAAATAAATTTATCCAAGAAGTTGAAAGAATGAAAATTCTAAGGGCATGAAGAAAAAAGTTGGTAAGGATACAGAATTATGTTCCATGCTTAAGGAAAAGAAGGTTAACACTGTTAAAAAATTCCATTCTACCTAAGGCAATCTACAGATGCAATCTGTATTAAAATTCCAATGGATTTTTTCATAGAAATGGAAGATTCTAAAATTTGTATAGAATCAAAGACCACCCCCCAACAGTCAAAGCAATCTTGACAGAGAACAAATTTGTTGCATCATATGCACTATGATTTCAGCTACATCACAAAACTACATTAATCACAACTGTAGGTACTGGCATAAAATAGACACACATCATTGAAACAGAACAGAGGTCCCAGAGATGTATATAAACACACATATATATACACACAGATATACACACATATACATATAGTGGATTAATTTTTCATAAAAGTCAAGAAAATAAAATAGGGAAAGAACAATCTTCAATAAATTGTGTTGGGAAAACTGGGCAGTCACATGAAAGTATGTGAAATTAGACCAGTATTGTACAGAATATTACAAAATTAACTCAACACGAAATGAAAGATTTGACTATAAGACAAGACCTGACACCATCAAATTTTAAGAAGAAAATGTAAGTGGTAAACTCCATCTCATCAGTCTGATTGATGAATTTTTAAAAGTAAAGGAAATTAAAGCAAAAGTAAATAAGATTATATCAAATTAAAAATATTTCTGCACAGTAAGGAAATCAACAAAGCAGAAAAGTTAACTACTCAATTTGAGAAATATTTTGCAAAACAAATTTGATTTGATAAGGGTTACTATCCATATATATATATATATATATGTATAAAGAACTCATGCAACTGAGTAACCATCAACAACAAAAAAATCGATTTAAAATTGGGCAGCAATATGAGTAGATAATTCTTCCCAAAAAACATACAGGTGGTCAACAGCAACATGAAAAGATGCTTAATGTCACTAATGGTCAGATTACAAATAAAAATCAAATGCAATATCACCTCATACCTATTTGCATGGCTCTTATTAAAATAAGAAAGAGCTAGTGGATATGGAGAGAAGGAAGCCCTTATGCAGTTTGGTGGCAATGTAAACTGGCACAGTTACTATGGGAAATAGTTTGAAGATTTCTCAAAAATTTAAAAATAGAACTACCATATGATCCAACAAGTCCACGTCTTAGGATTTATCTGAAGAAAACAGAAACCTTAATTTGAAAGGAGATATGTATCCCTATGATCAGTGAACCATTATTTAGAATAGCCAAGATATGGAAACAACTGACGATGTGGGCTATGAGCGTGTGTGTGCGCATGTGGGTATTTTACATAAATGGAGTGCTACTTAGCCATAAAAAAGAATGAAATTTTCCTGTCTGAGACAACATGGATTATGTTACGAGAATATTGTGCTAATTGAAATAAATTTAGACAAAGACAAATAGTGCATCATTTTACTTATGTATCAAATCTGAAAAAAAATAAAGAAACATCAAAATTCACAGGATCAGTGAACAGAATGGTGATTGCCAGAGGGGATGGGGATCAAGAGGTATAAACTCTCACAAATAATAAGTCATGGAAATACAATGTATAGCATTACAATTATAGTAAATAATATTGTATGTTTTAAAGTTGCCAAGAGAATAAATCTCAAAAGCTTTCACCTCTCATACACATAAATATATAACTATATGTTGATGGGTGCTAAGGACAATTTTGTGATTACTTCTCACTATAAACAAGTATATCAAATGCTGATACATACCAGAAACTAAAGTTGATTTTATCTCAATAAAAATGAAAATAATATATATGTATATATGTAAAATACATTGATAGAAAATTTCAGTATAGTAAGTTAAAATGATGAGGAAATGACAGCTGTTGCAGTTGTTACTAAGAGTCCCTAAGAGGAGGGGTCATGTGTGCTCTGGGGGTCCACCCAGGAGGCACCAGATTGGCCAGAAGGCAGAGACAGAATTGAGGGCCAGAGCCTCTGCTCTGGTTTCAGTGGGAAGGAATGTGTGAGGCAGGGTAAAAAGACTTAAGATTGGCTGGCTTGAATAATTTTAGCAGACTTTGGGGCATAGGGTCTGTCCTTCGATGTCTGACACCTGGTCCTTGGGGGGACTGAGTTGTGTGAGTTGTGGCCCTCAGTATGAGAGCTCAATAAAGGAGGCAGTTGAAATTTTGGTGCTGGATTAGTCAGTCTGTACTGGAAAAGTACACTCACATTTGAGTTGCTTACGTTCTGGGAGTTGGCTAACCCTGGGAAGTCCCTCCAGGGTCAGCAAGACCCCAGATATGAAAGTATCAATACAGAAAATAAAAGACATGTTTAATACAAAGACTGACCATCAAAATCATTTATGCAGGGGGAGCGTGAGATGGAGAGGAAGTGGAGAATGGAGAGGAGGAGGGGGAAAGGGAAGAGGAAGAAAGGAAAAGATGGAGCGTGTATATAGAGAGGGTGTCTGAGGAAAGGTGGATTCAGAGAGATTTGGCTGCTCAAATATTTTAACATCGACAGCTTCTGCTCAAATGTCCCCACCTCATGTCTTAGGGTTTAGCTTCTTAATTAGTGGTGTTAATTTGACATAAAATTCTTTCAATATTTGGTAGATAAATGGTAATGAAATTTAGCAGCTCTTAGCGTATATTTGCTGCAACTATAGATGAAATTATCTTCAAAATGGTCCTAAAGCTTTTCTGATTTTTTTTTGTTTTTTTCAGTTTGTTCTCATTGGGCATTCAAGGATTTGTCTTTTTCACTATGCTTTCTAGTTTAGTGAAAAAATGCCAGCTGACTCCACAGTCTTTATCAGGATTATTACCGTGGTTACCAAGTGCATTGACCATTTGCTCCATCTGCAGGACAGCCCTCATTCTGTGCCACCCAACAGGATAAATGAAGTTATTCCACGTGCCGTAGAATTACCATTGGCCAATTACCCCCAGCAAAGAGGTTCTCTTTTCTCCTCAGATACATGAGCAGCTCGTTTCTGGAAACTTTGCATGTGATTCTAAAACACTGAAATGTTGGAAAGACCTGTTTACTCAAGCTACTCCAATAGCCAATTACTATATTAGTCATTGTCCCAGTTGGAGAAAGATGGACCATTCACAGCTAGTAGCTGAGAAGAGTTTAATAATTGGATATTTTAGAAAACTGTGGGCAGGGTATAAAGAAATCAGCAAGGGACACTGCAGACTCTGAAGTTAATAAAGGTGGGTAGTCCCTTTTAATACTTTGATCTAAAATAGAAAGCAAGAGACAGTCATGTAATATAGCCATGTTGGTGAGAGGATCCTCTGACAGCAACTGTTCTCTTTGGAGAAACGCAGCAGTCTGACAGCGACACCAAAAGGAGAAAATCTGGACAATAAAAACCTAACGTCACTTCCTTCCTATTCTCTCATTTTCTGACACAACTTCCCGTCAGCTGAACCCAAACAGAAGCCCTAAGAATATGAAAGTGAAGTTCCAGCCCACCTAGGTCAGCTTCCCAGGAGGAAAAACTGAGAGGGTGGATGTGAGAGCGCAAACACAAAATACCCAATACAGGTACTAACCTAAGAGGAGAAAAATTCGAACTAGTTCTAACTTCTTGATGTTTTGCTTCTAAGCCCTTATTCGTCTCTAAGAACATCAGTTCTTCTATTCTTGCGAGATTTAGCCTTCTAAATCAGAAGGTCAACATTTTGTGAAAGTTTGGATTGAACATTTTCCTCTTTATTTTTCCATATAAGATATTTAGAGTCTACATTAGTCTTCGAAAACAAGACTAAGGTAGAAGATGTATTCCTCTTTTAACATACTTTATTCTTAAACAAAATAGAGAACAAATAAAGAGTAATCAGATAGGAAGTTTATAGTAGCAATTTTTGCTGCAGAAAAAAATTTCGTGTTCCTGTGATCAGATCTAGGCTTTGCCTCTTTATTCCCTGGGTAACTTAAAACAATTTCCTGAGTCTCAGTTTCTCCATAATTAAAATGGGGGCTATAATACCTAACTGGAACAGAAGTTATTGTTCTTAGAGATAATATAAATCATGCTTCTGGCACAGTTTCTGGTACATATTAGGCACTGAGTAATTGAAAGGATTATTAATAGCACAGAGAAGTGAAGAACATATTGATTCAGGTGTCTAAAAGATGAATGGAAATCCAGGAAGAAACTTAAAAATTCTCAAAAATTTTTAATAACTCTTAGAATTATAACAAAAATAAACATTATTTTATCTACCTGAGATTGGATTGGACATGTGTAACCACCAGCCATAAATGTACACTAAGAGACAGTCCTTTTCTTTCTTTTTTTTCTTTTAGAGCTGTCACCACATTCACACTGATTTCCTTGCCATAAAGGAATTAAAGCCCTGTGAGCCAAACAGTGGAGAAATG
Organism: Solenodon paradoxus; assembly: GCA_004363575.1. Classification (NCBI taxonomy): domain Eukaryota; kingdom Metazoa; phylum Chordata; class Mammalia; order Eulipotyphla; family Solenodontidae; genus Solenodon; species Solenodon paradoxus. The sequence continues at coordinate 59,926 of RJWH01002804.1, read as the reverse complement.
TGTGTAAATTGGCTACTTTGGGGCTTAAGAAAAGTGAATTGAAAACACACCTGATTAATGGGAAAGGAAGATAGCAGGATGGACTGCATGTATTACAAAGCTGGGACACCATTAGATTAAAACCATTAACATTTTTAATTTCAGCAGTCCCTAAAATAAGCTTATATGAAAAGCTCCTTATATTAAAATGAGCTTTATTTCTGGTTGTAAACAGTTCTGTTTAACATCATAAATTTCAGGCTTCAGGGGACTCCCTGGTTCAATTCAGCCTGTCTAGGAAAATCTTTAGTTATATTAATAGTCTTATATTGTAGATTTACTCCTCCAAACATAACAGCAATTTTTAGTATTTTTTTTCTACTTGCATAATTTTTCACAAATATTCTAGAATTTTAAGGTGAAAGACTAATTGATAAGCCCTTTCCTTTTGTTCTGGTATATTTTTCTTATTTTCAAATGAGCACACTAGCAGTTACTATTATATAGACTCATGATATCCTCCATACTTTTTCCTTCAGGAATTATATTACATACTACTTTAAAAATATTTAAGAAATCTTACAGGTGTGAGGTTAACAATATACATTCTCCTTTTTGGTAGAATTTCACAGAGTATTTTCAGGCATTTACTCTATTCTCATGCATTTCCTATTTACTTAGTGAAAGGTTAACCTATCAAATCTTTCCTGTAAGGTGATAAGCACATCCCTTCAATTCTATTCATGATTTTTGTTCCAGGATATTCTCATGATTCTATTAAAGTCAATGAGTAATAAATATATTCTTTCCACAGGTTTCTTGGGAACAAAGATTCTTCTTGGTTTTCAACAAAAGTTATTTGAAGAGATTGATTTCATTAGATGGAATTGAATGAGGAAGGCTGTAGGTTTTGGAAATTTCTTGTAACTATTCTGTGACCATGAGTATTTCCAGCCAGAGAGTATAGCAAGAAAATGGAAGATAGAAAACAAAAATTGAACAAATTGCAATCTTTGAAGATATCAAGCCTAATGGATGTCTTCCCATCTTCTGGAAATGTTCCAGTTTTAGGTATGTAACACAAATTAGTGTCATTTTAAGCTCACATAGATATACTATTTTAAGTCTGTCACTTGCAATGGAGAAATTTTTAACAAATATAAATATTATCCATTCAACTACATTGTTTTTACTCAATCTAGTTAATCATTTCCACGCAGTCAAAATGTGCCATCATAAGACCCAGTGAATCCTCCAGTTCTTTCTAGGTCTGTATGGAATTTAAGCTATTTTTTTTTCCTACTATCAAAGTTTTCATAGAAAAGTATCTTGATTTGACTTAGATATATAAATGCACTTTAGTTAATTTCAAAAATGGGCTTCAAATGTATTTTTAATATCCTATTTACTGAGCATTGGCCAATTAAGAAAAATGAAAAAATGTGTACCTCTTTTTATATATTCATATGTGTATTTCACATGATATTCACAAAAACATATAATATATATTATTATAAAAGAATAATATGTATACATTTAGAGAATTATTTAAATTTACCGTTTTTAATTTGGCCAAGATAAAAATATGCACACCTCATATTATTTAAATTTTTGACACTAAAAATTTCCATTAAGTAATTAAAAGGCATTTTAATTCATTATAAAATTTATGTATTCATGCAATAATTTGGTTGTATTATTTGATTTATAATATCGATTTATACTTGTTCATATAAATAACAGCACTTGACACAATAATTAAATGCTTTTAAATGAATTTTAACTTTTAGAAATTTATAGTTTCTATTTTTCATTAAAAATAATTCCACTTACCAATATTTCTTTTAGAAGTAAAATTTACAAATTCTTTATTCATGTCAACTGTTAGAATTAAATAACGTAATAAAAAAAATGATAATTTTAGTCTGAAAATCATCAGAAGATAACATAATTCAAATTACTAAACACCCAGAAAATATTACTTAGATGTCTGATTCAAAGTTGAGCCCATTTATTATACAAATTTATAAAAAATCTCTTTCATACTATTTTAGTATTGAAATATAGCATCAATTTTTTTCTTGATAAATTTCATAAATAAGTCAACAAAAGTATAAAACCTAGGTTTTTATGGAGTTATCTGTAATTGTGGATAAAGGCCATAAAGTTGCAAAAATCAGCAAAATGACAGAACTAGAATAGTCACTATAACATGCTTGTACAATAAGTATGTTAAACAACTATGTTAAACAATAGTTACTATTACACAAAAATAGAAAACCATGCCCAATTTTTATCTATTCATTTACTTTATCCAATCATGGAAATGTGAGGATCAAGAGATATTCTTTTTTATTGACAAGATCTTATGAAATAGCTACAATCTAATGTATGAATGAAGAAGCAATTAATTGATCACAATAGAAGTTGAGATTGAAAACTAGACTTTCAGACTTAAAGTCCATTTTCTTCATTAGATTTGATTAACTAATCATCATCACCATCATCATCATAACAGGGGTCCCAGAAGGAGAAGAGAGAAAAAGGGGCAACATACATAAATCTATTAATATATTACCATAGCAACAAGAGCAGGGAGAAAAACCACGTGATAATATCAATAGATGCAGAGTAAGCATTTGACAATATTCAACACCCATGTATGATTTAAAAAAATAACTTGTTTAAAATTGGGATAAAATGTACATTCCTCAATCTAGTGATGGTTATATATGATAAACCATCAGCCAACATCATAGTAAACGGAGAAAAATTGAAAGTATTTCTTCTAAGGTTAGGAACAAAACTAGGCTGTCAACACTCATCACTGCTATTTAACAATGTACTTGAGGTCTTAACCAGAGTAATTAAGCAAGAGAAATAAAAGTAATAGAAGTAATTCAAATTCACATTGTAAAGAAGGAAGTAAAACTAACATTATTGCAGACAACCTTAAAAAATGTGGCTAAAATGAATGAATACAGTAAAGTGGCAGGCTACAAAAATCAATGTACAAAAGTAAATTGCATTTAAAATTTATTTATTTATTTTTGAAGGGATATTGCATTTTGATACTAACTTGTTTCAAGGTATATATAATAGCAATTTTACATTTACGTGTAGCATGAAAGGTTTACCAATATTCCTTTTTTCATTGCATTTTAAAACAAACAACATGCTAAAAGAAAACAATAAAGAAAACCACACTGTTTAAAATAGAAATCAAAAGAATCAAATATCTTGGAATATACTTAAAGAAGACAGTAGATCTATACAATGAAAATGCTAAGTACTTCTAAACAGAAATAGAGTAGGACAGAGACAAAGATATCTCATGCTCATAGTTGGAAAGAATCAACATTGTTTAAATGGTTATATTACATAAAGCAATATACAGCTTTAATCCAATCCTCATTAAAATCCCACAGGCTTATTTCCAGGAAATAGAACAAAAAATCTTTAAAATTTGTGTGGAACAACACAAGACTCTAAATAGCCAAAGAAATTATGAGAAAAAAGGATGAATACAGAGGGATTACACTTGCAGAACACTGAACAATACTACAAAGCAATAATGATCAAAAAGGTATGGTACTGGAATAATAACAGAGGCATAGATCAGTGAAATAGAAATGAATCATCAGAAACTGATTCAAACACATATAGTTAACCTATGACAAAAGAGCCAAAAGCATACAATGGGGAAAGAAACAAAAGTCTCTTCAATATATGTCACTGGGAAAACTGGACAGCTGCATGCAAAGGAATGAAGCTAGATTCCTTTCAACACCATTCACAAAAATTAACTTAAAATGGACTAGAGACTTGGATATAAGAATGAAAACCATAAGATTATTTGAAGACAACACAGTGTTCTTTCAAGATATTCCATGATATCACCCTTAGAGAGGCCTTTGGGGACTCAGCTCCAGTATCAAGGGGAAAAACAAACAACTGGGACTACATAAAACTAAAAGGCTTTTCACAAAGTAAATATCATCCAAACATAAAGACAAGCTACTAACTGGGAGAAGATATTTGCATTCCATATTTCTGACAAGGGCTTAATATCTAAAATATATAAAGAACTCATAAAACTCTGTAACAGAAAAACAGGCAATCCAATCAAAAAATGGAAAGAAGAATTGAAGAGACTTTTTTGAAGAGCATATACAGATGGTCAAAAGGCACATGAAAAGGTGTTTCTACTTGCTATTAGGGAAATGCAAATCAAAATAATGAGCTATCACTTTACACCTGAGAAACTGGTTATTATCCCTGTCTGGAAACGACAAATGGTGGCTAGGATGTGGAAATAAGGAATAGTTTTACACTGTGTGTGGGAGTGCAAATTGGTATAACATCTATGGAAAACAGTTTGGAGATTCCTCAGAAATTTGAAGATGGAAATCCCATATGATGCTGACATCCCACTTTTCGGCACATACCCAAAAGATACAAAAACACTGATTCACAGATATGTATGCAACCCCATGTTTATTGCAGCCCTATTCACAACAGCTAGGAATCTGCAAACAACATCGGATTAATAGATACAGATATGGTAATAATATACAATGGAATACTATACAGTCCTTAGATGAAATCCTGTCATTTGAATCAACAGGGATGAACCTAGAGGGGATTATGCTCAGTGAAATAATCCAAAAGATATCCAATGATCTCACTCATAGGTGAAATGTGAAAAGACAAAACAAAGGAACAGGTGAACAAATCTAAACCTTGGACACTTGTAATATAATTAAGGTTACCAATAGGGAATGGGACTGAAGTGGAGGGTGAGTAAGTGGTGGTGGGGGCCACTGGACAATGGTAAGGAACACTTGGTGATTTGATGGAGGGAAGGATATGTTGATATGTATCTGAGTAATGGAGAAACTGCACAGAACCTATACAAGAGTTTATTTTAATTTGTAAAACAAAGTTGCTCAATAAAATTTGAAAAAAAAAAAAAAAAAAGGTCTACCATAGATGAGGAATTTAGTTCACTAATAATTCAGCCTTACTAAAGACATACAATATTATAGTCAGTATGAAAAGCAGTGATGTTGCTACCACTACCACAAGAATCTCTCATTTCTTTTCAGGACACAATTTGAAGGGAGAAGGGAAAAAAACAGAACAAAGAAAAGAAATTTCTAAAACTGAGAAAATGAAATAATTTCTTTTGCTTTAGCTGAAAGTAATTTAATCTGTAATAATTTCTGTGTTATGTCCCCAGTTTAACAAAATGAATTCTCCATGCCAAATGCAGAATTATTTAACAATTCCTTGGTACAAGTGCAAAATTTCTAGACATTTTTCCAAGAATAATTAAAACTTTTTTTTGGAGGCATTAGCAGAGTATGTGTTTCAATATAAAACAACAATGTGGGTCAAACAAAGTAGAGACAGCTGACTAATATATAAACTGAGCTGCTTTGATGTGCATCTCAGAGTTTGACTGAGGCATTAGGATACCAAAAAAGACATTTATTAGAATATTACATGAAGTAATGAGATAACCTTTTAGCAACTCATGAATTCTATCTTATAAAACATAACTATTTTTTTCTGAGTTTAATTTTGTTGAATTTATGATGGCAAGAAAAAGCTTACCCTCAACCTTTAGCCCAATCTTAAGACTATTACCCAAATACAAAGTGGAGAGCTCTAATAGGTCCTGCTATTTACAACATAGAAGGTGTATGACTTTTCTTTCCTCTTTCCAGACTTATTGATGTTCAATTAAAAAAGCTGTATATACTTAAGGGATACAAGACGACATTTTAATTTATGTAGATATTGGAATTAATTAACATAATCAAGCTAATGTAACAAATTCATCACCTCACAGAGTTAAATTTTGTGTGTGGGCCAAGAGCAATGAAGATCTACTCCTAATAGATTTCAAGTTTATAGTACAGTATGATTAACTATGGTAATTGAGCTGTACATTAGATTTCCAACATTGTTATTCCTGAAAAATGAAATATTTGTACACTGTCACCAATATCTTTCCATTTTTTTGTACCTCAGAACCTGGCAACCACCATTCAATACTCTACTTTTATGAGTTTGACTTTTTCAGATTCTACATAAAATGAGATCAGGTAATTTTTGTCTTTTAGTTATTTCATTCAGTATAATATTCTTTCCAGGTGCACAATTCATCACAGATTACAGATATCCCTTTTAATGACCAAATAACATTCCATGGTAGGTAAATTATGAATATATGTGTGTTATATATATATATATAAATACATACATACACAATGCTCAGAGATGTTTAAATAGGTGAAACACATTGTGAAACATGTTGAAATAATGTATTTTAATACATTTTATGTCACTTGCATATATTAAACTCATTGATTTGTTATGCCATAGTACAGTTTTTAAGAATTTTCCTAGATCTATGTGTTATTTATTTTTCACAAGTATTTGTCAATTTTTTTTTTTTTTTTCATATGAGTATTCAGTTTTCCCAGAATTATTTACTCAAGAGCTTTTCTTGGTATACTGAGCAATTTTATCTCTTCTGATCAAATATTATTTGCTCATATACATGCAATCTTATTTATGGGCTTTCAAGTCTTCAATTTTTTGTTATCTCTTTTTATGATACTACACCCTTTTGATTACTATAGTTTGGTAATATCTGAGGATTGCATTTATTTCTCTTTTTATAAAAAAATGCCACTGAGATTTAGAAATATTTTTATGGAATCTATAGGTTGCTTGGGTAGTATGGACATTTTAACAATAGCATTTATTCCAGTTTATGAGCATAAGGTGTCTTTCTACATTCCTTGAATTTCATTCAGTTTTTATTTCTCTTGATACTTTGACTCATGGATTAGAGAAAACGATATTATTTAGTTTCAAGTGTTTGGATAGTTAACTATTATCTTTCTGTTATTCTTGTTTGATTTCATTTTGATCAGAGAATATATTCTATGTGAAGTTAATTTTATTAATTTTTGAGTAATGTTTCTATTAATAAAATTATAATAGTTAAATTGAATTATCTAATATTTTCTTTGTTTTAAAACAGCAAAAGACAAAATATAAAAATTTAAATAATTATTTTGCTCTGTTATGTACACTCCTTTAAGTAATCAGTGTAAACTTTCCTATTATATTAATTGATGAAATATATTGATATGGTACACAGAATTTAAATTCTTTAAGAAGATATCTTTCAAAATGAGTTTAAGTTAGTTTTTCTTTTTAGTGTTAAACTCTTTGATTATGCCTGTTTTTAATGTGTTATGTTATAGCTTCAAACACCCTTATAATTCAAATAAATCACTGAACACATCTGTGTTTACTTGTTCTTTAAACTCAGCCACATAGTAAATTTAAGCATTATGGGTATATTTATGAAAAAATCTTTTGTGTACATGTTAGAGCTTCAAGCAAACTTCTAGTTTAAAAAAATCTTCCAAGTTACTCAGACTCCTGCTAAGGAAGGATGTGCACAGTAGCAATTAGGATAGTTAATCAGTCGGATTTGTCATCTAAAGGGGGAAAATCATTAGTAAGACACTGGGTGGCCATTGACAGCTTAAATACTTATAAATCACAAAATTGTCAGTTCTTTCATTAAAAGGGTTAGGTTGAGTCTTTTCAGTTTTAAAATTTTGATTTATGTCACTTTGCCAAAACCTAAACATTTGGAACGTTGTCATGCAAAAATCTTGTAAACTTTAATAAAAGTTAAACAAATTATTCGAGAAAATGTCAAAAAACCTCTATAAACTATATAATAAGCTTGTCAGTCCTTAGTAAACATTGTGCAGATTCCCAGACCAATGGAGACTAGCTTTTAAATACTAGCTACACATCTGTAATTGACTGGGTCTATGTCACAGAGCTGAGTGAGGCATGCATCCTGTCCTCAAGGAGTTCATATAGTACTGTCCAAAATGTCCTCTGAAACTTAACAATGCCATGTTTAAAATTTCACATAATAAAATCCTTACCCATGTTAAAGAGAATCAGTTATATCTGTCATTTGAGGATCAACGCTACCAGTCTCAATAGCAACAAATTTCTGTAGCTGGAAGACCTCTAGCAAAAATCTTGTGTGCTCTCTGTAACATTAATTTTATACCCATTGACATCCACTGATGCATCAATTCTCAAGTCTCTGAATCAACTTTTTCCAGTCGATTTTTAATGTTTTCTTCTGCATTAATAATCAGGTTTACCATAGAGCTGATCTAACTAAGTTAGGGTACTCCGATATACATAGGATTTCCTTCACTAAGGTACAATTTTCTATATAATAAAAATAATACAAAGAATTGGAACCCATGAAATATAAATTAGCATCCAGATTTTATTTTAATTATCATCGTGACCTTGTCATTTAACTACGATTAATTTCTGAATTCTTGAAGCCTTATAAGATGCACACACACATGACCAATTTGATTTGCATGATTTACTTAAATGGTTCTTAAAAATTAATACTCAGCTATGAGTATAAAACTGCCACCAATGCAACTCTGAAGAATCTTTAAGGCTAATTACTCAAGTGACATTACTTGAGTAATTATATCCACCATATACTTGCAGGGAACTTACTGTGCTTTTGACAAATAGCTAAGGGTCAGCAAGCTTTCGTAAAATAAGTAATACTCAATAAATAGTATATTAAATATATTTATGGTACTTATAGATTTTTAGAGCTGGGCTATACCTAAGGTAGTCATTTAATTCATCCAAAATTAGATGTGCAAATGAAGTAGTGAAAGCTCTATTTGAGACTTGCTTTAGTAATTATACAAATGTAGAAATAAATGATGGAAACAAAAATGATGAGAAAGGTTGTAGAGAGATAATCAAGACACAACTGTATAGTCCTAGACACCTGGGCCAGAAGCAGAAAGGAATGAAGTGCAATGTTATGTCTTAGCTAAGATCTTATGAGAAAATTTTAAAGAGGGACTGAAGCTTAAAGATCCAAATAAAAATTTATTTTCTCTAAAATCTTTGTAAAAAATTAAAAATTCTATGTTGAAAGTATAAGACAAAGTTGCTCCATTGCCTTTGTAACATGCTATAAAACTTAAGGCAAGAGGTACTCAACATATTATTGGATAATATAAAGGTACAATGGCCGGGTTAATAAGATAGGCCATCCTACTTTTGAAGTATTGAGAAACGAGAAAAATAAGCAAACAGAAACAAAGGAAGGCAGTGAAAATGCACAATGTCATTTTTCTTCAACTGAACAGAGTGGAAACATCACCCAGATTAAGAGATTAACCCTTTCTCTCCTCACTGATACAATACTTCTCAACCAAAGATAGTCACTCATGAAACATCCAAAAACATAAATTTTGTATTTTTGTTCTATATAGAAATACTGATAAACATAAGAGGGACTCTTGAAGTGCATGCTTGTTTAGTACATTTGGGCTGTTATGGCAAAAATATAAAGTGGTTTATAAACAACCAACATTATTTCATTCCGGAAGCTGAAAAGTCTGTAAGTCTGTAAGATTCAGTATCTGGTGAGGAGGACCTACTTCCTAGACTAGCTGTCTTTTCGTATGGCTATTCTCTCAGGCCTCAATTACAGGGTCTAATTCCTTTCATAAGGGCTCTACCTTCATGACCTAGTACTTCCAAAGGCCGCATCTCCAAATACCAACACAGGCATTAGATAGGAAGGACATAAACATTCTGGGAGGACATAAACATTCCATCCATTGTTATTACTCTTTAAGTGTTATTTCTTTTGCCTCTTGAGCATTTGTTAAAAATATCTTATGATTCATCACTACTATATATTTATATATCATAATATAACTAGTGGAAATTGATGAATTTTAAACTCATAGGCCTTAATTTTAATTTTTATTTATTAAAATATAATTAGCAAACAGAACTGTAAGTAAGATAAGGATGTTTAGGATAGATTTAAATGTATATTTCTATTAAAGAGGAAAAATTTAAAGAAAACTTATAAATATTTGTATAAAGTGTATACAACAATGGCAAAGACTATGAATTATGCTCAGTTGATAGCTTTCTGTTAAACAATTATTGGGCATGAGTCTATGTCATAAATTCAGAAATTAGGAAGAGGAAAATGTTATAGTCAATTGGATCAGTGGAGAAAATCTTCTCAGTAAATTCAAGACGTGCTAGATTGACTGGTTGTCAATTTCACTTCTGAGGCTCCTGAGGTTTCATGAATCAACGTGATGTTCACAATGAATTCAGAGTTTCCACCTATTATTTCTTTACGCAGTTGTGGTTTTGTTTTTTAAGTTATTCTCTATGAATCAGAGAGAGAACTGCAATGTCTTTTCCTAGAACAGACAAGACACAGTCAATGGAATTGAAAGATCTCCCCTAAACTGAACTTCAAGTGACTAAAAAAAATGTGTTGAAATTGATTCTAAAGGTTTTATATCAAAGAGCTAAATATAAAGTCCAGTCTAGCTGAATTTATTAGTTTGAATATACTCAATCAGAACTTGTTGTAAATATATTGGTTCAAATACTTAGAGAAAAATTAACACCCTGACAGCATAATTAAAACCTGAGATCACAATTCTCTTAAAATCAGTGAGGTTGAGTTCTTGGGACTTCTTTCACATACTATTGAGAAAGAAGCCCAAAGACTCTAAAACATGGCAGTGTTCTAGTGCATCAACTACATGCAAGCTGTTAGCCATATGCTAATTGTAAGCTGGCTCTATTTGAGGGTGTTATTTTTATTATGAAATAAAGAAATACATTGGTGAAAGGAGCACTAACATTCCAAAAAATTTCAAGTTGGTGCTATCATGGAATTAGGATCATGATTTCAATGAAAATAATTATATCCTGCAATAATGGTGTTTATCTTTAAGAGAGAGATGAGTGAAATTACTATAATAAGTGTGGAAGGAGTGTCAAACACAGTTTTGACCAACAGAGATCTGTTGTTATAGCTAATCGATCATAGGTTTCTATTTATAATGGATAGCCTACAGAAGAATTTTTTAATCTATAGAATTAGAACACTTATTAGTCCAAAGAGTAGAAGGCTGATTGTTAATACAGCAGGTGTTTATGGGTATTAACTAGTTCTTAGATATAGGTACTTTCACAGACTTGAAACTGCTTTATTAAGAAGGTCAGTTCCTCATGTGTGAAGTTGAAAGGTGACATTATTATATACATGTTCCTCTAAACCTTTCACAGGAAATATGCTGTGAAATACTGGTTTAAAAGTGTCCTCAAAAAAGAAACCAGACCAACAATTCCACCGTCTGTAGAGCATATTTGAAGGGATGAAGTATATTAAAATCTGATAGTCAATGGAGATATGGCTCTCCACTCACAGTGTGAGTTAATTATTTTTTTCTCAATTCCTAACTGTATACTTGAAATAAATTTAGGAAATCCTAAGTGAAAATATACAGTGAAACCCACAGATTAGTTCCCTGACCTGTACAGTTAAGACTATTTTGTTAGGACAGGCCAAATGGGAGCCAGTAGAACAGTTATCCTCAATCAAATATATGAAATTAGAACCAACATCAGAGACTAGAGATAAACAGAGGAAACCATTTGTATTATATCCCTACCTATTTGACTGGTTGAAAAATCAGATGACTCCAAAATTACTATGGACTATAATACATTTTAACTGGCTTTGGTGCCTATGTAGTTTATTGGAGAAAATAAGGTATATTTACCTGGTTTATATTAAATATATTAATAGTTATACATATGTATATGTATTCTGAATATGTATTTTCAAAAGTAGTTCACTTTCATATGGCAATGTAGGTCATCAATGTCTTGTGTCATGGATATAAGCTGCTCTCTAAAATCCTGATTCTGAGTGTCCTCAAGCATCTTATGTACCACAGATCATCAACACAAGTTTATTAAATTGGTAATATTTTGTCAGAGGGTGTAAGATAAACACTGTGAATTGAAATGCTGTCCTATCATGGTTTCCAATTACTGAGTAGTCTGATATACAGCAGCATATACATACTGTAGTTTGTCCCACCTACCATGATGAGGCAATGTTTAGTGTAACTTTCTGATTTTAAAGACCATAGACTTCAATTCTGGATGTGCTACTCTTACCCATTTACTGGATAATTTAAAAGGCCAGAAGCTTTGTGTGGAATTAAAAAAATATATAGATAGGACTTAATATATACATGAGTGTAAACTGACTTAAGATCTAGACCATTTTATTGAGGATTCACTGGTATTTGAAGTGGCAGTGGCAGCTGGGAGATATTTTGGAGCCACTGGAAAGGAATCACAGAGTAGACCCCCTAAGAGTTTGAAGCAAAGCTCTGATAATCTCTTCCGTTTACAACTATTCTCAACGAAAGAGAATTCCCTAGCTTACTATGGGCCACTGACAGCGTACACCAAGTCACGTGGCAACTACAGCTTCCGAATAATCCAGTAATTTTTAATCCACCAAATCATAAAAGTACTGGTATGTAGCAACATTCCGTTATCAGTAGACATGCTATGCACAAGACCTGTGTGAGCAGATTGGGAGGCATAAGTAAAGTGCACAGCACATGGCTCACCCACTGCATTCCTTTCAACTACTTCATCATTTTGCCAACCACTTGGCTATGTAATCGTAGTCAGTTTTTGGACAACAGAAGAGGCCCCAATTAACCAATTATTAAACAAACAATTCGGTGGTCTGGTTTGCAAATGAATTTTCATGGTGTACAGTAAGCACCAATTGAACATAGTTGACAGCATTATAGTGCCACAAAGGGAGGATCCTGTCAGAAGGAAAAAGTTCCAGTTGGCAGTGACTTGAGCAGTAAATTTTTATTTGAAAAGTTCTAATTCTATACTAATTTCTGAGCAATCACTAATGGCTAAGGACAAGTTTACTGACAGGGAAGTCAAGAATGGTGGGAATTTTGTGGATTGGCCTATCAATTTAAGAACAAAGTATAAAGATGTTTGTGTTATGTTTAGATTCCCTAAAGAGCATCTAATTCCAAGAAGGATGTTAATAATCAGCTAGACAAGAAAATCTGTCAATGAGCTTGTTCTTTGTGTACTTATAAACAAGTATACTTGTTATCATATGCCAGGTTCTTGCTCAGTGGGTTCTATATATACCAAGTGGCTATAATGTGAAGGACAAATATTATGCAAGAGCTCAGCAATATGCACTGTCCCCCATCAAAGTTGATCTTCTTTGTGTACAAATAACAAAAAGACATGCTAAGGCAAGATGGTACCATTTTCCAGTGGACTAACCAGCTGTATAATTGAAAAGTGATTACACAAGATTTCTTCTTTCAAGAAAGGAACAAGTGTTTTTTGTTTTCACAGAGAATATAGAGTGACTTACTTCTGACAACACTTATTCCACCATTCATACATTTACAGAATGTCTTATGCTTTACCATTTAGCCAATACATCATTACTTCTAATCAAGAATCATTTTATCACTAATAAAGGATGTCAGAGACATGTCACAAAATTCATTAATATTATGATGTGCCCATAACTCAAAATCAGCTGGCCTGACAGAATGTTGGAAACAATTGGTGATTCATATGTGTCTATATACTAAATGGTTGCTATCTTGAAATGATGGTATGAGGTGTGTTTAACTCATGCTGTCCCTCTAAGTCTTAAGATTTTATTTATTTGGTAGGTGTCTGATTCATGATATAGTTTCTTTCTTCCAGGAATTCTGGATGAGGTAGTAGTCTGCAATAGACAAACTTTATGCCTCTCTATCAAAACTCACCAGTCTAGAAATAGTATTACTGATCTCATCCCTTTTTGATCCCCATTGTTTGCTTTAAAGTAGTAGAACTCTTGAAGTTCACCTCTGAACACGGTCAGAGCCCGGTTGGCAGGTCAGATGCCATAGTCTTTTTTACTCCAATATGATCTTGCCAAGACCTGCTTTAATACCAGATATCTCTAGTCATGTTTTGGTTGAGGATTCTAACTTCAAACAAAAGCCCCGTGCACAACTGAGTCACAGTGAGTGAAAGGATCACAGATCGATCATGCAATGCTATTTCAAATTTATAATATCAGTTAACATTTATGCCAGATTTGGTTTAAAAATAACAAAGAGAAAATTCTGTGAACAAGTCAGAAAATCTGAGGTCTATTCTATATGTTGTGGCATATGGCTTCAAATGCAGAAGATGAATTTGTAGCTGTGGTGATTTTTTTCCAAATTACTAATGTAAATTATTACTACACAAAGCAGAGAAGTCAGCCCTGCTTGGAACTGGGGGCTTCATGAGGGATTTCTTTGCATTCCCATGTTCAATAATGATGTCAATGAGAAGCTGGAACAACTGTATAAGGTCAGGATCAACATGTACACGAATTCCATGGAAGATAAGTTCAAGGTTGCCCAGAAAAATAAAGAACCCATACCAGCTAAAGTACTGTATACACTAAAAGAAAAAAGCAATTAGAGGAGAAAAGGAACTATGATTATTCACTTTGATCTTGTGATTGACTTAAGAGATATGGACTACAGTAATTACGTCTATGTCAAATGATTGCTTTTTATTCTATTTTTGCAATGTGATATGGTTAATAAAATAACTTAGGATCTAAATTAAATTGACATAATCTTTTATGATTAACTGACTGGTGTGGTTTTGTGATTTGCTCTGTTGGACAAGAATAGATGCTGAGTCTTGACTAATCTCTACTTCCTCCTTCCCCAAAGACCAATTTGTGCTATTCTTTTATCTGTTCTGTGTTCTGAGAAGAGAAACACTTTTAGTTACCTGAGCTTTCTTGCTTTCTGACTGCAGGTTGTAGTCATTCAGTCAGTGGCAGGCAGAGCAGTAGATTGTAGAGTGGGAGGAAGGAGTGCTAAGAATATTTCTTCTCCATACCCTTACTCAGTTCTGGTAGTGACTGCCTCTCTCTATACCTGTGATTCTGTGGAGCATTCCCTCTTTCTCTGTCCACCCTGCACTCAGAAATATTCTTCCCTTTATGACGTGGTAGTAACATTTTATTATTGTTGCTAGTCTCTGGGTTCTGGGTTCTGCAACATGCCTGGTTAGTAACATTAAATCTTCCCATACACTTCATTATATTCTCTTAGGGATCCCGATTTCAGTGTGCCTTTTATTTTCCACTGAATTACAAACTGATATACTAATCTATAACGCTACAATAACTATTAACAGATTCATTTTAACAATGTTCATATTTTTACCTCCAGAAATATTTAAATTCTTCTCAGAGACAAAAAAAAAATCTAGATTTATGAGTAGAAAAGTGAAGGTGTGGCCCTGATGTGTGTACCTGGAAATGTACTTATTTGCTAGTCTACTGCTAGTATGGGCAAGACCTGAAAGAATACTCAAAGAAAAAATTTAAAATTTCCTGACTTGTATGCTGGTTAGATTTTATACAAAGACAGATTTTACACTAACACTGGGCTGTTAAAGTAGTTATTGTTTTGGTCTACAAGCGACTGTTTAACTGAAATCCTCTGCTACTCTGCAAGTTGCCTAGGTTACCGTGCCAGGTCCCCAGTTTCTTCATTATATGGGGAAAATAATAGACACTAATACATAAATTTGTGAGGATTAAATACAATGATGCATGTAAAATATTCAGGACAGCGTCTAGCTCTTAGTAACTAGTCATTAAATAGGAGTGCCTGCTAGTCTACACACTCATCTGCATTCTGAAGCCAAGGGTACACCTGCAGTTACTTTATTCTCCAGCTATAACCAAATTTGCAAACACCTAGAGGAAGAGTTTACTTGGATTTAGGAGGTAATAGCAGCAGAGTTGCCTGACATGACTCTTCAACTAGTCTCTCATCTAGTGCTCTTTTCCTCCTTATGCAACACTGCAAAAGTCCCTAATTACAGATCTTATATCACTGGAGAGTATGAATTACAACACAAATGACAGTCATAAAGCTTAGATTGTGGTTATACTACATTTCCTTCCAACTTCTTTCAGTGTTTCCTCCTTAGACTCCTTCATATGATTAAGCTTAAATTATCTTGTTTAATTCCTGAGATAGCAACATCATTCAAATTAAAGCTCACAGCAAAATATTTAATTGAAATTTCAGCAACAGTAATAAATATTTTTGTAAAAGAGAAACTATTTAAAATATTTATTTTACCCACATTCACGCTATATCTTCATTCATCTCTCTTTCAGATGGAAAAGTTAGCAAGGAAATCCATTACCACAAAATGAAAAATGAATTATAATTTGGCATTCAGTATCACTGCATTTGAATTGCAGGACCTGTCCAGAAACTAAAGATTTTGGAGTTGAGAAAGATAGTTGAAACAACAAGGGACCTATGTCAAATAAAGCCAGGAAAGTTGATTGTTCTGAAAGACTTCAATAAAGTATGTTAATTAAAACCTGCACACAAGCTTCCTCAGCATTTTGGCAGTTGACAAAAGGACTTCAAAACAGTTTGAAGAGATTAGGTGTTTTTTGTTAGGCAGCAATTGAAAAGTGAGTAATACCTCAGTCGTTTGAGGTAGAAATGGTATAATTTAAATTGGCCTCAGTAGATAAAATAATCTAAAAAATACAGGTATTTTAATATGTTTTTTCTTAGACAAACTGATAAGTCTAGGGTATATTGACATAGTTATAAAATGGTCCAAATCAAAGGTAGAATTATTCTAAATGTCATTTCTATTACATGGCTTAGAATAGAAAGATGTGGAAATGGTTTTCAAAATATTGTATGGAATAAATTACTTAGAAGGTATTACTAATTATGACAAGGATAAAATATGCAATTACAAGCAATGTTGAAGAGTTCAGTTAAAAAGATTACTGACAGTTAACTCAACAATGGAATAAATGTAATAGGAAGTTATTTGGTGTATTTTGATATTTTGCATACCATGGTAGTGAATTTGAATCAACTTCAATTTACAGTGTAAAGTTACAGAAATCAAATTCATTCCGGATTATACAATTGATTGTATCACAGCAGTTCTTTTGGTGTCTTTCAATTTTATTTAGATGTTGGATAACTTGAGCCCATCTTCAGTAATATTTTCTAGTGTCCTGAATTTTTAACCAATATTGTTGGGAAAAGTCTTTGGACCATTAAGTCAAAACTCATTAGAGAAAACTGGTGGAACTTGAACTCTCCTTTAAGAAATGGATTATTATATGGGGAGTCTATACCTACAAGTGACTAGTATTTTGATCTGAATTATTACATGTATAATAGAATAAGTGATTTTTTTCTTGTTTCTTTGAGACTGGGCAGAATACATAAAGAATGAGAATTTTTTTTATTAGATGCCATTCACCTATGTATAATATATTCAGAGAATGAAAAAGCAGTGATACTAATGCTCAGTACCTATTTCCAGGGTACATGATAGGAACAATTTATTAGAAATCTGAAGAAGTTAAAAACAGCACCCAGCAAGACCCGGTGATGCTTTACCCCACCCCTGGACTTGCTGCAGCCCAGAACAAACTCACGCTAGGTCTCAGTTTCTACAGACCCGCGGACCACTGATCCCCGCCTCATGTAGCCACTGCCAGGACCAAGTACCCAGCAGGCTCCAGGACCCAATAATTTCTATGTTGTCTCAACCCTGAGCCAGAGATCTGAAAACACTTAACTAGAGGGTCAGAGGGCTGTGGTACATGAGTCCTCTCACTTCAACTAAGGCTGCAAGATGCTGCCTTCTGCCTCAAAGTACAGAAGACTTCACAGGAATGGCTTACGAACTTGGACCCTGACAGAAGAGCTGTAGGGAGTGAGAGCCCTGCCTTCTCCATTTACAGGGAGTTCTGGTCTCTGTATACACTGAGTGGACTGTTGCTGGGCTGCATGCGAACCTTCCTGTGCTGGAGTGCTCTGAAGAGCACAAGCAGCGCCTGAAATAGCACCAGTGGCCCACCACCAGAGGTCACCCTAGAGCGCAGAATCTGTCCCGCCCCCACTGAAATCAGGGGCTGGCACCTGACGCGAAGGAGGAGAAAGCCGCAATGCTAAATGAAAGGCAGAAAAGAAACTCATGTCACAATGTTACCAAAATAACATGAATGGCACCTAAAAAGGAAGATGCCAGGAGCTCACCAGAGAACTCCATCGATATGGATAGGGACACTAACATATAAATAGGTCAAAATTATAGAAAAATAAAAAAGCTGAAAGAGATGTAGGAGACACACAAAACTACCCGAAAGATATTGGAAGATATCAGCAAATAAATGACAGATCAAATGGAATACTTCACAAAAGATATTGAGGCTATGAAGAAAGTCTTAGCAGATGTGTTAAAGAGTAAAGAGTTAATGACAATAAACATAGAAAGTGCCATATATAGGCTTAACATCACAGAGGAATGAGATAAAAGAGATAACCTCACAGAAGAGAAGGGAGACACAAGGCTGACGAAAAATGAAGAAACCTTATGAGAAATAGTAGGTACTGTGAGAAGAATAAATAAGAGGGTGATAGGTTTTCCAGAAGGAGAGGAGATGAAGAATAAAAAATCTATTTAAAGAAACAATAAGAGTATTTCCCACATTTGCTACAAAAAGCAACTATAGCTGTCCAAGATGCAGAAGAACACTGAAATTTCTAAATGTAAAAACAATTACTCAAAAACACATCATAGTTAAACTAGCAACAGATCATGACAAAGAAACTCCTCAAGACAATCAAAGAGTGACTGGATGGATCAAAAGAATGGACCCATCAATGTTATGCTTACAACAAACTCCTTTCAGATCAAAATATAAACATAGCTTGAAAGTCAAGGGCTATGAAAAAAATATATCAAAGCAACATGAAAGAAAATCAGGAACTATAATACTAATGCCAGACAAGACAAAATTCCAACTAAAAAGGGTATCATGCGGAAGGATGGACACCGCATTATGGTCAAGTAGGTAATCCATCAAGAAGAAATAAATAACATTAACATAAATGTACTCAAAGCTGGACCATCAAAATATATAAAGCAAATACTGATAGAACTAAAAGCAAACATTAATACAATAATAGCAGAGGACTTCAACACTCCACTTGCATCAATAGATCCTTTAGGCAAAAAAAACAAAAAATAAGGATTCTAATTGAATCGAGATATTATGAACCTAACAGATACACATAGGGTATTCTACCCCAACAACAACCAAAAAAAGAATAAACATTCTCCTCAAGTATACATGAAACATTCTCATGGATAGACCATATCCTGGAACACAAAACAAATTTCAGCAAATTTAGCAAGACTGAAATTGTAGAAAGCATCTTCTCTGTTTAAAAGGGGATGGAATTAGAAATGAACTAAAAGAACAAGACTGGAAGAACCATGAAGATATGTAGATTCAACAACATGCTTCTGAATAACTCCTGGGTCATCAATGAAATTAAAGATGAAACTAAAACTCACCTGGAAACAAATGAAAATAGATAAGCTACCAGAACATATGACATATAGCAAAAGCAGTTTTGAGAGGAAAGTTTATAGTCATAAAAGAGCACATTAAAGACACAGATCCTGAATTAAATATCTACCCTCACATCTGAGGGAACTAGAAAGGGAAGAACACTCAAATTTAAAAATCAGCAGAAGAAAGGAAATAATAAAAATTAGAGCAAAATATAAAGTTGAAAACAAAAATGATCAATGAATTCAAGAACTGGTTATTTGGAAAAATAAACAAAATTGATATACCTTTATCTAGACTCACTAAGTAAAAGAGAAAAATCCCTAATAACAAAAATCAGAAAAGAAAGAGGTGAGATTACAACTGACATCACAGAAATACAAAGGATTATGGCCAACTTTTATGAACATTTATATGCTAACATATTCATCAATCATGAAGAAATGGACAGATTTATAGAATCCAAAATCCTCCCAAAACTGAACTAGGAGGGCACAAAACACTTACACATACCAATCATAAGCACATTAAGCACAATGAAGCAGTAATAAAAAAATCTTCCAAAAAACAAGAGCCTAGATCCAGATGATGTCACGGCTGAAATCTACCAAGCATTCAAAGAAAAACTAATCCCCATCCTCCTTAAACTTTTCCACAAAATGAAAGAGGAAAAACTCCTAATCTCATTCAATGAGGTTCATATTACTCTGATATCAAGATCTGACAAAGTACTGCCAAAAAGCAAAACTACCAACCAGCATCACTGATGAATGTGGACACGAAAATCCTCAAAGAAATCCTGACAATAGAATTTAATAGCACACCAAAAAATTTATACACCATGATCAAGTGGGATTATTACAGGGACGCAAGGATGCTTCCGTATATGCAACACAATCAGTATTCTATACCACGTCAACAAAGTGAAAATCCAAAGTCATATGATCCTCTCAATAGATGCAGAAAGAGCATTTGACAAGATTCAACACCCATTCATGATTAAAAAAAAACAAAACAAAAACACCCACCAAAATAGGAACAGAAGGCATATACCTCAACATAATTAAAACAATATATGTCAAACCTACAGCCAACATAATAACTAATGGTAAATAAAACTGACTTTCCCTAAGATTTGCAAAAAGGTAAAGTTACCCACTATCACCAATACCATTTAACATAGTTCTAGCAATCTTAGATACAGCAATTGAGCAGAAAAGCTCATTAAAAGAATCCAATAGAAAACAAAGAAAAAATAAAACTACTATTATTGGCAGATGGCATGATATTTTACCCAGAAAATCCTGAATACTCCACCGAAAAACTACTATAAACTAAATGAATATAGCAAATTGACATGATATAAAATCAACACACAAATATCAGTAGCATTCCTATATGCAAACAATGAAGTCAAGGGAACCTAAATTAAGAAATACATCCCATTTACAGTAGTACAAAGAAAGTTAAATACCTGGGAATAAAGTTATCAAAAGAAAAGATAGACCTCTGTAATGAAAACTATGGGACCTCAGCAAAAGAATTAGAAGAACCCACAAGGAGAGGGAAAAAATATTCCATGCTTTTGCATTGAAAAAAATTAACATAAAATAGTCATTCTACCCAAAACAATATACGGATTTAAGCAGTTCCTATAAAAATCACATAGATTTTTTCGAGGAAATTAAACAAACTACTGAAGTTTTTGTATGGAACTACAAAAGTTCTCAACAAGCCAACGCTATCCTAAGAAAAAAGGAACGTTGGAGAAACTACACTCCCTGATTTCAAACCATACTACAGAGCTATTGTCATCAAAATAATATGATGCTGGAACAAAAACACACACACCAGTAAGTAAAATAAAATTGAGATGCCAGACAGTCATGTGGAGAGTTATCTGTAACAAAGGTGCCAAGAGTATGCAATGGAGGAAAGGAAGACTATTCAACAAATGGTGTTAAGACGACTGGAAAGACACCTTAAAAAAAAAAAAAAAAGAAACTAGATTACTCATTAGCACCATTCACAAAAATTAACTCAAATGGAACAAAAATCTGGACATAAGACTCAAAAACCACAAAACAGTTAGAAGAAACGTTGGTAAAAACATTCTACAACTTCAACCTTAAAGATCTCCTTTGGGAAAGAACAACTACAGCTAAAGAAATCAAAGCAAAATTAAACAGTTAGGACTATATCAAACTGAAAAGTTTCTGCATCGTAAAAGAAATCACTACTAAAATAAAAAGATAACCACAGAATTGAAGATATTCATACAACATATATAAGATTAGAGCTTAATTTCCGAAATATGTAAGGAGCTCTTACACCTCAACAATAAAGAACAGGACGCTTACTTATAAAATTGGCAGACAAACTGAATAGATACCTACCTAAAGAAGACACACAGACGGTCTACACACCTGAAAATTTTTTCTGTATCACTCATCAACAGAGAAATACATAATGGCCTGTATCACAAGACTGGAAATAGTAGGTGGTGGAGAGGATGTGAGAAAAAGGAACTCTATTACGTTGTTGCTAGAAATGTAAATTGGTACAATCTGGAGAACGGTATGGAGAGTCCTCCAAAAAAAAAAAAAAAAAAAAAATGAATTCTATGCAGCTATATCCAAAGATGAAATCATGCCTTTTGTACAAATCTGGATGGAACTGGAAGGATCATGTTAAGCTAAACAAGTCAGAATAAAAGAGAGAAATATAGGATGGTTTCACTCATATGTGGAATATAATGACATGCAACCAATGAATATCCAAACCACAACAAAACTAACAAGACACAGGACTGTGGTTACCAGAGGGGTGGGAGGGTGAGAGGAATATATAGCAGGGGAAAAGGTGATAGTAAAGAACAGGAGAACTCTGGTGGCGGGTGTTATGTGAAATACAGACTGAGATGCAATTTCAGTATCCTAAAATGAGTATAGCATTGTGAATAAATAAAATAATATTACTAGGTTAACAAATAAATAAAACAATTTTTTAAAAAGGTTTAAGTTAATAATGAAGATTTCTTTGGAAAGATGCAACCTCAATAATGCACATGTTTATTTGGTGTTATTTTCTCATCTTAATTTCCCCAAACCTTTGCCCTCATTTCCTAGAATTACCTACCATTGATTATTCCTAAATAGAAACACAGTATTTCTAGATAGTTGTTTTTCATGTGTTTATAATATGCTACCATTGTATATATGTGCAACTCTTACAGACTCCTCAGATTTATTCCTGTTTTATATCTGAGACCTATATTTTCAAAAAATACAATTGTTGCTCAATTGCATTGAAGTTATCATGAAACATCTCAGAGACACATAACTAACCTCTATATAACCACACATATGCCAACATTGTAAGATATTTTTTCTGAAATTTTTAAAGAAAATTCTGATATTATACATCTTTAAATATAGGAAGATTTCAAACATAACTAAAATGCAGTTCACATAAAAATTAACAATACCTCTAATAACTGGTAACAGCAAAAATTAAAATATTCACATTTCCTCAGTATCTAAA
Source organism: Solenodon paradoxus (assembly GCA_004363575.1). Lineage (NCBI taxonomy): Eukaryota > Metazoa > Chordata > Mammalia > Eulipotyphla > Solenodontidae > Solenodon > Solenodon paradoxus. The sequence goes on along the minus strand of RJWH01002804.1, from coordinate 36,978 downwards.
AAGTGTTAGATTATCATTTAGTTGTGAGTCAAGATTCAAAGAAACACTACCCTTTATGTAAGAGTATTAATGCTTTTATCTTCCTCAACTCTAAATAGTGCTCAAAATATTTTTATATTCAAGTTTACTTACTGATCCAGGCAAATTGACCTATAGAATATCCCACAGTCTAGATCTATTCACCTCCTAATGGTGCCATTTATTTTTCCTTCTATGTTTGCCTTGTAATCTTCAGTTCTATAGGTTTGATTAGATGAAATTTATTGTGATTATGATTATTATTTTGGCAAGAACACTAGATAATAAGGAGGTGGTGGGTACCTTATATGTTTATTACCTGGTAGTACTTTATAGTAGCATTTGCAGTAATGCTGAAATTGTTCAGTGATTACAAGTGGTGACATCCTTGTCCATAATAAAATTCCCCATTAACCTGTCTTCTGATAGTTTTATCAACTGACAAAAATTTGCTTAATCACTTCTAGTGGTATACTAAAGCCTATTTCCATCAGCTCATAAAAATCAATTGTGTACATTTCTTTATGACTCTATGTTTCAAGACTTCATGTTGGTAGCCTGAAATTAATGATTAGTTACACCACAAAATCATAAAATCCTACAAATCAGAGCTTTTCTTTTTTGAGTCCGTTTAAAGGTACATCATTATTTCATGGATTAAAATCTAGGTATTATCTAGGTTTATACTGGTATCATTAATTCCATATTCACAAGCTGAGATTCTTCTATAAAGAACATTATCTTGGCATGTCCTGGTGGCTCAGGCATTAAATCAGTGCGTGGGACAAAGTTCATGTAAAAAGCCCAGGGTCCTGTGTTCACAACTTGGGCCTGAGGGAACAACCAGAATGAACAAATTAGATTTAAAAACAAAACAAAAATATATGCTTATTCCTACCAGTCTGTCTGCCTATCTGCCTTCATTCCTTCCTCTTAAAAATTTTTTTTTCTTAAATATGGCAATTTGATAACCCTTAAAAATTACTTTATTATCAATATCTTGGTGTAGACATTTTGTTGCCTTTTTGAGCTAAGACTGGTTTGCAAAGGTTTTGCTCCTGTTCCTCTTTTTTAAAATTAAATCTGTCTCTCATAGGATTAATGAAACATACTCATCATTATAATCTTCACTTATTACATACATGCATTATATACATATATATATGTATGTATGTAATCAAATGCCATCAAATGCCATCAAATGCCATGCCATCACATGAAAATTAAACCATGGATTACAGTTGATATCACCAAAATCATTGCCTTGTGTTGGACTGAGTTTTCTTTTTTTTTTTTTCCCTCTTCCTGTTAAATATTTATTCAACCTGATTCAGTTGTTTCGGTGGTGACCTTCACATTTTTTTTAATATATAAACTTAAAATTATACTTGTATTTTTATTTCATCTTTTAATGCCTATTTGTTTTAAATATTAAACACAGGTAAGTATAGGCCTAGAATTCTCAAACAAAATATTTACTATCAGGCATAAATACTCTATATCAGATAAACATAAGCCAGTTTACATAAGTAAACACCTTAGCACATTTTCACTTTGTTCTTTTCTACTACAATCTCTTAAACAGTGTTACCTATGACTTCATTCTATGGTTTATATTTTAAGAAGTTACTGGGCTATTATAATTCTATACATATATCTATATTTATATACAGTCAGTGTTCTGTCGTTCTTGTGTCATTTATCTTCATTCATTTCTTTCTTATTTAAGATTGTCCTGGCACACATCATTTAGAAAAATTTGAAATTGGCAAGTTGACTGCCACAAGATAAACTGTGATTTGATTAGGATTGCAGCAAATTTATAAACAAATTTTGGGAGATTGATAACTTTTCCATAATGAATCTTCCAATCCATCAACATGTACAACTTCTTCCTTTTGAGAAAAAAGTCTAGATATTTAATAATTTACATACATATTTTAGTTTTCTTTGTAGAAGTTTTATGCATCTATCATTAAAGTAATTCCAAAATTTTTTATGATTTTTTTGTTTTTGCAATTTGAATTTAAAATGTTTTATTTGTTGCTTACATATATATGTATATATGTATATACATATTAAAGTCATTGATAGTCATTCTAATATGTATCTATGGATTCTTTTAGATATTTTAAATGCATAATAACAGTTTTATTTTTCCCTTTCAATTTCACCATTTTCTCTACCTGACTTTACTGGGCAGTGTTTATAATAGTGGATATAACATATTTCTCTTATATTAGAAAGTTTTCAGTATTTGATAATTTGGTATATTTCCCATAGGTTTTGTGTAGAAATTATCTTACAGAGGAAGTTTGCTTCAATATCTAGTTTTTTATTTTTGTTTGTGAGTAATGGGTACATTTTATGTCTTAACCTTTTCTGCATCTATTTGAAGTGATTGCAAGATTTCCTCCTTTGTTCTGTTATGGTGAGAAATTATACTGATTGATGTCATATACTGTCCTTTCTTCTAGAATACAACATTTTTGATCACAGCAGTTTACTGCTTTATGTAAGATGGATCAAGTTTACTGATAATATACTTAGGAATTTTGTGCTTATGAAAGAAATTACCTTGTAACTTTTCCTTTTTGCAATGTTGTCTATAACAGATTATTTTTGCCTTATAATAAGTTGCTTAGTGTTAAAACTTTATAATTGTGAATTTATCTATTTTTATTTCCAAAATTTTATACTTTATATTTTGAAGCTATTATATTTTAAACTGTATTGAAATACAGCAATTATATCTTTTTCTTGGTAGAAGATGCTATCATAAAATATTTGTTAAAGCAGTTTATTGCTATAGTTTCTTTTGGTGAGTATTTGTCTATTTTTCATCATCTTGCTTGTAACCTGCTATGTACTGAATTATGTTATTCTCCCCAGCCCCCAGAAAATACATATGTCAAAGACTTAAACCCTAATATAATGTACTTTTGGAGATAATAGGTTTAGTTGGGATTATAAGGGTGTTCTCTCTCCTCTTTCGTCCTCCCCACCCTCCTCTCACATCTCTGCAACCCTCTCTCCACCCTTCTCCCACTTCGCCCTCTCCCTCCCTCCATCATCCACTGGTGAGAACAAGGCTGTCTGAAAGCTAGGAGGTGAGCCCTCATTAGAATTCAATCATGCCAGCACCATGATCTCAGACTTCTTGCCCACAGAACAATGAGAAAATAAGTTTCTACTTCTTATATCACCCATTGTATAATATTTGGTTACAGCATCCCAAACTAAGATTATTTTTCAAAATACCAAAATATAAGAGGTATCTATCTCTTCAAGCAGATTAGAGTTAATTTGTTTGTTTGTTTTTTTAATCACAAAGGATGGGAATGTATAATTCAAGTTCAAGTTGGGAGTGACGATTTAGGAACAGTGATCCTAACTATACATTATCTCAGCTTGGATGAAGTCTAGAGTCCAAGAAAAAGCAAGTTGAGGAGGAGGCTGAGTGAGCTTCTTCATGGTGCATAAAAGTCTTCTTTTTAAAGTAAGTGCAATATCTGTCTTACTATAGTCTATGCTTTTTTCTTTTGAGCGTTTTAAATGAGTTTCTCTTTGATATTAAGTCATTTTATTATGGTATATAGATTTCTTTTACTTTGTTTCAGTTTCTTAAATCTTTTGATCAGTATTTCAAATAAATTTGGAAAATTCTTCACCTATATTTCATAAATTGCTTGTCTCATTTTTACTTCTGTGAGTCTAGTTACAATCACATTTATATATATTATATAAAATATGATTTTTCACCTTTTCCATATTCTACAACATATATCTTTTCCTGATGTCATATGACCTTTACTTCAACTGAGCCCAATATATGAACCTAACCTATTGATAACTTTATTCTGGTGATTATATTTTCTATATAGATGTTTCAATATTTTATACATATATTCCAATTATATGAAAATATCTATATGCTGTATATACTAAAATACTGGTCAAAATTACATTCAAAATTATGTCAAATTTGTGTCTTCCTTTATTTTTAATATTTTTTCATTTAATTATCATCTTTTGTTCAAGTATGAAATTATCCAACAGATAATTTGAGTGTGGATATAGTTATTTTGCTCTATGTACCTGGTGATATTTAGAAAACAAACTAAGTATGTTTTTTCCCACAACTTTCTCATTTCAAGTGTTTGTTTACAACCTAATTTTTAATGGATTTTATTGGAAGAATACTTCATTATAATTAAATAGGTTTAAGGTATACATTATAGTAAGTCACCATTTATATACAATACCCTAAATTCACCATGATTCATTTTTTCCTTTATAATGCAATTTATCTCCCTTTATCCCATTTGTCTACCCTCCCAAATCTCTACCTGTCACTACTGATTTGACTTAAAAAAATTTTTTTTGACCAGAAGTTGATTGTTGTTTGATTTAGTTCATTTCTTAAAATGGTGAGGATGGCTATTATCCAACAGACTGGAAACAACAATTTGTTTGAGAAGATGTGGAGAAAAGGGAACTCTTTTACACTGTTGGTGGGAATATAAAATGGTACAACAATTACAGAAAGCAGTATGGAGATCCCTCGAAAATTGAGAATGAAGTTCCCATATGATCCATTTATTCCTCTGCTGGGTATTTATCCTAATAATACAACACTAATTTGCAGAGACATATGCACCACAGTGTTTATGGCAGCACTGTTTACAATAACCAAGAGCTGGAAACAACTTAAGTGCCCATAGACAAGTAGATAAAGAAAATGTGGCTTGTATGCAAAATGGAACATAGTTGAGTACAACTATCAAAAATGATGAAATTCTGCTATTTGCAGCAACATGATAGACCTGGAGGGAATTATGCTTAGTGAGATAAGCCAGGAAAAAGAAAGACATCATATGATATCACTCATAAGTGGTACATAGAGATGGAAAGTGAACAAATGAATGGAAACAAAATATACTTGCAAAATATCTTAATCAGCTCTAGGATTAAATTGATTCATAACTGTTTTTCAGATTTCTTGAGGAAAGGTGAATTTTTTGTTTATCTTTACTCCTGTTATTATTTACTTCATTGTTCTTTATGATAACCTTTATTGTATAAAATTGAGCTTTTATTTTCAAAGCATACTAGAGCATTCGATTTAAGTAAAAAATATTGACTTTTACTTTCCCTTCAAAATATTAACAAAATTTCTTGACTACCTTTTATCAAAATACCAAGTAAGTGTATAAGACAATTCTAAATGTCATTTTTCTTTTTTGGCATCAGTGATTCTCAAAGCATGAAATTATGTGATTTTAAGTCACAGCCAAACTTTTCAGGTAGCTGTTGACTATCCCATCATTTTCAAATTCAACAAAATGAATTTCATATCTCCAAGTCAAAAATGGTACACATTCATTCGAAACAAAAAAATTGATTAAACTGTACAGATAGTACCATTGCCTCAAGATAACTAAATTTGGCACTCCCTGATTAAGCTTCTTCTTTACAGTAATGGAAGGCTATTCCATAATTGCTTTTTCCTTTGCCATCAAAAGTGATTCACATTTTAGATATTGCCTCAGAATTTTTGCATACAAGATTTGTTTTGGTTTATCATAAAATGGAAACAGTGTAATTGACTCAAGGCATTTCTGGATATGCCAAGTTCTTTAATAGAGGGGATGTAACCACATCTTCTTTGTTGTCTTATGGCTATGATCTTTAGAATTTTTAAAAATTTTGTCATATTGTTTGTATAGTTTTTATGGCTTAATTTTTAGTATCAATAATTTGTGAAAAAACATTTAGAGAGGCTGAATTCTATGTCTTTGTGTTGAAGGAATATTAATGGAATTAATTCCTCTATTCATTTTTTTAAAATATCTCACTGTTAATTATGAGTGAAAAAGCCAGGAGCTCAAGACATTGGGGGAAATCTATGATATGAAATATGGAGGGAAAACAAAATCAGTTCAAAAGTGGAAGGATGATAAGGAGGAGAAGAAAACTTTAAAATGTTAAAAATGGAAAAATAACATAGGAATGTATGAACACTTAGAAATCAAGAGATTACCAAATCTCTAAAATATGACATTCCCAGAAGAAACAAAATATAGCAGGTATTGGCATGGCCTGGTGTAGTAGTGGTTTATTTTGTTTTCTCTAGCTGGAGCAAATCATGTACATCTCAAGGACCTGGGTTTGTATCCCAGGGGTAGGGGAAGCAACTGAGATAAACAAATAAAATAAATAAAATGCTTCTTCCTCCTTTTTCTTCCTGCCTCCCTGTCTCTACTGACAGTCCATACACACACACACACACACACACACACACACACACACACACACTCTAGGTATTAATATAAATCAATAGAAAAATAGCTTCATAATTTTGTGGAAAATTTCATAGTACAATTTCCACAAAAAATGTGCAATTAAATGTCAAGAAATATGGATTTGGATCATTGATCCAACAGTTTACTTCCTCTCTGTGATGTAACCACATATCTTTGCTTCATAAGATTTTACAGTATCCTTGTGAGAATAAGCAGAATACTCATTGTCACCTTTACTGAATTCAGAATGCATAGGCAGAAATAACCTTCTGTTAGTTCTGAGCTGAGGTTATGAGAGACATGGAAAGATATTTGTTATTAGTTTTCATGTCTACCATCTGCCATGAGAAGTTATTCATTATTACTTCATCTTGAACTGAGAGAGACGGATTAGACCCAAATTTCATCTGTATCTTGGCATTAATCTCAATCAATTGCAGCCAATTAAATGAAGTTCAAGTGAGTCCTGACCAACCTCCAAACTCTTTGAGAAATAAATGTTGCTGTAAATCACCAAATTTGGGAGTTGTCTGTACCTATTATAGTGATAGATTAATATAAAGGACAATAAATGTATCTTCATATATTCAAAGTCCATTTTTTGTTTTTTTTTGGTTAATCCATTGTAAAGAAGTCACTTAACTATTACTTTTCCATGTCAAAGAAGAAAAATCTATGGAGGAAGGAAACATGGATCTAAGAAGCAGACTCTAGCACAAAGAAAGGGAAAGGTAATTCCCCTAAAATGCAGGAAATTCCTAAGGCAAGAACTTACCTACAGACTTAAAGAAGGAGAGTGGGACAGACAGAGTATATAGCATACATCTATATAGATAAAGTAGACTTAATTTCTGGTGAAAAATGTGGGGAATTATTTACTAGGTTCAAAGATAAACAAAAAATGTAATTACAATATACAGTAAGTGGTAGTGGAAGTAAAAAGAATAATGATATGCCACATCAATTGTCTATGAATAGTATTTAGAAAGTCAATGTGAAAACAAATATTATTTATTTAACCCAAATTGTTAAATCCAGTTAATTTGCAAGGTGAGAATTATGGTTATTTAAGATGGCTAAATCATCTTTATTAGTAGTATCTGAAACTAAAATAAAAAATAGAATAAGACTATTATTAGATTCATGAAAGTACATGGAGAATAGAAATCAGAATTGGGAGCGGGGAGTGTTACTTTTTTAATTATTCCTCTTACAGCTATTTTCCTTTTATACCATCCAAATCTTGTTATTCTGATTAAGACAATACAAGGACAGAAATAACAAAATGTGTGGGGCGTTTTTTGTAGAAGAATATGAGGACATAAAAATGTGAACTGGCTACATTGTATGCCTATTGCTAATAAAATATTCACTTTTTTTCTCCTTTCAGAAAGCTTCAGAAGTTACAGCAGTTTTTCTGCTATACAACCAGTATGCATGTGCTTCTAGTTCATAATTTGAATCTGAGTCCAGAAAAGAACAAAATTGACTACACACTAGAAAACAAAATACTCATAATAATTACAAAATGATTCTTAAAAAAACTAAGAAATAGCATTTTCTAATAGTTCATTTAAAAATTTTAGCTACCAAACATTCTCATTAGAATATTTTAACAGTTAAAACAATTATTTAAAATAAGTTAAAAATATTTTATCACAAAAATTGACGTTATTTAAAAATCTCAGAATAATATTAATATTTTAAAAAGTATGTGATTTTTTAATCTTTTCGTTCTTCAGAATCTTAAGTCCAAATAATACCCCATCTACTTAATAAAAGAAAAACATTACTGCAGAATATCTTTGCAGAATCTGTTATCAGGACTTCCTGTCAGACCAGTATTAGCTGTATAACCCTACTCTGCAGTTAAAACTGCCCCCCAAATCACCAGTCCCTATGGAGTCCCAGATCTAACTCCCACAAGCTGTCAGTCTAGTGACATGGGAGTTCCACCCTCCTTAACTATAATGCTTGTATCTCTACCTTACCTCAACACAGGTAACATGTATGATAACTGAGCATGTGATATGTACCTGCCCTTTCTTAGAAACACACAAACTTTCCCCGAATTCAAACTAATAACAAACATAAAATAAACCCATTACATTTCACAGAGCCTGGTTTGAGCCTATCTTGCTTCTGGCTTGCATAACCCAATAAACTCCTTTCTGCTTACAGCTCAAACTGTTGTCTTTATGTTGCCATTAGCATACACATTAGACAAAGACCCTGGGGTGTTTAGCCTAGTTACACATTAAGATACAATTTATACTTTTGTTCTCTTTTTATCCCTTGTTTAAGTGTTCTCAATTTCATTTCATGTGTCATACTTGGTTTAAAGCTACTAGCCTTCATTCATCAATCTGGGGAAATCAATCTACAGACAACTTGGTAGACAATAAAATGCACTAATAACATTGCTTTTATTAAGAAAGTCAAACTTGAAGTAGAACAATTCAAGTTAGAATAAAACTTCCAGTTACCTGGTGCATCTCAATAATCATCTTATAATGTACAAACTTTAAGGAAACATTTAACCACAACACTGATAGTCTATGTATAAAATAAAAGCAAATTTTAATATGCTATATATTTTAAATTTGTTAAAATTATAATAAAACAAGCAAGGCAATCATTTAAATGACTCTTGCTGGTGCACCCTGGTAGAGACTGGCTACAGTCTACAAACATCCCAAAGTCCCAGGTTAGTGCCCTGGGGTCAGGGGTAACAACCAAGATGAATAACTTAAAATTATTAAAATGCTACTTCTTTGTCTCTTTTACTGCCACCTGTCTCTGTTCATCTTCATTCCTGCCTGCACCTTTCTGTTAAAAAATACAAACAAAAATGTAAATAAAAGACTATGGCAGCTTATCCATGAATTATTCTCTTTTCTATAAAAAAATAAATTTAAAGAGCATTAATACAGATAGGAAAGGAAAAAATAAATCTGACTCTGTTCATAGATGACATATCTATATATGAAAAAAAAAAAACTAAAGGAATTGACAAAACAAAAATCCTGGAACAATTAATAAGTAGCTGAATGTATAAAAGCCAACTGCTTTTCTCTATGCCCGCAATAAACAAATGTTATTTGATATTGAAAAACTATACTATGTATATTAATGTCTCCCCAAATAAAAATACTTGGGTACAAATCTAACAAAATATGTACAAGATCTATATGAGAAAATTTACAAGTTGAAATGAAATCAAGGAATAATACAGATATTCCTTGTTTATAGATAGAATTCTCAGTATTGTGAATATATAGATCAACTTCAAATTCATCTATACTTTCAACTCAATCTCTATCAAAATCCCAGAAAGTTATCTTTATGGATACAAACAGAATCACATTTAAAGTTCTATAGAGGACTGACACTAACTGATTTCAAGATGTACTGTAAGTCCTCAATAACCATAACAGTGTTTGTGGTAAAAAATGCACAAATACATCAATGCAACATAATAGAGCCCAAAAATAGACCTAACAGTAGTCAAGTGGTCTTTGACAAAAGAACAAACACAATAGAGAAACGATAGTCTTTTTAAATAATGGTCCTCATAAGTGGACATCAACATGCAAAAATATAAGGGAGAGAAGAGAATGTAGGAGGGAGGGAAGGAAGAGGAAGAAAAGAGAGGAGGGAGTGTCGGGGGTAGAGAGAGAGAAAGAAAGATCTTAAATAATGTACAAAATTAAAAGATAATGGATCATAGGCATAAATACAAAAAGAATTATAAAACTCATAGAAGATAACATAGGAAAAAACCTAGATGAATTGGGTTTCCTACAAAACTAAACAATCTGGTTATATGATTCAGAAAGCCTATTATTTAATATTAAGTGAGGGGAGTTGAAAAGTTATGTTCCACACAAAAATATGCACATGTTTAAGACAGCTTTATTCATAACTGTTAAAATTTTGAAGTAATCATGACGTCCCTCCATGGTTATATAGATAAACTGTGGTGCATTCAGTCAGTGGAATATTATTCAGCATTAAAAAGGAATGATCTATCAAATCATAAAGAACCTTTGGGGAATCTTAAATGAATAAAGTGAAAGAAATCTGAAAAGACTACATATTATATGATCCCAACTATTATCATTTGGAAAAGGCAAGCTATGGAAAAATATGATTGCCAAGGGGTAGAGAAAAGAAAGAGGAATGAATAGACAAAAAATGGTTTAGGGCAATGAAAGTACATTGTATGATAGCACAGGGGTGAATATATATTATTATACTTTTTCCCAAACCACAGAATATATAACATCAAGAATGAACCATAATGTAAAGTATAGAGCTTTGGGGATTATTATATGTCACTGTAGGTTAATTCATTTTTTAAAATATTCCACTCTGTTTGGGGATGTGGTTAATGGAGGAGGCCATGCTTGTGTGGCTATGCATATATATGAGAAATGTCTATATCTTACCTTAAATTTTCCTGTGATGCTTAAACTGTTCTCAAAAGTTTTAAAATGTTTGCAGATTATTTGATTATAAATATAATTCATCACAATATATTTAAATGTATGTCAAAAACAAAATAATGTATGTCAATATATTTAAATATATTTCCATTGTAAAAATTAATTTATTTCACAGTGAGCATATATAGCTCCCTATAGAATTTGTTTTCATTTGAAGAGTTCAATTGCTTTGTCAATACTTGTTTTTCTGTAAATGTCACAGGTAAATAAAAGCTTTATGGTATTTGGTTTGTTTAGAAATGCCAAGGTCAGGTTACAAGAGGTGGAATTAATTTAGTTTTATAGAATATGCTCAATAAAGAGATTTGTTCCTCTGTTCCTAAAGTCACTATTAACTATCTAGTGAACTATGATATTTAGAGACAGTATATGTTAACACAATTTTAGAAATGACATAAAACAACTGTTCATCTTAACCCAACCCTATTAAAGATGATAAACAAGAGAGTATAGTATGCTCTAATTACATACTCATTAGTTAAGAAATATGCTAAGAATATTTAAAGCAATCATAAATATGTGGTTTCTAGACGTAAATACAAAGCATTTGAAATAAGACTGAAGACTTTTAATTGTATAATCTTTGCTGAGGGTGTTTATAAGGGAAAAACAAATTAAGAATTTTAATATATTTACAAATATATTCCAACCTAGAGTAAAATTATAATATTTTAGATCATTTATCTTAAACTAAGTTTTTGATGCTCCATGTTATTACATTTGTTATAAAGCTTACACCTGGAAAATGAAAATCATAAATTGTACCATTGGTGAAGAATCTGTCTGTACAACATTATTAAGAGACAGAAACATGAATAGCAATCTTTAGTGATCGATTTTTAAAAAGCATATTATTTCATTCTTTTTTCATATTTTTTACTTCTTAGCTTTATTCAAAAGTCAGTAATATATGGTGGGTGGCAACTAGTCTTTGGGTGATCATAATATTAAAAATACAGATGTGCATAATACTGCACACACTTCAAAATTATACAAGCCAATAATATTACTTCAATAAAAATTAATTTAAAAGGTGATATGTCTAACATTTAACTTATTTTCAGACTTTTTTTATCTGAATGATGGATTTATTGATAACACAATTGTCTTAGACATATACCAGATAGGTGCATTTGCTTCACAATCATAAAATCAACTGCAGATCTTGTTCAGACTTCCTGAAACACCTCTTTATGGAAGAGGAGGAAAAGTGACAAAATTCCCTAAGGAATGGCATATCCAACAGTTCTGTATCTGCTTTACCCAGTTTGTTTTCTGCTAAAAATTATTTGTTGGCTGCCTTCTGTGAGCCAGAGGTTATGTGAGACACTGAGAAATATAAAGGAGGATAGAACCGGTTGGCAAGCTTCAGGGAACACAGTGAAGTGGTTTTAAAATTTCCTGAAAACAAATTTGTGATCGAGTCTGATTGATATCCAGGTGATCTATTTTTTTTTTCCCTCCCAGTGTGAAACATAAAAACCTTCCTAAGTTTCCATAAAAATGCATTATTTTACCTTCTGAACTTAAAAGTAAGTTCACTTCAGTTGTCAATTTAATATTAAAAGAGGGCACTCTGCTTATCAAAACTGAAAAGTCTTACTCTTAAATAAATGTCTGTCACAGCTATCTTGCTTCAATCTGATTAAATTCTATTCTCTGGGGATCAAAGACTTCTAATATTCCATTTTAAAAGTCAGAGATTCTATCCTGAAGCATTATTGAAAATCAAGTCCTTTAAGCAATTTCTCTTCAAACATTTCAGAAAGCAAATACTTTCCTAATTTTTTAATCCTGGCAATAAATTCAGGAAAGCAAAATTTTGATTATAAGATTTAAAAATTTCTACTCATAATGATTTTAAATTTTATTTTCTCAAAAAATGTGCTTTATTAGCATTTTAAATTACGTGCATTTATTTATTTTTGAAAACACTGTCTTAGTGACTTACACAAATCTATATTTATGTGTAGCAGTAAATACTCCTTAAGTAAAGATGTTTCTCCTTGATTTTGGAGAACATTTGAACTTTTAGAAAGTCACATATATCCAGGTATGATCTTTTAATTAACCATACCAATTCTAGAGAAGTTTGAGATTCACAGTAAAATGGAGTGAAAAGCACAAATTTCCTACATATCTTCTACTTCTACACATGTTCAGTCTGCCCACCATCAAATATCACAGTGGAATGGTACACATCACAAATAATGGACTGACATTGAACTTAATCACCACAGTTCATACTAGGGTTAACTGCTGCTGTTGTACTTTCTATGGGTTTCAACAAATACATAATGGCATGCATCCACCATAATACTATCATACAGAATAGTTTCCCTGACCCCAAATCTTCTGAGTTCAACTGTTTCATCCCTTCTCTACAACTCTTGGGGTCAAGAACTCCTCACTGTCTCTTTCTGCTCCTCTAAAATGTCACATAATTGGTATCAAATAGTATTCAGCCTTTCCACCCAGAAATATACACCCAACATTTCTCCATGTCTTGTTATGGCATCTTAGCCGACATATCCCTTGTGTTGAACATATTCCATTTTCTGGGTGTATACCAGTCCATCATCCATTCACACATTGAAGGACAACCTAGTATCTGTCTTTCAAGTTTTTATAGTCACAAAGTTGTAACAAAAACTTCTGTGCTGCTTTTTTTGGTCTGGATAGATATTAAACCCAATTGGATAGATACTAAACAGTGCAAATGATGGATCATGTGATAAGAATGTCTAATTTTACAGGAAACTGCCTGATTGTCTACCAAAGTGCCAACACATATCATTAGTAGCAATGAATAGGAGTTCCTGTTTCTCTAAATCTTCATTCAATAGGAGTCCATTTCAATAGGTATCCAGTAGTATCTGACCACACAATTGTTTTAATTTGTAATTCCCTGATAATATATAATGTGGGACAACTTTTAATGTTTATTTGTCATCTGTATATCCTCCCATGCAAGCTGTCTGCCTATTTTTAAGTCACATTTGTTCTCTGTATCTATTTAGTTTTTCCTTGATCTTCTAAATCAGTGTGTAGTTTTCCTTATAGAGATCCTGAACACATTCTGTTTTAGATGATAGATAATAGATAATTCATTTGCAGGGGGGATGCTAATGTAAAAGGTATTATAAATATTAATCTTATATTCTGCAACTTATAATTACATATACAGTCAAGGAATTTTTTGATTCTAGATTTCTCCTTTTCTCTAAATGATGATGCCATCTGAAAAAGATTTATTTCTTCTTTCCCAATCTGTATCCTTTTTTTCCTTATCCTGTGTTACTGCACTAATTATGGCTTCTAGTATGATGCTGAAAAGGAATGCTGGGAGGGAATAATCTTCCTTATACCTGAATTTAGTGGAAAAGCTCTATTTTCTCATCAGTAAGTATGATATCAGCAGTAATTTTTTAAATAAATATTGCTAATCAAGTTGAGTATGTTACTTTATTCCTACTTTACTGAGAATTTTTTTCAATGAATGAATATTGGGGTTTATCAAATGTTTTCTTCATCTATTGATATGTGATGGATTACATTAACTGATACCCACTGTTAAACCAGTCTTACATACCTGGGCTAAATCCTATTTAATTGTAGTGTATAATTATTTTTATTATTGAATTCAATTTGCTTTTATTTTTATGAGGATATTTGCATCTATGTTAATAATATTTGACTGTGGTTCGCTTTCTTGTAATTTTTTATCTGGTTTTGGTATAAGAGTAATCATGATCTCATAGGAAAAATTCTCTCTGGATTTATTTTGTGTAAGAATTTGTAGAGGATTGATATATCTTCTTTAAATGTTTGGTAGAACTCATGAATCTGCTTTGTTCTTTCTGATTTGGAAGTTTATTGAATACTGATTGAATTTATTCAATAACTATAAGCCTAGACAAATTATCTACTTCTTTCTGCATAAGTTTTAACAAGTTGTGTCTTTCAAGGAATTGACATATTTTATCTAGGTTGCCAAATTTGGGCATGAAAGTATTCCCTATAGTATTCCTTTATTATTATTTTAATATCCATAAAGTTGTCGCGATGTTGTCTCTCTTATTTCTGATATTACTGTATTCTCTTTTTTTCTAAGCCTGCTAGCGCTAATTGATTTAATTGTTCTTTAAAAAAAAAAAACAACTGGCCTTTGTTGATTTTCTCTGTTTACCTGTATTAATTAAATTAATTGATTTCTCCACTATTATTTCTTTTTGCTTACTTTGCATTTAATTGCTCTTCTTTTTCTCTAGTTTAGTAAGGTAGAAAACTGATTGTAAATCTCTTATGATTTAGTGTTACATTTCTATTTAAGCATGGCTTTCACGTCATCTCACACATTTTGATACTTCAAATTTTTATGTTAATATTTAAAATATTTTTGAAGTTTCTTTTTTGACTCATGTGTTATTTAGAAGTATGTGTCTAACCTCTAAATATGTAAGATTTCCTAGCTGTATATTACTGATTTCTAGTTTAATTCCATTGTAGTCTGAGAGCATATATTGTGATTTCTATTCTTGTAAATATATTATGGTGTGTTTTCTGACCCAGAATGGGATCTCTTGGTGAATGTTTCATGTGATCTTGAGAAAAATATGTATTCTATTGGACTTGGATGAAGTAGTTTGTAGATGTCAACTTTATCCAGTTGATTGATGGTGCTGTTGTTCAACTAAGTTCTTACTCTCTCTCTGCCTTCTGAATTTAGGCACTTCTGACACAGGGGTGTTGAAATTCTCGATTATAACAGGTGATTCATCTATATCTCTTCTACCAGATTCCACCTCATCTATTAGGATGCTGTATTAGGCTCATACATATTAAAGATTGTTATTTGGAGAACTGACTCTTTACCATTATATAATGTCCCTCCCTCTCTGTCCCTCTCTGTCACTGATGATTTTCCCTGGTCTCACATCAACTTTGCCTGAAATTCTTTTGAATATTTTTCCTTCATTTGTTTAGTGTTAGCATGAGATAGTTTTCTCCATTCCGTTGTTTTTAACCTGCAAGTGTCTTTATCATTGTAGTGGATTTGGGGGGTAGAAAAAAACATAAAATTCATCAAAAAACAAGACCAATTAATGATCTTCTGAGGTCATTTAGATATTTAAGTCATTGATGTTAATAATAAACTGATTATTAATATAATTGACTAATATTTATCACATTTGTTACTTTTTAGCTTTTGGTTCTTTTTGGTTCCTACTTTTATGCCTCTATGGGTTTGAGAATTGTGTATGATTATTTCCTTTCTTAGACCAACTATATTTTTGTAAAAATGTTTTTAGAGGTTGTCCTAGAGTATGCAATATACATTTATGATGGATCCAAGTTATTTCAAATAATTATTATTTCATAAGCAGTGAAGGTAGCATATAAAACAGAGTTCCTAATTCTCTCTCCCCTCTCATCTTTTTTATTATTGCTGTCTTCATTTTGCTTATATATGCTATCATCAAATCAATTACTGCAATTATTATTCTGAACGGATTATGTTATATCAATTTTATCTTCATTTCTTCTCTAATTCTTGTACTTTATGAAGATGTGAATTTCTGAAAATTTTGTCTGCAAAAGTATTTCTCTTTCAATTTTTAAGGATGACTTCAGAGGACACACAATTTTAGGTTAATGGTATGGCTTCCTCTAAATTATTTAAATATTTTACACTCCTTTCTTGCTTGTATGGCTTGTATGTTGAATGTCATACTATCTTTGTTCCTTTATAAGGTACTGTTTCCTCTTCTTCTGATTTCTTTAATATTACATTAAATATATCTTCTGTAAATTTGTATTATATACATACATATATTTTATATACATATAATATATTTGCAACTGTATTACTAGATGTCTCTGGGATTCCTGGATCTCTGGTTTGATATCTAATACTAAATTCTCAGTCATTATTAACTTTAAATTTCTTCGGTTTATTTTGTTATGTATGTTTGATACCTTTCATTGTTATTGCAAAATTCGTAGATAGCCTGCTCAATTTTGGGGGTCTCTTTATTTTTCATTTTCCCCTTTGGACATTTCTATTAATACAACCTCAAGCTGAGAAATCATTTCCTCAGCTATGTCCACTATTAATGAGCCCATCAAAATAATTTTTCATTTCTGTTACATTGTTTTTGATCCCTAGCTTTTCTTTTATCCTTTCTTAGAATTTCTATGTGTTTGTTAACTTACCAGTTTATGCTATACTTTCAATTTTTCTTTTTTGATCCCTTAGCACACAAATAAGCCATTTTCATTCTCAGTCTGATAATTCTGACTTCCCTGACATATCTGAGCATAATGCTAATGCTTGCTCCATGTTTTCAAACTGTATTCTTTGTCTTTTAGTATGTTTTATAATGTTTACTGAATGACAGACATGATGCACTGGGGTAAGTAAACTCCACTAATGTGACATTTATTAATGTGATTGTAAGGTGTGGAAGTGAGAGGGGACATTTATAGCCCTACAACTAGACCTCCATCTCTTAGAAAGATGTTCTTCCAGCTTGTGGACTTCACAAGTGCTTCTCCCAACCTCCACCAGTTGGGGTGAAATCTCCAGAATGGGCTGGAGTTGAGTATTTCCCTTCTCTCAGGTTGATAGGCCTCTGATAAAACCATAATAAATTGACTCCAGAAAAATAGTCATAATAAGGCTTTTTAAGATAAACAGAATGCTCTGGCATAGTTCTAAGCAGTTACTTTTGCTCTCTTCACTTCTGAAAGCTCAAAGAGATTTTCCTCCAACATTTATTGCGAGAGTCTGTTTGCACTTCTAGGGATAAAACTTGCGAATGTGTGGCCCCTGCTGTCATCTGTCACCCCCACATGACTGGGCTCTCTGTACTTTTCACCTTGTAATACCTGCCTATACTGAGCTTCCAACTCTTCCTGTTTTCCTGCCCACTACACATTCCCAAAGAAGTTTCTGGTTGTGTGTGTCTGCTCCACCAAGCTGTGATTCCCTATGTTTGCCTTTTGTCTCTCCAATTTGGAGAAGTTTGCTCCGTAGTCTTCCTTCTCAGAGTTCTAAGAAAAGTTGATTTTTTTCAGTTTTAGTTTTACTTACTGTTTAGAAGGAGAAGCAAATTCCAAACTCTTTACATCCTAGATCAGAAAGTGGAATTCTCAAATATGATTTAAAACTATGAATAGATGTTTTCCAAATATTTGAATATGAAGATGTAAATTACAGTCATTTTTGAAGATCCTGAAAACTGACTTTCATTCATTTCAAATTACCTCAGAAACTGTGCTGCGACTCATTTTAAGAGGGTCTTAATCATGTCTATTATGTCTTCAGTTGATTATATCTGTTTCAGAGTCAGTTAAAAAATCATATGAGAAAATAAGAAGCATTATTTAGTAACTTGAAAAGTTTGAAAGTTAAAAGTGATATTCCACACTTTGCTTCCCCTTATATGGCTAATGTAATTCTTACTGACTGTGTTTCTCAAAGGCTGATTCACCTTTAAACAGACATTTGCTTCCAGAGCATTAACAGGTTAAAATTAATACAAAAAGAGTTTTGGTAGAATCTAAGGGATTCTAAAATTCTCCTATGCGATGGTAATTTCTCTGGAGAAAAAAAAAATGTGTTATATATAAGCATTCCCCAAGTGATAACACTGAAAAATATAATGAATTTTTAGAGCATCACTAATATAAATATACTGAAAACTTAAAAAGAAAGCAATACAAATCTGCATACTATGGATACCCAATTAATGTTAATTATGATTAACTCCCTAACAATTCAGGTAAATAAGGCAGCTGTGTATTGGGAAAGTCATGAAATATTTCATAATTTCTAATTTCTGCCTTTTTTACTTTCTGCTTTCAACAGTTTCCTTTATTTTGTAAATTATAACTATTTCCTGGAGACCATAATTTACCCAGTTACACTGCAATTAGTCACAAAATTAATTGGAATTCAGAATGAACTTTCAGTAATTTATCTTTTGCAGAATATGACAGAGTAGAGTTAATTAGCAGTGATTAAAAGAATGGTGTTTACCTTTAGTGTTATGTTTGTTTCAGAGTTAGGACTTAAATGTCAATGTGTCATTGAAGAAAATTACTAACCCAACTCTAGTTGACTATGAAAATATCTACACAGTTTGATAAACTTCAACATATGCATAAAGACACACATTTTAACCTAAATATGTTAGGAAATATTTTAGATATGAGAAAATATCCTGAGAGATAAGAATCCTGGGAGATTCCAAATGTCGGCCTCCTCTAGTCAGTGAGAAACAAATGGTAGCTCCTTTAGCTCTCTTCTGGCACACCACAGCACTGATGGGGAAATATCACTAGCACACATTCCTTACCCAATGCAGAAAACCTCTCTAGGAAGAGCAGAGAAGTAAAATAGTTTCATTACTGAGTAAGTATTAAAACAATACATTATATAGCACAGGCAATCAATTAAGAGTTTACAAAGACAGGATGAAATCTCATCCTTCAAGCTAGCAAAGCAGATACAATCTATGTTTTCAAGATAAACAATTAACTAGAGTCCTCTAGTTAATTTGTCATGGGTAGTTCATCATAGTTTCACTTGGTGATTGAGGTGACTGTGTTGGCTAATTAGCTTTACCTAGAAGAGAACCATACTATATATTCATATATATACACACACACACATATATATATACACACACACACACACACACAGTTTTTTTTAAGTAGTTTTTTTTAATCTGGAGCAATGCATCCTCCAAAGTTAGATAACACCCCTAGCTCACCCACAGAAACATCTCCTTTGACAAATACATTATGAAAGACATTCTAGATCATAATTCTGATAAAGACTTATCTAGCTCTTCAAGGATTTATACATTTAAAGGAGAGTGCACTCTGGTAGCTTAGCATTTAAGTCCAGGGTCTCTTGCTGGTGCAGACCACATCGGTCCAAGGATCCAGGTTTGTGATCTGGGTTGGACTGTTGTGGTGGAAACAACCAAGATGAACAACTAAATGAAATGAAAATGCATCTTCCTTCTCTATCCAGTTAAAATGAACAACTAAACATAACAAAACTTCTTCCTTCCTTCTGTTCCTGCCTGCACCTTTCCTTTAAACAAAGAGAGGAGAGGAGGGTAAAGGAAACTGTACTCCTAGGTGCAAAATTTCTATAGTAAACATTCTTGAGGACTGAGAACTAGCTCTTCCCTTACTTTCAACACTAAGAATTAAGCTTCTAAGTTTTAATTTTTATTTTTCCTTACAGCATCAAGATTGCAAATCCTGATAATAATCTGGTAGGGTTAAGGTTAAAATACAAAAAAAAAAAAAACAACTACAAATTAACATCTACTTCCTAGTGTTCCTCTTTGTGTAGGATAATCTCACAAGCCTAAAGTCAGCAATATAAACTTAGTAAGAAGTAAGGAAACACTGAAGAAATGTTAAAGAAACTAAATATGGCGGTTGGCTTCAGCTGAGTCTTTGTTAGAAATGCAAGCATTAGAAGCACATCTCCTTAATCAAACTCTCTTCTATCACAGTTCAGTCTGAGAGTGAAGTGACTTGTGCCTCAGACAGTGACCCTGATCAAATGAGTGCAGTGTGGCATGGGATAGAGACCTCCTCGGTCATACCCAACCCTCAGCACTTTGATAACTACAAAGGCTCCTTACACTGTTTTAGTCATAGTGATAGCAGACAGAGAGGAAACCAAATGATCCAGCCTGAACAATGGAAAATTCAGAGTGAACTTTCTTGTAGCCCTGTCTTGTGCCTGGAGCAGATTCTGCTCTCTGGGTTGGGAGCACCTCACTTGCCCACCATTCTATGACTCAGATAGCCAGAGAGAGGGAGACATACCCTTCGTCTATTATCACTCTAAAATGAAAAGTGTTATGGATCCTTTTTTCAAAGACTCTGCTGAAAGTGAACATGGTAAGAAGCCACATTCCAGCACTATTCATATATAGATAGATAATGAGGTCTCAGCTGCTTTTCTGTCAGTTAATTATTTATTGAATTTTTCTTAAGTGGCATCTTTCATTAGGAAATTAATGCGAATCCCAAATACCAAAGGCTACCAATTAAAAAGGATACATGAAACAAAACCAGTAATGTCAAATAGTATTGAAATCACTTATAAAATAGGTTGTTTAAGAAAGGCATATCTGAAGGTAAGTAGATCTGGGATTTTCCAAATCCAGCTGCTGATGACTATTTGACCTGCAGTTTTAGGCTTTTTGATCAGGGGATCTGGCTGGCTTCAGTGAGTATCCGTTCAAAGTTGGTGATAAGGCATAAGTAAAGGCTACCCACAAGTTTCAAAGAATCACTTCAAGATTATAGAAATAACTCTCACACCTTTAAATTGCCTTTGATAGCAACAGCTGCAAAGTGCAAAACTTCCTGGGGTTCAGGTTCCTTTGCATCCTCAATATTTAGAAGAGGATAGTTCAGAAAGTTATCTAGTTTATTTCAGCTTACAAACACAAAGAAATGAAGTGGGGAGGTGGAATCTGAGGAAAAGGGGGTGCTAGGCGATGGAGAGAGGTTGATTTGACCTCTTTTGGCCAGTAATAAAAAAAAAAAACTTGCACCTATTTTCTCATTCTTTAAGAAAAATAAAACATAAAACAAGAGATAAGTCAGAAAACATAAGAGAAATCATTTAGAAAACTAGTCTGAGATAATTTTTCCAGATAGATTTTTGTTGTTTTTGGCATGCAGTTAACATTCAAGCCCATGTTTGTCACATGTGTGCCCGGTGAAAAGTTACAAAGCAGGTCAACCTCCCTGTTAGCTACTGGCTCACTTCTCTCCTAAGCCCTGGGAGAATCCACTGAGTGTCAAGGTACATGCAAAGTTTACTGGAGATGTTCCAAGCATTAAATTATTCTTTTTTTATTCTCTTGATTTCTTCTCATATTTAAAAACACTGTTTCCCCTGGGGCATCTCAGTTAAATATCGATGTAGAAGTAATGTAAACAACCAAGTTCTACTTTCTTTTACTCTTACCTGTAACTTTACACCTCACCAAGGGTTCTGAAAATCGTTTTATTGAGAGATGCATAACTTGAACTTAAGCACTCATTAAATAAATCTCATTGTCACTGAGCAGGAAATCAGGCCCCAGTGAACCTAGCCATTCAGCAAAATCAGTGAGTTATAAAGTGAGGAATCAATCATATTTAATTAGCATATACTCTAGCTGCAGACAAGCATGGCTGAGAAAGACACAGAGACAGGTGAAGGATGAAAGCACTTTTCCTCCAGGCAGCATTTGTGTTGACCAGATCAACTAATAGATCCCCTGTGGGCACCACAGTATCTGTCATCTCTAATGCCCATGGAGTTTCCCAAATACCTCACCTTTCCACACACAGTGCTCCTCACACATCTATATAATTTGTCACCATCACAGTTGGAGAAGTGGATCCAAGAGAGAAGAGGTCTCCCACTCCCTCGTTTGGCACCTCTGGACAATAAGCCTACTTTCCTCCTACCAACATCCACCCTTTCAAGTGATAGCCTTTGAAGTACAGAACAGGGGACCTGGGTCCTGTAACACCATCTTGTACTGACCTACAATTATTTCCCTCTGTCAGCACATTTCATGTGTGATGTGTGTGTTGGTATAAACCAGTTGTGACTGCTGCCAGTCTGTGTTGCAGCTGTCTAAATCACTGGGCATGTGTCCTACGGTCCTGATGCCAACTGTCCCACTCCTTTTTATGACTGATAAGGCTTGAAATGGTCCCCAAAGGTGTGACCCACTTTGGGATACTGTCATGTTTTTCACGCTCTGTTTATTATACCTTCGGTTTCTACTAGCAGCTCTGAAGATCACTGTAAGAGGGTATCACTGCAGTGCCGTGTGACATGGACTATGAAGAAAGGAATGACTTCCTTTCAATATGAGGCTCCTGTCTGTTTCAGAATTGCACAAGAGGCAGAATGGAGGGTAGAATTACAATAAATTCGTAAATGAATTACAAATAAAAATTAAGTTAGCACTGGGTTACTTTTACAAGCTTTTCCTCTTGTGGGATTTGTTTTGTTTTGGTTTCTATAGCTTTTATGGGTGGAGGGGAGAGGGTGGGTCCTTCTTAGGAGTGTAGTGTTTTTTTCCAAGCAAAGAAAAATACAACTGGCCCATTTTCCTTGTAAAATACATGTTTAGTGAAGAGAGTCTCTGGCTTCATAATTACTAATTTTTAAAAGGGTAACTTGACAGAAACTTCCATACTTATCTCTTCTTGTCTAGTTATAGGAGACTCTTCTATCAGTACTTCTAACTTGGAATACAAAATATGCCCTTACATCTCCTTGATCATTCTCTCTTAATTTTACTCTTCCACTAAAATATCTAAAGAATATAAACTGCATTTTATACAATGAGTGTCAGTATCCAGCTCATAAATGCTCTGTGCCTGTTTTTTTGTTGTTGTTGTTGTTGTTGATAATAATGATTATAACTCTACAAATATACATTTTTGGGAAAAAAAATTTGAGTGAGACTGAAGTATGTTCCTGTTCGCCTCAGCGTGCTCATCTTTAGCAGGCTTCTTCCTGACACTAGGCCCTCATTGGCCTTTTCTTAGAGAATTTATTTTGAAAACTTAATTGTACATTCCTTCTCTGTCGTTTGAGATGGAATTCATTTAAAGTCTTTTGCCAGTTTGATAGCCTAGGATTTTCTTTCTCACGGATTTGGGAATCATCATCTGAAGGTAACTGTCAAGGAAGATAATGCTCCAGAGTAGTTCACATTCCTCAGGGTACCTTGTTCTACCTTGAAAAATGATTACTGGCCATGAAAATAAGATGTTACCTTTCTTTCAGAAAAGGCCAGTGAGTAAACACAAGTGGCCTATACTGATCCCCCTCCACACCCCCAATTTATTAAAAATTCTCCAGCTATTTGTTTGAGTTGAACTGAGCAGATTAGATTTGTTTTCACTTCTGTCCCTGCTACAATAGCCTTGAATAGAATCTGTCTTACTGTTTCAAAGTTGTCCAGGGTAATTTTACTTTGACACAGCCTTCTAAACAACACGTGCAGTAGTTGCTCTGCTCAAACTTAACTTGCCCTCATCAGATGAAATGATATTTTTCAGAGATATGATCAGTGTATTTAAATATTTTTTCTTCCAAGGAAAACTTTCTATTATTAATTATGGCAAGAGCAAATCTAAACAAAACAGTTGGATAAAACTGACAAAAGCTGAGAGAACTGATTTACATTTGTGTGCTGTGTATAAATGCATCCATCAGTCTTCAGCAATGCACTGAGTCAAGCTCTTCAAGGATTCTTTGTATGAAACTGCCTTAGATCTTGTAACTTTTTCATGCCAAGAGGAAACTCTTTAAGTGCTGTGAAGGTATCTCTTATTGCTTATCAGTAAAATCTAAACTTTAAGCTGTTTTCAACCTAGAAAATTAACAGACTTGAAGTCATCCAGGTTAGAGGTAAGGAGAGGCTCATGTGAGTCATTTCTGTACTTTTCTTTCCAGGTTCTGTCCTCAGGGAGCACCTGAGTCTGTACCTGACTATCCATCCTGAATTCATGTACAATGAGGTGAGAAAGACAGAATTAGCCCCAGGAAATACAAGGAAGCAAACCAATTTTACAGATTTTAAACTGAAAATGATCTTTGGGTTATTGAATCCCATTCTTTTGTTCGGAGATAAAGAAAATGTGGACTTTCTTAGCTGTACATGAGTTAATGACAGAAATGAAACTGGGAATTAGGAATATAGAATCCCAGTCCAGCGTTTTTCTATTATATTTTGTTTTAAGTTTACTTTTGTTGTTTCTTTTCTTTGTCTTGATCTGTGCTTTCATATTGACTCACAAATATTTCATAAATTCATTGACTAATATTTTATGATCTACATGAGTACTGTTTAGAAATATTTTTAAGAGTACAAATAATTATTAAATGGAAAAGTATGAATAATTCATGCTGGTATTTCTTTCTGCAGTGGATATTTTTGCAAAGGAGAAGGTCTTTTTCTCCAGGCCCTTTACAGTTCCCTGCTGCCCCACCCCCACATGCCAGCTTTTCTACAGAAAACTTTCACTTTATACTCCCATGACAAATATGATTTGAATCAAAGAAAAATTATGAATACAGGTCAATATATGTAACAAATAACTTCAAATTACAACTTACAGGAAGGTAACCATGTACAATTTTATCTAACTTTTCTCTATTCAGGCTGTAGATAGTAAATTTTATTTGGTATATTCTTGTTTCTCTTCACTGGGAGAAGAATGACATTGTTTAAGGGAATTCATCATAATTTTCTACAGTGCCACCTCTTTTTTGTTTGAATCTCAGGCTTAAATTGAGTCAACAAAAGAAATTCTAGCATAAAAATAATTAACCAGCTTAAATGTGAGTACACATATACACAT
This sequence comes from Solenodon paradoxus, assembly GCA_004363575.1. NCBI lineage: Eukaryota > Metazoa > Chordata > Mammalia > Eulipotyphla > Solenodontidae > Solenodon > Solenodon paradoxus. The sequence goes on along the minus strand of RJWH01002804.1, from coordinate 11,723 downwards.
ACACACGGACACAGATTTGGAGAATCTTGTGCAAAATCCTTTCTTGAGCAAATAGATTTGAAATGTCACAAGGAATTGTCTATCACATTTTTAATGTCATCTCCTCTAAGATTTTTTTCCCCCATATTGGAAAATACCAGCTTCTAGTGCCATTAAAAAGCTTGCATCAATATACTTTAAGAACACTGCATTGGTTCTGAAAGATATAAGCTGTTTCTATAATCAATTTCCATGTGAATTTAATGTCATTGTAGAGTTTCTTAGGTTTTTGGCTCCCCAGTGGAACTCCTAGAATCAAGATAGTACTATCTTTTCAGATACCTCATATTCCCAGAGGGCTATTCTTTGAACAGATAAAAGCTATAGTGGAACTAACCTTTTAGGAGAGCTTTCATTTTTTTCTGTTAGCAGGTTGTACATTTTGAAAGCTACCTTCCTGAGATTTTAAGGCTGTGGAACTATTTTGTAGTTTCCCTCCTCTGCATAAAATATCTTTCTCTAAAAAGGAAGAAGTGACACTGTTCAAAATTTGAGTCTTTAAACATTAGAGCTTGTTTTAGAAATCTAAAATATAATGATTCTTAATGGTATCATGTGTTATGAAAGAGTTGTAGGACACATTAATACAACATAATTGATTTATAAATAAAAAGAAAAGATAGAAAAGAGAAAATAGGAAACAAAAACAAATGGGCACAGGAATACATTCCATTTACTTTGCTACATTATGGTATGCAGATCATTAGAATTTTAATTTAAAAGTATGCTAAATATCATGGATTATAAAAGGTTTTTTCTTAATTATCTAGCAGTAATACCAAAGGGAAAATCATTTCTAATTTTGTATTTTTATTCAAATCCTCTTAGAAAATTCTTTAACTTCTCAGGTAGTGATAAAAATAAAATGAAAAGCAGCCTTCTTCATGACTTTTCTAGTTCATTCAAATATGCTGCCAGCTTTAACTTTTGTTATACCTGTAATGATTCTTTTATTCTATTTACAGTTGAAAGAATTATAAAATGATTGCCCACTTAAAGGATACATATTAAGAAATAATGTTTATATTCCTAACATCTCTCATTTGTTCTTTCCTAAATATATTCCCCACCTCATAAAGCCAATATTCTATTTTAATAATTGCATTATTTCTTTTGTACGGTTCTACCTTTGTATACCCACATAGAAAATAGTTTCATTATGCCTGTTATTGAACCTTTAGAGTAGACACATACTGTGATTATTTTGTTGATTTTCTTATTCCAGCCCTTTTAAAATTATTGATGAGCCCTCAGGTATTAGGATGGAGCAAATCATGGCCCTTGGTTCCTGACACACCTTAGGGGGCCCTTATTTATGAATTTATAAATAATCTACCATTCAATGCCATGGTTAATTATTATGAAGTTATATCCCTGTGTATTCTTTTCCAATTTATCTTTCTGCTTCCCTCTATGCTTGCCAGGGATAACTAATCCTGAATTTTTCTCTTCCACAAACCTTGCTTTCTAAAAATTAATTTTATAGTTTAACCAGACTTGTAGGTCAATAATAATGATTTTTGCTCAGTCGTAAGCATTATAACAGTTAAAGAAGAAATATTTTTAATCTTGAATTTTTGATATTGAATCATGAAGACTACTTAGATATTATCTATGACAAATTTGGCATTGTTTGGGCTATAATGGACACACAATATGAACAAATTTATATGTTTTAGTAAGATCTGACATGTATAAATCCATAAACCATAGTTCATATAAATAGAATGAATAGAATTATTACCCTAGAAACTACCTCATAATTTGGTAATTCTTTCCCTCTCCATGAATGCTCTTTTTCCCATCGGCAAGAAACCACTGATGTACTTTCTGTCACTTTAGATTATTAGGATGAATTAAAAATTTTTAAGGATTACCATGATTTCCCCCCCAAAGACTGTCTTAGTTATGATCCTCAGCTTTCCAGTGAGAGACTGTTGCACTGTGAGTTGGGAAAATGCTGAGCAATTGCATCTTTATACATGAATATTCAGACTATGCATAGTATGAGTAGGCGGTTTTCAGAGATCATTTACACTCTGTAGTTACTAACCATAATCAGTCTAAGGAAATTAAGAGTAGAATTGATTCGATGTCCACAAGCAAACAGTCTTGAATTAGACTTTTAGTGGCAAACATAACATAATGTAATATTTATATGTGTTTGTGTGTGTGTGTGCATTTATTTTTTCATAAATTGTTTGCCTGAATCTTGTATGTTATAAACAAATTGCATCAATTGAAACAGTCTATTGTTCAATAGTTCAATTTATAATTATAAATGGCTTATCTGCCTTATGATTCAGTTTATTTCTAACTCTCCAACCCTTCTGTTTTTTGACTAAAGCATCAATTTAGTTAATCCAACATTCTCTAAGATTTTAATACATTTAATGGTTCATTTATATATATATATTTTTTTTTTGATATTTAGGTGATATACAATAAATCTTACTGATTTCATAAAATAATATATGTGTTACACTATTTTCAAAGTAATTATTCATAATAGAAGAACATGAAACTAATATCCTTGGAAATCTGGTAGCAAGTTTCAAGATGTTTAGTGAGGAAAGCTTCTTCAATGTTTATGCTTTTTTATTACTTTTTTAAGTTTATAAAATTTTGGAAGCTATTTAATAGTAAATTTTTTCAATATTAATATATTTCCTCCAAAATATTTATGTAAATTTACATTTCATACTCATCTTCTTGCTAGGTTCTGTAGACTGCCTAGCACACATCTTTGTATGTCTCCGAGCTCATAAATATCCAAGCTTGAGAAACATTGTCACTGGCTATAATGGGTAAACTCAAACACTAATCTCTGATCTTGTGACCTGAATTTAGATCAAAACCTTGAAGTTTATGCAGGAAAAGAAAATTTACTTTTTAAGGATAATGTAAACAATAGAGATATGTATTCATTATTTTAAAATTACCTTGTTTTTTAAGAAAATTAAGATGAACAGAAGATATGTACAAAATGAATATACAAATAATCATTCACAAATGGAATGGGATAAAGAGTTGCTATTAGAGAAGAGAAATCCTGCAAAGCTTAGAGTCTTTCCAACTCTGTAGCTCAGCCTCTCTCCCAGTTTTGCTATGCTAATCTGTTCTGACACATTCTGTAGCAATGACAGGCAGTTTAGTGATCTGCTACCCCCAGAAGACAGTCATATTTACATGTTTTCAAACATTGTATTTTGTATTTTTGTTTTCAGGACATTCACATATCAAGACATCCTGGGTGCCTAAACATCAGGAAGGATTTTATGTGCAGAAAAGATTTTCCACTGCTTAAGCATGATTCTAAAAGCAATAGCTTTTCCAATACTATACTCTTGAAATCTTTTAAAGTGCTTTTTTAAACTTCTCAAGTAGTGATATGCATTTACATCAGCAAGAAATATGGGAAAAAATAGTCCTCTTTCTGACTTTTCTAGTTCAGTCAGAAATACTGCCTAGCCTTCCCTTTTGTTATACCTGTAACTATTTCATTATGAAATGTGCCGGCTTCATGGGAACCTTTCATACTATCTTTAATTAGTTCTAAGGATCTCTATGGCTTATGTTCTACCCAGCGTTTTTTTTTTTTCTTTTTTTTTTTTTTAAACTTTCTTCCCTTAGCCAGTCCTCCCACATCCTCCTTGGACTGTCTGATCTCATCATTCTTAAGAAAGTCAGAATGTTCCTTACAATATGCTGCTTCATGCATCCTGACTCTTGCTGAATAAAAGCCTTGGCAGACTTCCAATTTATTCTCTGCTCTAGATTTTACTTAGTATAAGAAATGTTGCTTCATGGAAATATCTTTTCACCCAAATTATCCTTTGTAAGAGTAACTCGGGCATATTTAAACTCTTGGAATGCTTTATAGCAATTACTCTTTGAAATTAATCTTGGACTTTAATTTTACCAGTCATATGGAATTAAACAAGCTTTTGATACATTTTATTTTTTTCAGTTGTGTTAAGGTATAATAAGTAAAATAGTACGATATTTAAGTGTACAATGTGATGATGTGTTATACCTATACATTGTGTAAGTATTCCCATCATTGAGTTCACTAACACACTCATCATTTCATGTATTTAACAAATGAGGAATAAGAACATTTAAATTTTACTCTCATATCAAGCTTCAGTTACACAACATAATATTATCAACTCTAGTCAACACGTATAATTAGATCCTCAGACTTTATCTTGTAACTGAAAGTTTATAGTACTTTGCCATCCTTGATTTCCCCTACCCCTCAACCAGCCACTTTTCTAGCCTGTTTCTATGAATTTGACACTTTGTTTGTTTTAGCTATGACATATAAGTGATACAATGCAGAACTTATCTTTGTCTTCTCTCACTTAACCTAATGGCCTCCAGGTTTAGCCATGTTGTCTCAAATAGCAGGATGTCCTTCATTTTTAAAGACCATATCACATTCATTGATTTGTAGATTTTGAACCATGCTTGTATCACTGGAGTAAGTTCCAAGTGATAATGCTGTATGATCTGGATAATGAAGCACTGCATTTGGTTCACTCCTATTTTGTTGGGGATTTTAACATTTATGTTCACCAGCTGTGTTGCCTTAATTTTCTTTTCTTGTAGTGCCCTTATCTGACTTTAATACCAGGGTTAATGTCAGCCTCATAAAATGAATTTAGGAGTGTTCTCTTCCATTTTGTGTGCAGGTAAGAGAAAGACTGGCATTAATACTTTAAATATTTGGTAGAATTCACAGTGAAGACATCTGGTCTTGAATTTTGTTTGTTGAGAGACTTTTGATTACTCATTCAATCTCCTTCCTAGTTAGTAATGGTTGGCAAAATTGCTATTTCTTCATAATTAAGTCATAGTAGGTTGTATGTCTATGGAATTTATATTTTCTTTTAGATTATCTAACTGGTTGATATACAAATTGTTTTCAGTACTTTTAATCTTAGTTTTATGTGCCATGTCTTCATTTATTATTTTATTTGAGGCTATTCTGATTCTGTTTTTAGTTAGTCCAGTTAAAGTTTTGTCCATTTTATCTTTAATAGGTGTTAGCTTGGTTGAGCTTTCCCGTCATCTTTTAATCTCTATTTTATTTATTTTTAGCTCTGATCTTTACTATTTCCTTCTAACTTTGGACTTAGATTCTTCTTCTCTAGATATTTGATATATAAAACTAGGTTGTTTATTTGGTATTTTTATCAAAATGGAGGCATTTATTGCAATAAAATATTATATTAGAACTGCTTTTTACAGACACCAGAACTTCTGAGTAGTTGTGTGTTTTCATTTTCATTTGTCTCAATATATTTTATTTCTTCCTTGACTCATAAATTCTTTAGGAACAAGCAAATTCTTTAATCCCTTCATATATGTGAATTTTCTAGTTTCTTATAACTGATTTCTAGTTTCAGACCACTATGATTGAGCAACTTATTTGACATGATTTCAATAATCTTGTATTTATTAAAGCTTGCTTTGTGCCCTACCATATAAGCTACTGCAGTATTCTAAATGAGCTTAGGAAGAATGTATATTCAATTTCTGTTGGATAGAAAGTTCTGTATTGTCTGGTAGGACCAGATGGATCAATGTGTAAAGTTTCCTTACTGCTTTTCTTTCTGGATGATCTATGTCATTGTCAAGAGTAGGGCATTAAAGTTTCCTTCTATTATTATGTGGTTATTGTTCCCTCGAACACTGGTAATTTTGCTTTATATATTTAGGTTCTCCTAAATTGTGCACATATCTATTTGCAAATGTTACATCCTCTTGATGAATTTCTGTCTTTTTTGATCCCCTTTGTAATGATGTTCATCTTTTGTTACAATTTTAGCCTGAAGTGTATTTTTTTCATGATATAAGTAAAATTATCCCTGATTCCTTTTGGTTTATCATTTGTAGGAAATATAGAATTTTATCCCTTCACTTTCAAGCTTTGTTTCTTTAATGTGAAGTGACTCTCCAGTAGGCAGTACATGTATTTTGGTATTATTTTATTTTTCAATCAATCTTTTCCTCTTTTGATTAGAGAATTTTGTCTATTACATTTAATTTGTTGAGAGGTTTATTTATTTTTGGTTGTTTTAATAATTCATTTGTTTTTATTCCCCTCTTTTCTTTTTCTCTCCTGTGTGATTTGATGACTTTATGACATGGTATATTTTGATTCCATTTTTACTTATCCATTGTATCTACTCTAGTTTTTTGTTGTGTTTTTTTTGCTGTGAAGCTTACATAGGATATCTTAGAATTACACAAATGCATTTTAATTAATTGTATAACTTAAAATATATACAAAAGTTCTATGATTTTACGAAATTTAAATTTAAATTCTGTCCCTCTATTTACTGATTTTTAAAGTATTCTATGACTCCAATTTTCTCTGAGATAGCAAGAACATTCACTATAATAAGTAAATGTCTTATTATTTCTTAGAACTACTTCCAGACACTTATAATCTCTATGCAATCGTGCTCCCAAATATGAATTATTTTGGTCACCAAAGCTCTCAGTAATAGATACTGTTAATTATTTTTAATAAAGTAATCAGAGAAGATTGGTTTTCTAACTATACTAGTATTGAATTTCAAAACCAATAGGGATACACAAATAGAGGAAAAGTGAAAGTTGGATTCATCGTATTATAGTGGTTGTATGGAAGGTTCTATAAAAGACCATCTAATTTCTGAGAATTTAACAACTTCTGAGCCAAACAAGATTGTGGAAATATTTGTAGTGAACTTTTCCTAACTAGGACTAAGGCAATATGGTTAAAATTAGGTACCGTGAATGTCAAGTCCAGGAAAACTAGAATTGGGATACAGATATTCAAGATGTATCTATTTTGTACAGTTTAGTTCTTAGAAGTGAATATTGATATGTCACAATCCCCATCCCTACTTCCCTAAAATATTTTAGTAGTAATTAGGCAAAATATGATACATATAATTTATATAAGATTTTGAGAAGCTACTTTGTCAATGGAAAGAGAGACGATATGTAATATATTTAATTATATAGCACAGTTATTAGCAAACAACAACAAACTAGAGACGGAACAAAGACAGCCCTACCCATCAAATTCCCTTTTTAGGAAGCTCTAGGTAACTTAACTAAACACTTGAGTGACCCAACTTACCCTATCTCACACTTTAATTATTGTAACTATGCTTTAAAATTTTCCAAAAAATAAAGTGAACTTGTAAAACCCTAGGTACCTGCCCCTCAGACACTAATAAAGTCAAAGCTTTAAGTTCCTACTTCCTTCCTCTTTGCTTCCCCACAGCCCTGCTGTGAGGTCCTGGAGTGGGCCACATACCATCTAGTATTTATGATAAATGAATTTTGTCTTTCAAAGTTCTTTTTTCTGAGCATACCATGCAATCATAATAAGAACCAGAATGACTGGTCTAGTCATGACATTGGTTCAGGTTAGGAAAATATTTATGGACTTGTCACAGGTACTTTGGTTCTAATGATTATGTGAAGCATTTCTAGTCCATAGAGTCATTATCAATCAGTTGAAACTGATACAAAGCATTTTTTTCCCTAGAACATCTGGGAAATACATAAAAAACTATATTTAAAAATTAAAAATACATGAAGCAATAAAAATATTACAGGTAAGTTTAATGATCTGCCATGTTTGAAAACTGAGTGCTAGTATAGTGACTTAGAGCACTATGTAGCAGCCATTTAGACCTCACTGCCTGATTCTGTCTCTAGCTAGTGTGGTGCCCTTAACAAGTGGATAAGATTTTCCAAATTCTATTTATTTCACTAGTGAGATAAGGGTAAAACTGAGTGGCACTAAGAGCCTCTAGACAACAAACACGTTGCTGATATATGCAAGTAAATGAAAGTATACCATAAAAGAACCAAATTAGTGATTCCAACAATATGTTTAAAAGAGTTTGTGGGTAGGTAGGTAAGAAGAAATTGTGTCTGTGTCTTTTCATTTAATAAACATGTCTTAGAATGAGTGTGGCACAGAAGACAACTGCTTTCAAGCTGTTATGTATCTGTGCACTGTTTCAGATGTGATCATCTTACTCTGCTCTGTGTGTTTAGTGTTAAAAGAGATATTTTGATGTAAATAACATGAAAATAAAAGCCAGATATTTTATTTTGTTTGAATTTTCTCCATCACCCAAAAGAAGGTAAACTGTTTTAGCATTTTGATAAAACTTGTTGAACTTAATCAAGAAAAATTATCTATGTGCTCAATGTCAACATTCCTACAGAATTTTGAAAAATAATCATAAATGATATTTACCTAATTCCACAGTAGGATATAAATTCTTAGCAATAGTGTATACTTAATATTACACAAGATTCTCAATTTTCATCATGTAAAAACAGAATTACAGTTTCAATTGTCATTTTCCAAAACTGATCTTCCTTCATCTCCAAAAATGTTTTAATAAAAATATTTAATATTAGTGTGGATTTAAATCAGATAAAATACTAAGACCATGTGGAAGAGTTAAATTTTTTTTCTAAATATGGCATAAAAATCTTGACTAGAAAGAGGACACATGTGGAGACAAAATGAGATTACTCAGTAGCCTTGAAATCACTTCATGCTCCAGCAACATTCTTGGGAACTCCTGGAGGAAAAAATTGTATTTTAAGATAATTAAACAAATATTTGTCTTGCAGGGAAAGACAGATCAAACTTTAAGTCCTTGCTTGCTCAACACTAAAATCCTTTAAATTTGAGAATGAGTAAGACTGAGTCTATAATTAAATTTCCTGCTATGAAAAGACAACTTCCAAGCTACTTTTACCACTCTAAGAATGAAAATAAAAGCATATTATTATAATGCACGTTACATTACATTTGATTCTTATTATTTCTAATGCATTTGTGGGAAAAAAAACAAATAAAACCTCTTGTAATATCTAACTTTGGGCTATTTAATTAGCTGAATAATATGAGCTACAGATATTAATAACTACTGAATATGATAAAAAGATACATGGAATTCTAATCCTTACCCTTAACAAATTTTCTTCTATGCAAGTAAAATTCAACTTCTTTCCCAGAATTCTACCAGTGCTAATCATTGGCTAATTTCAATATAATCTTCCAGGTATCCCCCAAATTATGATAAACAATGAGCAAAGGCTTAGGCAAGGGGAAAGCAGCAGAAAAAAACATGAGGTAAAAAACCACAGAAAGTAATACTAAGTAATCAGCCCCTGGTTTCCTACAGATAGGACTTTTGCTCCTGTGACTAGCAGCCTCAAAACTTGCCTCACATGATCCCAGCTTTTTCTAATCCACAGAATATAACAATATTGAGGAAATGACATCTCCATGATTAGATTATGAAAAACTGATTTATTTTTCTCTCTCATTCTGTTTATCTTATATACTTCAAGGAAGTAAACTGCCTTGCTGGAGAAGACTAGGTTTCAAGAAATTGAAGACCATTTCCAATAATCAGACAATAATGGAGGGCTTTATTCAAAAAAGACTTGAGGAACTAAATCCTGCTGCCAAAATGACCTTGGGGACAGATCCTTCTTCAGATGAGCCACAGTTGAACCTTTCCTCTCAAACACAGTTAACATTTTGATTTCAGCCTCATGTAGATAAATCAACCTAAATTGTGCATGGAATTTTGACTCACTAAACTGTAAGATAACATATTTCTGATGTCTTGGGGCATTACAGATTGAGTTAATCTGTAATGTAGCGACACATACATGTGTAGGTATAACATCAACAGGAACAATTTGCTATTAAAGAGGTCAGATAATGTCACAGTCAACCTACCAGTGACAAATTGACTTTTCTTTACCTCTGTGTTATTCATCCTTTTTCACTCAATGTTGTCATATTCTACTAATTGGAAACAAGCTGCTCAAGGAATTATATAAGATAGGCTATACCAGCAGTGGGATCACATGAGGCTATTCACCACAAAAGCTAAAGTTACATTTTTAAATACTGAAAATTTTTCAGCAACTATGGAGAGTTATATAAACAAGTATCAGATTTTCAAAACGTTTCTTTAGTTTTAAGGTTAATTATTTTACTATTTTGAAAAATATATATATGTACATGTATGTGAATCTCAGAGTACTTGTGAGAGTGCCCCATGATGTCCCAGGGAGTTCCAGCACATCCAAAAACCAACACACAGTGCTCTCTTACACTACCATCACAGAGCCTTAAAGGGATTTCTAAGAACTGTGTTAAAATTCTTGGTGCTCAATATTCAACTGGTGAACATTTCTTTAGGAGAATCAGTGATTTTTATGAGACACAGAGATATATTATGATCACAGATGGGATGCCATGTAATGTATGCCTACATCTGCTCCCTGTGAAACAAACTGTTCTTTCATTTTATGAGTCGATTTTATTTATATAGAAGATGAATGATTAAGATAGTTGTATTGCAAGAGTCTGATGTAAAATGAAGTTTAACTCGAGGAAAAAAAGTAAGCTAGTAGAAAATTTATAGCACCACGCATTGCTTATTTTTATAGCTTGACTCCATCATTTCAAATATACAACTGCAAACATAAGAGATCAACATTTATATAGAAACTATTATAAGGATATACAAGACCCCAAGTAAATACGCCTTGCATTGTAAATTATCTAGGATATTACTTATAATTTAATAATTTTATTCTTGATGTATCCCTAGCTTTCATGCTTTAATGATAGTAAATTGTTGAGAAATTAATTTTATATTGTCATTATTTTAATGCACATTCCATTCTGATCAAAATGAATAATTAGTATATAATAACTCAATCAATTTGGTATGTGTGTGTAATTACATTTTAGATAATGGATAGATTACAAAATAATGATACTCATAGAAATACATTCTTCCAAAAATACACCAAATAAGAAAGTATGTGTCATAATAGCAACAATGATTGTGAAGTTCAAAAATTAAAGCTGAAACCACACATAAGAGCCAAAAGACAATGGATTAAGATTTAAACATAAGAGATGGAAATATAGTCCACGCTCATGGCTGGGAAGAATTAATAGTTAAAATGGCCATAATTCTTACAGCAATATATATATTTAATTCAATGACTATAAAATTTAATTGACATTTAAACAAAAAAGAAAAATTTAAATTTCTATGGACTCATAAAAGATTCCAGAAAGCCAAAGTAATCATGATAAAAAAAAAAAAAATAGAAGTATCACACTGGCTTTCAAACTACTACAAAGTGGTAGTAATCAAAACCATATGGTTCTGAAATAAAAAGTGATACACAGGATTACTAGAAAAGAATTAAGTCCCAGAAAAAAACACACAAATATATGGTCAATTAATCTGCAACAGAGGAGTCATGAGCATATAATGGAGAAAGCATAAAATATCTTTTCAATAAAGGGTGTTGGGAAAATTCGATAACTACATGCAAAAGAATGAAACTAGATCACTTTAACACCCTACACAAAAATTAATTCAAAATGGACAGATAATTGGATGTAAGACCAGAAACCATAAAATAGAGGAAAACATAGATGACACATTCCATGACATCAGCCTTAGAAATATTTTGGGGAACTTAACTCCAGTGGCAAGGGAAACATAAATAAATAGGACTACATCAAACTAATAAGCTTCTGCACAGCAAAAAAAAAAAAAAAAAAAAAAAAAAAAAAAAAAAAAAAAAAAAAAAAAAAAAAAAAA
>RJWH01002803.1:43410-200458 GCA_004363575.1 Solenodon paradoxus | reverse complement strand
GGGTTGGGGGGGCTCCTGGTTTCCAGCGCTGGGTAGTGAACACAGGTCCTTAGACTTTACAAGGTCCACACCCCAGGCCATCTTATCTGCTTGAGTTACAACGGCACAACCCCAGGCTTTTATTTGGGGGAAAACTTTTAATTTACTTCTTCAATTTCCTTGATTGGGATAGGTCTGGTGAGATTTTTCATCTCTTTCTGATGAGTCTTGGTAGGTTGTATAATTCTGAAAATTTATCTTGCAGGTTGTTCAATTTATTGGCATCTACCTATTCATAGTAGTCTCTTATGATGGTATGTATTTCTGAGGTATCTGTTGTAACTTCTCCCTACTTTCATCTCTGGTCTAGTTATTAGTTTCCTTTGTTATTATTTTTTAATAAAGAAAGGAAGAAACATCTCCATTTAGCTAGTTGTTCACTTTGGCTTTTCACCCCAGCCCCGAGTCTCAAACCTGCATCTTTAGGCGACATGAGGTCCGCACACCAGTGTCTCAGCAGTCCGAGTCACAGGATGTACCCCTCTTTTTCCTGTAGAGACTAGCCACAGGCTTGTCAATTTTGTTTATCTTTTCAAAGAGTCAGCTCTGTTTTCTCTCTCTCTCTCTCTTTTTTAAATTTCTATTTAGTTTATTTCTGTTCAAACGTTTATTATTTCATTCCTTCTACTGGCTTTTGGCTTCAATTGTAGTTGCTTTAGGTGTAGGGTTAGATTGAGGGTTGTTGTATTTTTTGTTGTTGTTTCTTGAGATAGGCCTGAATTGCTACAAATCTCCCTTTTAGTAATTCTTTTGCTGCATATCATTAATTCTGGTAATGTGTCTTCATTCTCATTTGTCTTCAAGAACTTTTTTTTTTTTTTTTTAAGGAAAGGTGCAAGCAAGAATGAAGGTGGGTAGGCAAGCAGGCAGGAAGCAAGGGGAAGAAGAAGCATTTTATGTTTTTTTTTCAGCTATTACATTTTTATTTATTTTTAGCATTTAATTTTTTTTTTTAATTTTGATCTCTTTCTAACCCCTCCCTTACTGAACCTGGGCCCTTGGGCTTAACGTGGTCACACCCCAGCCATTTAAATTGCCTGAGCCACAAGGGCTAATCTGCCATAACTCTTTCCACTTTTTTTTAAAGGGAAAATTAAAAAATCATATGATTATATCAATAGACAGAGAAAAAGCATTTGACAAGACTCAACAGCTATTCATGATAAAAACTCTAGCCAAAATAGGAACAGAACACTCATACATCACCATAATAAAACCCATATATGACAAATCCAAAGTCAGCATCATAATCAGTGGTGAAAAACTGAAAGAAAATTCCCAAAGATCTGGAATAAGAAAAGGACACTCACTCTCATTGCTACTATTCAAAAAGGCTCTGGAAGCCCTGACCAGAAAAATAAAGCAAGAAGAGAATATTAAAGGAATTCATATTAAAGAAACAAAACTATCATTATTTGCAGATGACATATTATACTTAGATGACCTAGAGACACCACCAATAAACTTCTAGAAATAATAGATGAAAAGAGCAAAATGGCAGGATATAAAATCAACACATAAAAATCAGTAGCACTCCTATATGGAAAAAAAGTAAATGAAAAAGAAATTAGGAAAGAAATCTCATTCACAATAGCTCCAAAAAAATATAAAGTGCCTAAGATAAACTTAATGGAGGTGAAAGACCTCTATAATAAAAAACTATAATCTTTAGGTTGACTCTTGATATGTAACTGCTTAGTGTCATGTTCTAATTTGTCTTCTGTGTGCTGTTCCAGTTAGTGTCTTTGTTCTTCTCTTTCTCTTCTTAGGTGGGTTGGGTATAGTTATGTTTTGATTGATTTCCCTTTTTGTTTTCTTTGGGTTTACCCTGAAGTTAGCATTAAGAATTCTGTTTATTTCCTATTTTTATTTGAAAACTGATTACTCTTCCACTCATTCTAACCATCCACATTTTTGTTCTCTTCTCCTTATCCCCACTTTTTATCTTACTGTTTTCAGATGGGGTTTCTTTTCACTTTATATAGCATCTTTTAGTATTTTTTTGTAGAAAAGGTTTTGTGGTGATAAATTTCTTTAACTTTTGCTTATCGGAGAAGCTTTTTATCATTCCTTCAGTTCTGACTGATAATCTCACAGGGTATAGTATACTAGGTTGAAAATCCTTCTCTTTCAGCACTTTGACTATATCATGCCATTCTCTCCTGGCCTGTAGAGTTTCAGTTGAGAAATCTGCTGGCAATCTTATGGGGATTCCTTTGTATGTGACTTGTTTTTCTCTGGATGCTTTTAAGATTCTTTATCTTGTATTTTTGACATTCTGATTGCAATGTGTCTAGGTCTCTTTGGGTTTCCTTTATTAGGAACTCGTTGAATTTCCTGGATCTGGAGGCTTGTTTCATTCTTCAGGTCAGGGAAATTTTCAGCTATTATTTCTTCAAATATAGTTTCTGTCTCTTTTTCTCTCTCTTCTCCTCTGGGACTCCTATAATGCAAATGTTGTTCCTTTTGATGTAATTCCATAGGTCTCAAATGCTGCCTTCATTTCTTTTCATTGTTTTCTCATTGCTGGTTTTCTTGAGTGCATTCCTCTACCCTATCTTCTAGCTCACTGATTCTGTGAGAGCCTTCATCTATCCTATTCTTGAGTCCCTCTATTGATCTTTAGGTCAGCTATTGTGTTCTTTATTTCTTTGACGTGTTTTGAGCTGATTCATTTCTTCTCTTTTTTTATTCTCATTTTCTTCTATTGTTTTCTTGATTTTTATGAGTATGTTTATCATTGTTGCCCTCAATTCATCCCCAGGTAGTTTGCATACATCTGTTATATTCAGATTTTCCCCTAGGTTTTTGATTGGATCCCTTATTTCACATATATTTCTCTGTCTTTGCTCTGCTTGGAATTCTGCAAATGTTTCTGTGGATTAGGTTTTCCAGCAGTGATGGCCTTGAGTAAGGTATTGACTTGCACTGAGTAAGCCTCGATGTTGGTTTGGACAGTGGAATTACTTGAGTTTGTGGTGTCTGGTTTGTTGAAGTTGTTATGTGGACACTCTGTTGCTGCATGAAAGTTCAATCTATGGGGTTGGAGCTTGTGTGTGGGATGCAGAGCCTTCCCCCAGCGTCCCAGCTCCCAACCACATTGACCACCTTGCTGTTGGCTCACAATTAGCAATCAGGTTGCAATTTTGTCTCCACACACAAGGTGGTGATAGTAGGTAGTGTTGATGTTTTCTCCCTTTGAAAGACTCTCTTACCTTCAGCCTAAGGATGGGATTTCTGGTGGGTAGGTCCTGTGGCTTGGGACAATATGGTGGGATGGCATGGGGGTGGGTAATTTCCCTAACCCTTAGGTTATGGGGCGCCCAGAGTAATTTTCTCGCTGGGCCTCCCATTCAAACCACCAGCGCACTGGTCCTCCTTCCACCCTATGCCTAGATCCTCTCCCCTGGCTCTGCGTCCAGATCCCACTGGGCAGGCTCTCCGCTGCTTTCATGATTCCTGGGAGGGTCAGTTCTTCCTGCAGTTCTACCCTCAACACTGCAGTTGGAATTCTGAGTTCTCAGTGTATCTCTGAACCTGGACATTTTTGCCTACCCTTTGTCGTCAGTTACTCCTGTGTCTCTATAGCCTCTGTGATTGCTTTTCCTCAGTGTTTGTTTCTGGAAAACAGGTTAATTCCTGGTTGCTCTGTGAGGAGATGTGAGCCTCACTCCTACCGGGTCGCCATCTTAATCAGAAGTTCAGTACTTTGTTTTTATTTAGTTGTACACCTTTGGTTGTTCTCTCTGGCCCAGGATGTGAACCCGGGTCCTTGGAATATATGTAGATTGCACTTCAGTCAAAGGCAGTTGACCAAATCACTACCCGACCAGGGTTCGCCTCAAGTACTTCCTTTAAGAAGCAGGCAGGAATGAAGGCAAGTAGGCAGGTAAGCATGAAGCAAGAGAAAAAAAGCATTCACTTATTCATTCATTTTGGTGTTCCCCGCACCACGGGTTGTGAACCCAGGTCCTTGGGTTTCATGTGGACCCTACTGGAGCCACAGACTTGATTCCTGGGTCAGCAGGGCATGGCAAATTCCTGATTTCCTCTTTTACCCAAAAGTTATTCAGACATATATTGTTTAGGCTCCATATATTTTGGATGCTTCCAGATTTCTTTTTGTGGTTAATTTCCAGTTTAATTACATTGTAGTTGGAAAAGATTTTGACACTTGTTTCCAATATATGGTTTATCCTTGAGAGTGTTCTATGAGCTCCTGAAAAAATGTGAATTCCAGTTGTTAGGTGCAGTGTTTTGTAAATGTCTGTCCTAATTTGGCAGGTTACCTTTTTGTTTCCATGTTAATTTCTTGCCTATGTGTCCAATTCTGTAAGTGGGTGTTGAAGTCTGCTAGTATGATTGTATTGTTATCAGTATCTCTTGAGTTTTTTATATTTTCTCATTTTGGAGCATATATATGTTATGTCTTATTGCTGAATTGATCCTTTAATCATTATGTAATATCCCTGTCTTTTGTTACTGACTTTATTTAGAAGTCTATTTTTGCTGATATAAGTATGGCTGTCCTTACTTTTTTTTTTAGGTTACCATGTGCTTGTTGTCTTCCAGCCTTTCACTTTGAGTTATGTTTATCTTTATAACTTATGAGTTTCCTGTATGTAACAGATTTTAATCTATTCAGCCACTCTATGCCTTATGATGAATTCATTAACTTTTTTTTTTTTTTTTTTTTAAGGAAAGCTGCAGGCAGGAATGAAAGCAAATAGGCAAGCAGGCAGAAAGACAAAGGAGGAAGAATCTTTTCATATTTATTTAATTGCTCACATTGGGTCCTTGGGACGTATGTGGACTGTACTCCTCCAGAAGCAGCCTGACCTAACTACCACGCCACCAGGGCGCAGCCAATCTCTTAACATTTAAAGTGAGTATTGATATGTAACTCTTTCTAGCCCACTTGCTATTTGTTTTTGGGTGTTGTTGCAGACCATACCTTGGTCCTTTTATTCTCTTGTTTTTTGAAACGTCTGTTACGCTTGTTTTTCCTTTTCACTTTCTTCTTTTTCTATGGATTTATTTTGAGGTTACCCTGAGGCTGTGAAGTTTCTATGCTTGTAAACTTTTTTAACTTGAAAGTTAATCTCAAGCTCATTCTAAGGGTCCACTTTTTTACTCTTCTCGTCCCTACATTTTATATTTTAATGTCTTGCTCTTAAGTTGGGTTTCTTTTCATTTTATAAAAATCCCTTTAGTTTATGTTGATGTTTTTTGGTAAGGAAAGGTACAAGCAGGAATGAAGGCGAGTAGGCAGTGACCTTGGGACGTATGTGGACTATGCCTGGTGTACTAAACTGCTAGGCCACTAGGGTGCATTTACCTTTAATAGTTCTTATAAGACTGGTTTACTTGTGATGAATTCCTTTAACTATTATCTGTCAAGCTCTTTATCACTCATTCAACTGTAACTGATAACCTAGCAGGATAGCGTATTGTTGGTTGGAATCTTGCTTCTTTCAGCACTTTGTATCATGCCATTCACTTCTAGCCTGTAAAATTTCTGCTGAGAAACCCACTGATAGTTTTTTGGGAACTCCTTGTATGTAACTTGCTTTCCTCTAGCTCTTTATTTTGCATTTCTGTCATTTTAATGACAATGAACCTTGGTATATGTCTATTTGGGTTTCTTTTGTTTGGAATTCTTTGAGCTTCCTTGGTCTGGTGGTCAAAGACCTGTCTTTGGCACCCTGGAGAACTGCAACCGTGAGCAAAACCATCCAGCATGAGTGGGCTAATAGTGGAGGAGATGTGTTTCTCCCTATGGCCTTCCAGCAGTGGCAACCTCCAGTACCCACACCAAGAAGAAAAGTGATTTCAAGAGGACACAAAGCCATCTCTCTTCACATGATCCCTCTTTCTACACCACACTGAAGTTATTATTTAACAAACTGAAGTTCTGCAGTCAGTTCTGTGCGTACTTTATCAGCTCTCTGGATTCTCTGTCTGGTGTTCTTTGCTTCCCAGAGCCCATTAGTCTCCACACCATGCTTACAGGTCAGTTTCCAGGTGTGCAGGCACCTACTGAAGGGGCAAGCCTTCAGCTCCTGGGACAATGTCTAAAGCACTGACTACAGACCCCAGGAACCTGAACTGGGGAGTGTAAAAGCAAAGATTGGTCAGCTTCTCTTACCATTTATGAAGATGAGTGTTCTCTTTGTGTAGATGCTGTTCCTCATTCCTTTTCAAGAGTCAAAGTTGTTAAATGGGTAGTTCTGTGTACCTGTGGGGAGGAAGTGAGCTCTAGATCTTAACAGTCAACCATCTTGGAACTGGAAAACAAAACTGTCCTATTAAGAAGCTTTGATCTCATACCCTCCACAAAGGAATCCCAAGGGTTCATGAATCATACTGTCAGAACTACTAACAGTAAGCTACCTAGCTTCTCTGGGTTTGTTTCCTTTTTTCATAACAAATACATACTATGGCTACTTCATAGAACTATTGTGAAAACTACATGATTTAAAATATGTAATGCATTTAGAACAATCCCTGGCTTATTATGTTATTGTAAGCATTTGTTAAATATTATAATCATATATCCAATGTCATTATTAAATGGTCTTCCAAAATAAATTTATGTAAGCATATTATCTCATATTAATGTAACATAATTATTGGGTATTAGGTTGTTTCCAATTTTTCAACACCTTGTACATAAATATTTGCCATTTCTCATATTATTTAAATTCCCAGAAAATACACGTTTTTTTTCACAGTACTGTTGAAAAGTTTACAGATAACATCAAAGTGAGAGAGCAGGGTTGAGTACTTGACTTCAGCAGGGAGTATATACATACATATATATATATGTACATATATGTATATATATAAATAATTTTTTAAGAGAAAGGTACAGGTAGGAACGACAGCAAGCAAGGAGGCAGACAGGCAGGCAGAAGCAGCAGCATTTACTTTTCTTTATTTAGTTTTCATCTTGGTTGTTCCCTCTAGGCCTGGGTCATGAACCTGGGTCCTTGGGATATACATGGACTGTGCGGGCTGGGAGCATCAGACTTGACTGCTAAACCAGCAGGGTGCTCTGGTAGACAATCCAGGTTGTAGCCATGTGTATGAGAATGAACTGTGATAACTTCCTAACTGGAAGAGGCTAAGGAGTTGTTGAGTCATCCTCATGAAAAATGAAGTCATCCAGCTGGCATGCTGAGCATCAGGAGGCTGGGTTACAGGTACTGTCATTACTTGATGGACAGGCTCTGCCAGAATAAGATTTTGCTTGGGGACCAAACCCAGGCCCCGAAAGCTGAAGTGACCAATACCTGTATAATCAACACCTATGAAACATTAAAAATCCTAGAGGATGGATAATTTCTTTTAAGTAACATCTGACTTAAAAAGTATTATTTTCAAAAAAAATTAAATAGGAGTCTCTGTGAATTTCATGATTCAGAAATGGAACACATCCAATAGGAATATAATGTAACCACAAAGTAAGTTTTCATATTTGTGGGACTTTGTTTACACTCAGGTTTTAAGGTCTGACTTCCTGATACTGGAAATAAAATTCATGGCATCTTGGCCCAGATAGAAGTAATAGCACAGATCACTGGAGGAAAGAGGAATTTCTCAACAAACAATGCTAGAACAACTGATTTTTCATATTAAAAAAATTAAAATTGGATTTTTATCTCATGTATGCAAAAATCGATTCTACATGAAATAAGGAATTTCTATGTAAAAAGCAAAATCATAAAACTTTAAGAAGAAAATGGATTATCTTTCTGACCTCTGGAAGAGTTTGCTAGGCACAAAAACCACTAACCTTGAGTGAGTATTTGACATTAAAATTAAGAATTTTGTTCATTCAGGACATCTTTAAAATAATGAAAAGCCAAGTCACAAATAGGAAGAACACATTTGCAGACACATAACCAGGAATGATTTAGTATCAAGAATAAGTAACTCCTACAAAACATCAATAAAAAGACATTAAAAAAAGACAAAAGATATAAACATTTCACAAAAATGGAAATATAAAGGCCTTAAAAATATAAAAAGATGGTCAATCTCATTAATAATCAGGAAAATTAAAAGAAAATCACAGTATGTTATCATTTCACCCTCACTAGATAGAAATTACAAAGTCTTAATGATTCCAAGGGCTGGAAAGGATATGGTCAATAGGAATTCTGATACTATCAGAGGGAATGCACACTCATATAACCACTTTGAAAAACAATATGGCAAGTATACTACAGAAACTCTTAAAACATGTGCATCAGGAGAGATATATAAAAACGCCACTGTAACCCTGTCAATAAAAAGATAACTGGGAATAATGCAAAGTCCATAAACAGAAATGGGTAGATTGCAGGATAGTCACAGAATATAACAATATACAACCACGACTAATGGAAGAACAGCTACAAGCAACTTTGATAAAATTCAGAAACAAAGAACTTGCTAAAAAGCAATTCCCAAATGCATCTGTGTGGCTCAGCTGCAAGTTATGGAAAGCCATGGACCCAGGTTCAAGACCAGGAACATGGGGGGGAAATAACTTTTTTAAGTTTCCCAGAAGTCTCATGGTATAAAGTTCAGATACAAGCAAAACTGAGTATTTTCTATATGTATATGAGAAAACTGTGAAGGAAAAAGTGATCATCATAAAATTCAGAATAACAGTTATCTCTGAGAATGATGCAGAGGTAAGTTCCAGAAGGCACAAGGCATTAGTAAATAGTTGGGTGTGCCTAAGTGACTCAGGCACTGTCAGTGACTGGGGAGTGGGCCACTTAAAGCCCAAGGACCGGGTTTGATACCTGGGGCCAGGGCCAACTACCAAAATAAATACATAAACAAAAGTGCTTCCTCCTCCTCTTCCATCTTTCCTTAAGCAAAAAGGATGGCACACCCCAGTGGAGCAGAGGTTAGGCACAGTCTGTATACATCCCAAGGCCCATGGTTCAAGACCCAGGGCATGGGAGAACAACTAAAGTGCTTCTTCCTTCTCTCTTCCTGCCTGGCTTTGCTCTCCTCCCTTCCTACCTGTACCTTTCCTTTTCTATTTTTTTAATGGTTTTCTCCTTCCTTAAGTTTTTTTAAAAATTAGTAACAGTCTAGACCCTAAATTGAGTGACTTCAAGTGCATATTTTGTTGTGTATGCTTCATGATTTACACATAAGGACTTTCTTCTGTGTCAAATAATAATAACCTCTTTAAATTTTATAAAATTTTATAAAATTTTATTCTATAAATTCTGTTTTCTGTATTATACCCTATAAGGAAACTTTCCTCTGTATTTGGTGCTGATTGGATGGCTTCATAGACTCGGCCTTATGAAAGTCAGGTCACAATCCCTGGCTGTTGGCTACTTTTAATCTCATCACTCACCCAACCAGACTCTGAGCTACTCAATTCACCTGAAGTGCCTCCACGCCATCAGCACATGCTGTCCCTACTAGAAATATCCCCATCTCTTCCCTGTCAGCTATGAACTTTTTGCCATTAGAGGGCTCAAATGCCTTCTCAAAAGCTGTGAGTTGGGCCCTTCCTCCAGTTTCCAAAATGCCTTTCTTGGCACTAATCAGATGTGTCTAATGGTGCATTTAGAGGCAGTCCTTTCCTACCCAGGTCCTTGGGCTTTACATGGCCTGCATCTTAACCATCTCAGCCTCCTGAGCCACAAGGTTGTGCCAATGCTGTTTTCTATTTACCTCCTTGGCCCCAGTGCCTAATACAAAGTGGCTCTCAGCAAAGCTTCTCGGGATGAGGAAGTAAAATAGCCCCAGAGCAGTAAAAACAGCCCCAGGGCAATCGAAATGTGAGGAGGGACTGTCAAGGATGGGAGGAAGGTGAGTGGTCAGAAAGGAGAGACCAGGTAGCAGACAGAACTCAACAGGAGAGGCTCTCCTTCATGCCATGCACTCCTCTCCTTCTCACACTCAAAGCTACCACTTTTTGAAGCAAAAAAGAAAAAAAAAAGTTGCCAAGCTTTATTTAGGTTGTAATGGTTACAGATAACATATCTACTCCCATATCCAACCCCACCCTATGCAGCCCCCTATGGAGGCTCAGCTACCCTTTCCCCTCAGTCTCACTTCTTGTCCTCTTCCTTCTTGTCCTTCTTGCCATCCTTGGTGGCCTGGGAGGCCAGGGAGCCCATGGCATTTCGAATGGCTTCATTGTTGGGATCCACACCTGGAAGGTTCTCCAGGACACTCTGAAGAAACTCAGGGTCCTGCATCACGTCATAATCATCCTCCTCCTGAAAAAAGGAAGAGTCAGCTCAGGCCAGATTGAGACTGAGTTTAAGAGACATGAGCAGCCGTTGCCTGAGCCCCTTGCCACCTGATCATCTGGGGACAAGGGGATCTCTGACCAAAGGAGGAAGATGATTCAGGAAACACCCACTGCCTATCTATGGTATGGACTCAAACATTTACCTCTGTTTTCTGGGCTCAAAGGGAAAAAAGAGACACCATCACACCATTCAGATTTCTGTGATCAGACACCCACTGCTTTTTTCCCCTAGACTCCCTTTAACCCTCCTGGGAATATATCCTCAAGAACTGTCCAGAATGCTCCCAAAAGCAAGGAGGGAAAATGACAGAACACTAGTAGGACACTTCTCCAACTCTGTCCATTAGCATTCTATTGCTTTCGGAAGGTTTACATGTAAGCGATATATGTCCACGTGTTTCTTTCCTTCTGTTCCTCAAAGAGCTTGTCTATGACACCTGAGAGAAGAGTGGCCCCAGGCATGGGGGACTGAGGATCTGAATATGAGGGGATGGTTAAGTCTGATGGGTCAGGTCATCACTAGCCCTCACCTTCACTGGCTCAGATGTGTCCATGGCTGAACTGGCATCAATGTCAGCTGATTCTGCCTGGCCAAACTCTGAAGAAAAGAATTCAGTCTGTTCAGTTCCAATTCCCACCCCACCCTCTCTGCCCAAGTACTACCCATCCCCAGATCCTGGCTCACCTGCACCTTGCAGGGACATCTGCATGGCGTAAGCAATCTGTTCTTCTTCAGTCATACTGCTTAGGTCAGGAAGCCCGGTTCGGCCAAACTCCTGCTGGCTGATGGTCATCTTCAGCAGGGCATCATCTGAGTCTGGGAAGAGGAAGAGAGAAGCAGGGTGGAACTGGTGCCATATTCTACACAGACCCACCAAACCGCCCCCTCACCCACATATTCCTCCACTGCCAGGCATCCCCACCCCTACTTGTGTCTACACCCACTTCCAGTGAACACGTTACAGTCCCAGGACTTCAGATTCCACCTCTTTCACCTTCAGTCCCGGGTGTAGCAATCCCAGCCTCAGCAGCAGAGGCTGCAGCCGCTCGCCGAGCCTCCTCCTCCTGCCGCTGCCGCTGCTCTTCCATAGAAACTCGAAGGGCCTGGGGAAGTGCAGGGTAAGGTCAGACTCCTACACTCACTCCCACTGAGTGTGGAGGAAGTCAGGCGAAGTGTAGGTCAGGACCAGAGAGGGGCAGTTTATGCATGTGGGGGAAAAACTGGAGATGAGAGGTGATACAAAAAAAAAAGGAAGGGCTTGGGAGAAACCTGACATTTAATCAGAAGCAAATGAGAATGAGTCTAACACTGATGGCCCTAGAAATCAGACAACTGAGGGAAGAGGGACCAAAGAGGGGTTGGAGAAAATGAGTGAGGATGTTTAAGGCTGTCCAGGTGGGAGAAGCTACATGACGTGTGGGTGTCCGGAGAGGAGGATGAGAGGACCCCGGCTCTACCTGAGCTCAATGTGTGCTCACCAGGGCCAGCTCGGGGTCAGCACTGGGATCCACTCCGAATTCAAAGTCACTGGCACCAAGACCCAGCATGGCACCACCTTCACCAGCCAGGATCGGAGAACTGATGAGGGCATCTGCCAAGCTTGGCCCAGGAGGTACTGTCACCAGGTGAGAACCGGTTCCGTCTTTGCCATTTAGAGTGTTTACAAAGGCTGTCAGCTTTTCTGTGTTCACTTCCTGGGAAGGGAAGAACACAGGAGGTTCTTCCTGCCTCATTCCAATTCTCATCTAACTGCTCCCCACAGTGCAGGCACTCCTCCGAATAAGGGCTGTTCTCGACTTACAACTAAATCATCAATGCCGCACAACTGTTCCTTACTCACCTCTTCTCCAAAATTGATAATGTCAACATTTACTTTCTCCTTCTTGAGGCGTTTGGCCAGTTTCACCAGCTAGGAAAGGGACAGAGAAAAAGATTCATTCTGTACCGGGACGGGGAAATGACATACCTCAAAAGCATCACACACAAAAGCATACAGAAATCAGCTGACCTCCCCCAGGACCCAAGAGAACAGGGAATTCTGTTCCTCTACCTTTCCCCAGAGCGAGAAGCCCCATGCCTCTGCCCTGTTCTCCTGAGGGCTGAGAACTCACTCACACACACTCCCCAGCTGTTTCCCACTAGCACTTGGACTTACGTCCTTCTCGTTGTCCTCCACGGGGCTTCCCACAAAGGCAATGATGCGCATCTTGTGATTCTTGCCTTGTCGGTGCTTCAGGGCCAGCTTGTGACGAAGAGGAAGATCTCCGAGTCAGCCAGTGGACTCACAGCTCTTTTCCGTCACTCTGCTCCCTCTTCCCCTTCTGGTTTCTACCACCTGAGTCTATCATCTTGCTCATGCAAAGTCCAAACCTCCTCCTCCGCCCTTCCCTTTGCTGCTATGGCTCTCTGAGGCTAAGGAAAGGGGTTTAATTCCCAATTCCAGGCATTTCTCCCTTCACAGTCCTTATCAACCCTGGAATTTATACCACCGTATCCTTTCTACTCCTTTTTCTAGGTCATTTTTATTCCCTTGCTCTGGTTCTAGCTCAAAACTCCAAGGGAGAAATATCTGATGTCAGAAGCAGAACCTTAGAGCAAAGAGGAACAATCAGGGCTCTAGCAGGACTCACATGGGCCACGCGGATGCCAGTGCAGAAGGTGATCTTGCCTTTGGGTTGGACAGTGTGGAGTTTGGACAGGATGCGGCCGGTGTCAGGAGTGAGTGTGGTTAACACTTCACAGTCACTGGGATATAAGCAAAGTATTTGCATGATTTCAGGTCAGGACAATTACATCTAAATTGTGTTTGACTCATTTCTTTAGAGAGCGTAATAATAACTATAATTTCTATTTTTCCAATCAAATGTCTAATACTTAAGAGACTAGATCTTAAGTTTTCATCCTAAGGAAAAAAAATTGTAACTATGTGAGGTGATGAGTATGAACTTAAACTTATTGGGGCGATCATTCTACCACACATACATGCATCAAATCATCGTGTTGTACCCCTTCAACTTACACAGTGTTGTATGTCAATTAATTCTCAACAAAACCAGAAAAAAATACTAGAGCTTAATAGACACCAAGCACAGGAAGTAGGACGTGCTGGACTTTGTAGGAAACCTGCCTTCTTCCCCCAACCTTTCACCCAACTCCTCTCATCTTAACTTATTCTCAGGGCCCGGAGAAGTCTCCACACAGCTGGATGTTTCTTTGTCTCTACCCCATTCTCTCCATTTCTAGACCCATTTCCAGTTAACAGCATAAATACAGGTGACCCTGGAACAGCACAGGTTAGAACTGTGTGGGTTCACTTATACTTTACATGGATTTTCTTTGTAAACAGATGACTTAAACTTATCAATCAATAAGCACAGTACTATATATATATTTTCTCTATTTCTTGATAATTTTCTTTTCTCTAGTCTACTTTGTTGCAAAGATATGATATATAATAAATATAACATAAAAATATGTGTTAATTCACTATGTTACCGGCAAGGCTTCAAGTCAATAGCGTGTTATTAGTAGTTAATTTCTGTGGAGTCAAAGGTTTTGCAGATTGTCGACTGCACTGGAGTCAACACCCCTGACCCCTACATTGTTCACGGGTTAGCAGTACTGGGATGGAGGGTTATTCATTTGAGAATCATCAGTTCCTAAATAAAACAAATCACTTTGGGGGTAACAGGATATGTGACATATGCCTTGAGGCTCTGATATAAAACCATTTTTCACAGACTTTAAAATATACTGTGAGGCGCACCCTTGTGGCTCTGGCAACTAAGATGGCTAAGGTGCAGGTCAAATAAACAAAGCCCAAAGACCTGTGTTCAGGTTCCAAGACTGACCCCCCAAGACAACCAACTATGAAATTTTACCCCAGGAGGTTTAGCTTCACAACTATATTAAATTTAATTAATATTAAAAACAAGTTGCTGCATATATTTGCACTGAATAGTGAAGATGATTGTCCAGGAAGGTGACGGGCAAAGGCAGCCTCATGGAATCCACAAAAGGACAGTTTCCTTAGATGCCACAGCGGGTCAGCCATGACAAACCATCACCCACCTCCCAAGCCCTTCTTCCTAGACCCTCGTACTTGGCCAGTGTGATGAGCCCCACGTTGTTCTCAGGGTTGCTGCGGGTCTTAGAGTGACACACTATGTTGACAGCGTCCTGCTGGGCTTGCAGCCGGGTGGGTAAGAAGTCCCCGTTCCGCATGTACTCGCTGTTGTCCACACTGCAGATGAAGCGTGAAGGGGGAGAGAGAGGAGACACTGACGCAGCTCTCGGAGACCCCTCTCCAGTTCCAGGACCCCACTCCTTCAGCACCTCTCCTGTGAGAGGCACCCGAAGTGGCTCTCATTCTTTGTGGCACATATACAATCATTTGCAATATATTTTTTTTTAAATACAGATAACTAAGCCTTACCCCAGACTGACTCAAAATGACTAGAGGAGGAATACAATTTTAAATCTCCACACGTGATTCTGATAAATACCAAAGGTTGTGACCTGCTGATAAACCACGAACACCTCTTATAAGCTGCAGCTGAGTTATTAAGCAACATCATGGATGAAATATTTTAAGTCTGTCATTAAAATGGGAGCATTTCAAAGGAAAAAAGGCAACTTAAATATTTTTAAAATAACACCTACTTGGCAGCAAAGTACCAAAAAAGCACAATACAATCATCTGGTTAAATATTCAACAGCAGATGTGCCCTGGTGGAGCAGAGGTTAGATCAACTGCCTCCAAAGGAGAGTCACATATCTTTGGGTCCAAGTCCCAGGCCCGGGGGGGTGCAGTGGGAGATGAAGCAACCAGTGCGAACAACTAAACGCAAATAATAAGTAAAGATGTTCTTCCTCCTCTCTCTTCCTGCCTGCCTACCTACCTACTCACCTGATTCCTGCTTGTACCTTTCTTTAAAAGAAAACAAAAAAACAGCTGTGGCAACTAGACTGAACTTCCAAAATAAGGTTTCATGAACTTGGGGTCTCAGCTCTTCCATTCCTGCAACTTTTCGAAATTTATAAAAATCCAAATACAAAAAACAAGCTCTAGCTTCCCAAAGACCAAAAAAAAGGAAAGCATGTTAAGCGAAACAGTGTATAAATCTCTGGAACAGGACCAATTCTCAATGACCGCTGAGGTCTCTAAGAACTCTAGCAGTCAATGATTCCCTCTAAGCTGATAGAAGGAAGCCATGTCCTTGGTAAGACACCTCATTTCTAATGACAACCAAAATACGGGCTTGAGGGAAATAATTTTTTTCTTCAATATCCTTTGCCTAGTAATATAAACCAAAAATGAATAAAGAAAGTAATTTTTTTTATAAAGGAAAGGTGCAGGCAGGAATGAAGGTGAGTAGACAGAAAGAGGCAGAAGAAGCACTTTATTTTTATTTTGTTCACAATGGTGCCTTCCCTGGCCCAGGTCTTGACCCCAGGACCTTGGGATGTATATGTGACTGCTCCCAGGGTGTACTAGACCACTAGGCCACCAGGGCACACCCAGAAAGTAATTTTAAAGCCACCAGAAAAGGAGTAAAGGGAGTGGTACAAGTTCAAGTTTCCTGCTGTAGCTGCTTCTATAATCCTGAGAAATTTAATTTGTTTCTCTGAAGTCACCTGTAAGATGAGCTTTACTGTAACTTCCCTTATAGGACTGCTATGAGGATCAAATGCAGGGAAAGAATTTAGAACATTAAGTATGGAACACAGACTAGTTCTTATAGTAGAAAATCTATGTAAACAAGGTCAAGGGCTGATTCTACTGACGCTATATTATAGTTTTTCTTCCTTGATACGCTGCTTCCAATGATTCTCCTTGCACAGAAAGAACTGCCTCTCTAGCTTCAAATAGAGTGGTGAATCCGAATACAAAAAACAACGAAGCCTTTGAGCATCCTCCAGAGGGAATAGCTACTAAATATAAGGATTGAGGGCAAGAACAGCAGATGGAAGAGGGTTGGAAGAACGACTTGTCAGTCAGGGAGCGTGAAAGACAGGCAGTAATTCTCACTCTGCATCAGAACCACTGGGAGAGAATGGCAGTGGTGGTGCTACTAGAGATAGATGTCTTATTTAGTGATGCTTAAAAAGACTCATTACTTAGTTTTCCCACTTTTTAACTTTATATAAATGGAAAACATATATTTCCTGTGATTGCATTTTTTTTGCTCAACACTCTGTAAGTTTCCCAACAAAAATTCATACTGAAATAAGAGTTACACTATTTTCCAGCTATTCCATACACTTCATCTTAAAAAAAGAATACAGATGCTTGAACTTCTCTGGCTGGGAGTCTGACTTAGCAGATCAAGAGTAGAGAAAAAGACTTGCAATTTTTAATAAACTCCCCCAGAGAATTCTGATGCACAGCAAAGCATGAGGCCTACAGAAAAAAAGGAGTGGTATTCATCACGATTCTGTGCCGGGGGACATTACACTAAGCCACCAATAGTCTCTTGAGGCTAAGTTTTTCCTCCCATACAATCAAGTCAGATCAACATTCTCAAATACTATTTTGTGGTGCATCCTTGTGGCTCAGTCAGTTGAGAATGACTGAACAGACCACATACAGCCCAAAGACCCGTGTTTGAGAACTGGGACTGGGGTGAAAAAACAACACGAAATAAAGATGCTTCTTCGTCCTCTTTTCCTCCGCCCCACAAGAGGAAAAAACTCATATACAGTTCTGCCTCCACACCCCGCCTTCCCTGAGAACTTTTTCAATAATCTTCTACTAAAGGGTGCAGCACAGAGTTCAACAGTCTCAGCTTGACATTTGTGGCCTTTTAGCTGATTCTATCTACCTTTCCAGAAAAAAAGGAGCCCCCATAAACCAACCACCTCATATTAAAATCACCTTAGTCTATTTTTCTTTTTTTTTTCCCATACACTATACGTGGTGTATTAGCAGTAGCAGATCCTGGGGCAGGAATGTGCCAGGGAGGGTGTTCACCAGTACCGGGGATGGTCAAACAGCGCCCAGCAGCAAGCTCTGCACAGGCTCCCAGCCTCTCACTCTGCACACTAGACTTTCCCTACCCCTAAGCATGCCTTTACATGTTAGCAGCTTTATGTCCCTCCTCCTACCTGTAATGGCCTCTCCTCAACATCTAAGTCCCTTCAAGGCCACTCTTACATTCTTTTTGGAAGGAATAAAGGAAGAGGAGGAAAAAAGCATTTAAGGAAGGCAGAGGAGGAAGAAGCATCTTCATTTATTTTTTAAGGTTTTCACTCTAGCCAAGTCTCAAACCCAGGTCCTTGGGCTTTAAAAAGTCTGCAGGCTAGTCTCAGTCATCTGAGCACAAGGGCACACCCTTCAAATTCTCTTTTGAGGATTCCCCAAGTACCATAGCAACTAACGTATGTACAGTGCTATACCATTTATAGAGCTCATTACTAACTGCAATAAGGCAAGTGGTTGCTACTATTAAAGAAAGTGAGAGATGCATTAATGTTCGCAAGAACTTTCAGCTGGTAAGTATCAGAAAACAGGTTTTATTTTTAAAAAAAAGAAAGAGGCAGGAATGAAGGTAAGTAGACAGGCAAGCAGGGAGCGAGAGGAGGAAGAAGCATTTTATTTATTTTTAATTACTTGTTCATCTTGGTTGTATCCCAGGTCCCAGGGTCATTAACCTGGGTCCTTGAAATGTATGTGAACTGCAGTGGCCAGTGGCTACAGACCTAACCACTAAACCACCAGCGCCCGCCAGAAAACACAGGTTTTCAAAGTCCAAATCCTGTCCCCTTCCTACTCAAACATGCTTTCCCAGAGGTTGCTAGCTTTAGCAAATAAAAACACAGGACTCCCAGTTAAATTTAAATTTCAGATAAACAATAACTTTTTAGTATAAAGCACTATTTGCCAGTTTTTAAACATTGCTTAGCTGAAATTCACATTTAACTGAATATCCTTTATTTTATCTCCCCCGAAAGAAAACTTCAGTGTCTGTTCCATTCAACTGGTGATGTATGTTGAATGTACTATTCTGTATTATATTCTAAGCTCATACACAGAAGAAATTCTTGAAACCTTGCAAAGGTCTATGTCCTCAACTTCCAATCCATTCATAAGATACTCTGCCCACGTCTACCACAGGAAAAGAGCTAACTCAAGCGTTAGTCTTTGTGGCAGACAGTCCTAGATTAAAATCTTGGCTCCACTTCTAAACTAGGTGTCTGATTTGGGGCAAGTGATTTAAAATAGGTGAAACTGGGCATTCTTATCTGAAAACTGGACGAATATTTACCTTGAAGTGGTGAGGTGTGAGATCAAGTAAATTAAATGCCTGACATACAGAAAGCAATCTGTAAATAGCACTTTTGAAGATGATACAGGGGAAGGTAATGGAATTAGAGTCGAGTGAATTGGGCAGGGAAGGGATTTGTAATCTCTCTTA
Source organism: Solenodon paradoxus (assembly GCA_004363575.1). Classification (NCBI taxonomy): domain Eukaryota; kingdom Metazoa; phylum Chordata; class Mammalia; order Eulipotyphla; family Solenodontidae; genus Solenodon; species Solenodon paradoxus. The sequence continues at coordinate 181,722 of RJWH01002803.1, read as the reverse complement.
ACATCCATTATTTTGAGAAAAGACCAGAAGACTATCTTAGATGAGTCCGAGAAGCAGGACTCTGGTTAAAGACAGACCTGGGGCTGGTCTAGAAAAGATAGCAGCAGGTCGATGACGACCAGCCGGATGAGCGAGGGCTAAGGAGGGTACCCGGGGCCTGTCCTCCTCTCCAGGGCACGGAATGACTCAGGGAGTTGACGGGACTCTCCTTCCCTCCAGGGTCAAGGGCACAAGTCACCCATCCCATCCTGCCCCCACCCCAGGCCCGTTCGGCCTCTGCGTCACACGCGCCCCGGACCCAATCCGCCCCCGCTCGGGGCCCAGAGATAGCTCCTCACCAAACCATAGTGCTTTCCAACACCATCTTGCGACTTTGCTCCCTCCCCGACCGGCTCTCCAGGAGCAGCTAACAACAACTTCTCCAATTGGCCCCGCGCTCATCACCAATCACAGACCTCGGCTTGGCCAGCTGGTCCCGCCTCCGTCCCCCGCGTTGCGTTCTGGGAGTTGTAGGCTTAGCCAAAATAAAAGGGACAATTGGGGATGTGGGCATGAGGAACCGAGATACCATAAAGAGGTCCCCACGTCTACCTCCTCTGCATGCTGGTTCTGTGGTGGGGTATCCTGCCGGCAGGCCCTAAGGGAAACTGTGGAAAGTTGTTGTGGACGCGTATGCTAGTATCTTAATTGTTTTTAAAGTGGCAAGATCACCAATAAGATTTCAGTTCCCTCTGTTCTCCAAAGCACTTTGTTCTTCTAACTACTAAGCCCTTACCCCTCCGAATTCCATTTATTTATGTAGCTATTCCTCCCATTTAATTAAGGGATAGAAATATGCCTTAATCTTTGCAGTCCCTGAGCCCAGAACATAGCGTTGACACGATGAAAACCCAAAAAAGTTTAACGAATTAATGATTTTAACTAATCCCCCAAAGAATGGGAGACAAACCTGTAAATCCTTTTGTGTGTTAATAAAGAATGACGTTTAAAAAACTGGGGGACTACTTTCCCCTACATACACACACCTCTATTTTTAAAGGAAGAGGGCAAAGAATGGCTACAGAACACCATGAGGGAGATTTGTATTATCTTCATTACCTAGATATTAGTAAAGTTTTAATGGATATGTTCAAAAGTTATTGGCTACCATATAGGAGGAAAAAATTTAGAGGCACGATAGATGTTTTTGTTTTGTTTTGTTTTGTTTTGTTTTAATTTAGTTGGTTTTTTCTTACCCTCCCTCCCTCCTGCCCCAGCCTAGGTCTTTGGGATGTAGGTGAACTGTGCCCAAATGGAGGCAGGAGACCCAACAACTACTCCACTAGGAAAAATTTATCACTAGGGATAAAAATCAAAACACTGTCAATATAACCATAGATAGGGAAGGAGGAAAAATAAGAATGCATAAAAAATAATTAGTATGTTCAAACATAACCAAAATATTTTTGAAAGACAAGAGTTGTGTTTGTTTCAAAAACAGCTGCACTGTGTATAGAGATACACCAAAGTGATGACAATAAAAGGTAAAAATAAAGAGAAAAAAAACATTGTCAGGTAACAGTAATAAAATATGTGTAGCTATATTAATATTGTACAAAACAGGAACCAACACAAATAGCTGAAGTCAGATCAAGAAAAAAGTAGTTAATAAATTTTGTAAAACTAATTAATAAAAATATTCTGGGCTAATCAGGATATTGTAACTCCAAAAACAAGCTGAATAGAAGGACTGACTATATGTTAGTATTCTTCTGAAAGAAGTAAACAAACATTTAACCAAACAAAGGAACTAGGAACTGAATGGACCCTATGATTACTGCTCTGGAAAAGCATGATCTATGTCTGTGCCAGGAAGTCCCAACTTCTCAACTGTAGTCAGACTTATAATAGATTTTGATCAGTTTTTAGGATCTTAGGGAAGTCTTACATTTGAACAGAGACTGGAAGGATACCTGGAAAGGAGAGTGCAGATGTCCTGAGGGACGAGTGAACTGAGATTGGCAGGAGGAAGAAAGGAAGAGATAAGAAATGAGGCCAGAGAGGCAAAGGGAATAAAGAGGCTAGACAATGCACAGCCTCAATCATTTTAAGAACTTTGCTTTTAACTCAGTGAGATAAGGAGCCCTTGGAAAGCTTTCAAAAGAGCACTGACAGAATCTGAATGTTTGAACAGAATCATTCTGGCTGTTACACTGACAAGGAACTACAGGGGAAAAGCAGTAGAGAAATATGTGAGGAAACTGTTCAGTGATTAGATATGGTGATGTCTTTTTCTGGGGTGATGAGAGGTGAAAATGGTAACACACGGTTGAATTTTTTTTTTTTATTGCGATAACTTTTACACGTTAAAATAAGCTCATATGTTTAGGTTCCCCATATGTGCAGGTTCCCTATTCCTTAGATATATGTCAACACACCTTACCCTCCTCTAAATCACCAAGTGTTCTTCACCATTATCTGTGGGCTCCACCACCACTTGCACCCCTCCCCCATCACATTCCCTGTTGGTGACCTCAGTTCTGTTGCAAGTGTCCAAGGGTTGGTTTTGTTTCAGCTGTTCCTTTGTTTTGTCTATTCACATTCCACACATGGTTGGATTAGCAATACAATTCCCCTGCCCTCTTATTTGAGATCTTACTTTCCATGTTTTCAGTTTCCCAAGGTCCAAATACTCGTATGCACAACAGGAAACGAAAAGAGCTCATCACACAACTTTTATCAGTCTTATTATTATAATTATTCTGTTTTATTATTGTTAATTTCATACTGAGCCTAATCTAGAAATTAAACTTTATCATAAATTTGTATGCTTAAGAAAAAAGACAGACTATGTAGATTTTAGCACTAGCCATGGTTTTAAGGATTCATCGGGGATCATGGAAATCTATCTCTTGAAAATACAGGGTGGCTACTATATATTGTAATGTGTTAAACTAGCAAGTTATGCCATTGGATTTGGTGGAGGAGGCAAAGGAAGGGAGTGTTAAGGAAGACACCAAGCTGGTTCTAAGCAACTAGAATGGAGTCACTATTTCTGAAGATGAGTCAGTAGGGCCAGGAACCATTTAGAAATTTCAGTTTATGAGACACCTAGATGGAGATACCAAGTAAACAGGTGGGTATTTAAGTTTTCAGTTCGGAAAAAAAGATCTGGGCTTGAGATAAAACTTTGAGGTTTTAGCTGACATTTTGATGATTTTTAGATCATGAGGTGACAGAGGAGTTGGATAAATTATAGTCTTAAGACTACACTAAGGACTTTAAAAAATAACCAGGGAATGAATATACACTAAGAGAAGGGGTTCTATGTTGAGCTCTGGAATATTTTAATATTTAGAGATTAGAGAAAAAAGAGGAAGAGGATGGAGTAGCAATGAGGTACTTTGGTAAGGACAAAAGAAGAAGGCAGTATCCCAGAAACTAAGTGGAAAAAAAAAATCTCAAGAAGTAGGAGCGGCATGTCCTGGTGGCTTGGCAGTTAAGTCCACCGGATATAGTCCACTTGCATCCACTTGTTCAAGACCTGGGACCCAGGGGAATCACCAGGATGAGCAATTTAAAAAAAAAAAAAAAAAGACCGAATGCTTCCTCCTCCTCTCTCTTCCTTCCTACCTACACCTTGCCCTTAAAAAACTGTTGCATGCCATGGTGGCGTAGGGATTGGCTACAGTCCACATACATCCCAAGGTATCCGGTTTGTGTCCCAGGACTAGTAGGAACCACCAAGATGAACAACTAAATAAGATAAAGTGCTTCCTTCTCTCTCTTCCTACCTGTCTCTGCTCACCTTTATTCCTGACTGCATCTTTCCTTTAAAAAAAAATCAGGAGTAATAAATTATCAGATGCTGCTGATGTCAAAATAAGGATTAATATATTTAGCATCATGGAGAGGTCTTGGTGGGGCAGTGGGTTTGAGAGAGTAAGGTTAAAAAAAAAAAAAGACTTGTGAAAATTCCTTTGTAAGACAATTGACTAATCTGGAACACTAGCTGTATACTTGCTCTGAAAAATCATTCCTTTTTTAAGGCACAATAATAGTGTTCAGGGAGTAAAAAGTCATTTTTTGTTATATTTTAAAGTATTTATGGGTGAAAATCTATGATAGCTGGGATCCCCCACCACCACCACCCCCAAGACCAGCTGAGAACCTGGATCCTTAGGGCTTTACATGGTTTGCACTTTAGCTGCTGGATGCCTGAGCCACAAGGGCACACTTCCAGGATTTACTTTATCTTTATTCTTTAGAGGTGCAGAGAGAAAGTGGAGGTGGGGTAGAGAGTATAGATGAAGCAAGGCTTGGTGGCTTAGCAGTTAAACCCACTATGCGTAGTCCACTTACATCCCTAGAACCCTGGGTCAAGGACCTGGGATCATGACCTAGGGCTGGGGGCAATGAAGACAAACATCTAAATAAAATAAATAAATGCTTCTTGATGCACCCTGGTGGTTTCATTGTTCAGTTTGCCACAGCACAGTCCATAGACATCTCAAGTTCAAGACTGGGGGCCTGGGGTACCAAAATCAAAATGAACAAGCAAATAAAATGAGTGTTTCTTCCTCCTCTTCTCGCCTGTCTGCTTGCCTTCATTCCTGCCCGCATCTTTGCTTTAAAAAAAATCATAGATGAAACAGATTGGCATTATGTCGATAATTATGAAACTGGCTAATATGTACCTAGTGGTTCACTCCACTACCCTACTTTTGGTTTGGAAAATTTCATGATAAAAAGGAGAGAAATTGGAAACAGTGATGACTTACAATTAATTTTTTTTAAAGGAAAGGTACAGGCAGGAATGAAGGCAAGTAGACAGTAGGAAGAGAGGAGGAAGCAGCATTTTATTTATATTTACTCGTTCACACTGATTGTTTCACCCCAGACCCAGGACTCAACCCAGAGGTATGTGACCTGTGCCCTTTGGTGGCAATTGACCTAACTGCTTCTCCACTAGAGCACCCCTATAATGGACTTTTAAAAATAATGCTAGGTAATTTGCTTATACATATTAAAATATTTTTCTTCTAAGATATTTTCTATTTCCAAATTAAAAACTTTAAAAATAAATAATAATAGTTAAAAATAATTTTAGTCATACTTCTCTGGCTCAGGCAGCTAACATGTAGGCCACATAAAGCCCATGAACCCAGGTTTAAGACACAGGGCCGGGGGAGAAATTTTACAGCAGATGCTTTTTTTTTTTTTTAAAGAAAAGTGCAGGCAGCAATGAAAGTGAGTAGACAGGCAGGCAGGAGGAGGAAGCAGCACTTGATTTCTTTTTTCAGTTGTTCATCTTGGTTGTTCTCTCTGATGTGAACCCAGATCCTTGGGATGTATGTGGTCTGCACTCCAGCCAGAGGTAGTTGACCAAACCACTACTCCACCAGGACTGCCTTTTCGTTTTGTTTTGCCCCACCCCTGGTCAGGAATCTGGGTATTTGGGCTTTAGTCTGCACACAGCCACTTCGGGCACCTGAGCCACAGGGGTGCACCTATAGCAAATGATATGAGTGGTCCTTGAAACACTAAAAGAACAAAGAGCAGGTGTGCTCTAGTGGCTCAGGTGTCAAGCCGATGCCTATGGAGCAATCCACACACAGCTCAAGGACCTGTTTATATCTTTCTTTTTCCCTAAGATAATTAATAATCATATTAATAATGATAATTACAAGGATCTATTTTAACTGGCAAATCTTTATTTAAAGAATGAAAGAGGCATGACCTGGTAGAGTAGTGGCTAGGTCCACTGCCTGTGGCCAGGCAGTTCACACATAACGCAAGGACCTGGGTTCACATCCCGAAGCTGGGGGGAACCACCAAGATGTACAACCAAAGTTAAATGCCAGCCTACTCACCTGCTTACACCTTTCCCTTAAAAGAAAAACGAATGAGACTGCAACTCTAATGAATGCTTTTAGAATAGCTGAGTGTTACTTAAGAGTAAAACATGAGGCCAGGGTTTCCAACTTATTGTCATCTAGCTTTTATTTCCCTGATTTTTGATCATAGAAATTAGAAACTAATGACTACCTGTAGCTGAATATATATGGAGTAAGCAGTAGCTGCTGCCCACCACTAGAGGGAGCTTCAGGTCGTCAGTGTAACTCCATCTCAGCCAGATCATTTATGCCTAAAATCCACTTTCCACTAGGGAAAGTTTTCTTAATCCAGTAAAGGAGGGGTAAGTATGGAACTCAAATTCACAATCCCCAATTCCTCCTTCAGTCCAGTTCTATCATAAAGCTGTTTTTCATTTGTATTTTGTAAGTTCTCTCCCTCCTCCTCCAATTGACATCAGCATCATCTTAGACCCCATCATCTCACACCTGAACTAGGTACAAAAACATTCTATGGTTCCCTGCCCCACTTCAAAGTAAAAATCTCTTAGCCTAGCAGCCCAGGCTTCTCATTGCCTCCATGTATACTGACTCCAGCAATTTTACTTAGGTCTCCTTCCACCATCGCTTTCACCCTGTTCATCAAAACATCAATCTTAAGGCTCTAGGCCCTTGTGCTCGAGTCCTTTCCTCAACATTCCTAGTCCACAGTAACCTCTAATTTTCTTCCACCTTTATATTCTGAATCATACCTTCAAAGGACTGAAATCACATCTAAGTGTTTCGTTTACACGTGTGTGCTCCTCTGGGACACTATACTCCCGAAGGATAATCACAACTGTCCAGTGCATACATTAGGTGCTACATAAACATTTGTAGAATGATCTTGAAAAGACAGGGAATGCTGTCACGCTCTGGTAGGTAGCAGTTTGGTCAGTTGTCTTCAGCTAGCGTAATCCATACACTGTATATTCCAAGGACAGGGATTTGTGACCTGGGACCAGGGGGTGGGGAGGGGTGTCGGGGGAACACCATGAAGAGCTAAATAAACAAAAGTGCTTCTTCTTCTCTTCCTGCCTGTACCTTTCCTTTAAAAGAAGACGGCAAAATAAGATAGGGAATGTGGTACGCTCTGGGGTAGTGGTTAGGTCCGCTGTCTCTAGCAAGCACAGTTCATATACATCCCAAGGAACTGAGTTCACTTCAGGGGAAAGGGGAAGGGCTACAACCAAGATGACATACAACTAAAAAAAAAAAATGCTTCCTCCTCTCTTTTCCTGTGTACCTTCATTCCTACTCGTACCTTTCCAAAAAAAACAAATAAGGCAGGGAATGTATGAAAAGGAATATGTAGTCATGTTTTTCCCCCAAAGCTCCTCACATGTGTGATTTAGGTGCAATGGCCCCACTCCTTCTTTTCTAGGTCCCCATCATAGTTAAAGAGCTAAAGCTCAACCTCACAGAAGAAAACAGAACTGAGGAAGCAGTCTGTCTCAGAGTGATCCCTAGGGCCTGGTAAAGGAAAGGAAAGGGTGGGAGTCTATGGTCAACCAGTCTCAAGTTTGCTCCTTCCACTGTCTCTCTCCTTTCCTCTTAAACTGGAGTGAGGTTTTGTGTTCTGGATCCTCAACCCTCTCAGTTGAAGAGGGATGCAACCTAGGCAAGAGACAGAGTAACTCCCTTCATTCACAACTTTTCCTTGTCAAATTTAAGTGGTTAAGATAGGGAATGGGGTGGTAGCTGGAAGGTAGGAATGAAGTCACTTCTGAGTCAGACTGAAGCTGGAGTGAGGGAATCTGGAAAAGATGCAGCATTTGTTCAAGGCAACCAAAACCAAGGCTGGTGGTGGAGTGGAGAGTAGAGTAGATGGTGTATGAACAAGAGCCAGGAAGAAACAAGAGGTCTAAATAACTGATGAAACTTTAATACATTAAAAACAAATATTTATTACTTTTACATTGCATTTGCCATTTCTGAACAATTCAAAGTAGAGGCAAATAGTTACACTTCATAAAAATGTTGATTCCCCATTCCTTTCCCTAAGACCCAGCCCTCCCTCAAATATTCCCTCCCAACCCCTACAGAACTCTGTCCTGAATAAAACACTTAAATACATCATAAATAGTAAATTATGAAAAAAAAAATAGCAAGAATTATTTATTTCCTTCTTGTAAAAAAGAACATGGCAGCAAAGACAGGCAGCCAGAAACTGGCTGGGGGTGTCTAATATAGACAGTTACTTGGGGGTATATGCTAACCTACTATCAAGGTAGGGTGGGCTGGAAAGGGGAAAAATATAGGAATTCAACAATCTGCCTGAGACACCAGACTTCCTTCTTCCTGACAAGCATAGGAGGATACAATGGAGGATCACGACTCCTCGAGATGGGGAGGAGATAGATCACACATCCCCATTCCCAGGAGAGTGGACAGGGCACATGGCTCAATAATGACCTCATCAAGGCAAGAATCTGCTGAATTTTCTAGCCTCAAAGATACAGACTGCCTGTTACACAGAAACTGGTGTACCCCTCTTCACCTCAGCTCCACAAAGAGCAGAACAACTATTGGAATAGATGGGAATAGCAAAGAAATCTCCTTTGGAGAAGGATCTAAAATTCATTTGGTAAGTCTTCATATTTAGAAAAACAGTCAGAAAACATTTCAAATTGCAAAACAGTAATAATCATTATGGCCTGGCAGTGAGTAGGATCCTCCCTAAGAAAGGCTCTGATCTCTGAGCCCCAATACCGTCCCACTGTTTTAACAAAAGGGGTAAAGATTTACCCGCTGTCCCACTCTATTCCTTCAGCCTGGAGAACTTCTCAAGAGAGGAGGAGTTGCAGAGGAGCTGCTCCTGGCAGAGCAATAGCCACACTTCTGTTTACAAACACCAGGGATCTGAGAGAACCCGATAAACAGGCATTTCTCCAAAAGTTCTGGGGTTTTGATCTGAAACTGTCTGGCTTGAAATTGTGTGCTGTGCAGTTTTTTCTTTTCCCTTTTTAAGGAGAAAAAAAAAAAAAAAAAAAGTTGGGAGGTGGTTGAACACCATTGCTCCCCCAAAACTTTTACAAAGATACAGGGACTTCTTCCAGAAAGAAAGAAGTACAGTGAGGATAATGTGCCAGCCAGTCTGTCCTGAGGAAAATAAAGAGTCCAGCTCCTGGTGAAAGGTAGATGGGGAGGAAGAAAATCACCATGTCCAGCAACGCCACTTCCCGCAGGAAGAACGAGGGCTTGAAAACAATTCCGTTGTGGAAACCAAGGCCGGCCAGCTAAAAATTCATGCCACACAACTCAGGAACAGAGGGGATGCTGCTGTCCTCAACTGTCCAAGGTATTCATGAGGAAAAGGAAGGAGAAGTGGTTCTTCTTCAGGAAGGAGATGGAAGGCTCCCTCTAGCCTCCATTACACTCCTTTTCTGATGACCAAGAAGAAAATTCACCATTGCTGGGGCAAGGGCTGACTTCTTGCTATCAAAGAGATCGAAGAATAATGTTCCAGGTCTTCTGAGGGTTTCTGCTCACTGAAAAAACAAAGAGTGCAAAGTTAAGAATGTGGAATATGAGATAAGGAGGTAGGAATGGATTCAAATTAATTTCAAACTGGCTGGCAGAGTTAAGAAATTTCCTTCTATTGCAACCTCAGCTTCCAAGTACAAGGTACCCAAAACACAAAATCTTTAAAAAGATTTAGGGGACACCCAGTTCCTCCAACCTTGTTCCACTCCATTGGTGATTCTCATACCCTTCGAAGCACTCACCTCCCCCACATCCCAGATACTTACATGAGTAAGCTCTGGCTCTGCAATTTCAAGCTTTTCCAAGAGGGTTGAGCTAATAGGAGGAAAAAAAAAAAAAAAAGGAAGAAGAGAGAATAGAAGATATAAAACAAAAAGGGTTCTCCTCTCAAGTCAAATCTCATGCTATTTCTGTTTTCACTTCACAATCAATTTAGGATAAGAAGCTACTAGATTTAGAGCATGTTGCTTTAATTCACTATTTTGTTTCTTGAGCACAATAAAATATTTCCTAATATCTGCCTCTTCTATTGACAATCCCTAGGTGTGATAAGCATCCAGTGATCACTACTGTCTGATATTCATGCCACTGTATAATTCTCTCCTTCTGGTATGGGCTGGATTTCGTGAATAGAATGCAGCAGAAGTGAAGTCAATTATGAAATTTGGATACGGAAGAACTGTGGTTCCCTCTTGGGCATATGCTCTTGCTTATTTGCATTTGGGGATGCTAACTGCCTTGTGTGAGCTGCCCTATGGAGAGGGTCACATGATAAGAAACTGAGCCTTCAGTCTGATAGCCTGCAAGGAACTGAATCCTGCCAACAACAGCATGAGTAAGCTTGGAAGCTACTCCTCTCCCAGGCAAGTCTTCAGATGAGACCACTGCCCTAGCTAACAGATTAACTATAACCTTCTGAGAGACTGAGCCAAAGGCACTCAGCTGAACTTTTATCTCAATGCATAAAATGTGAGGCTACAAATGCGTATTGTTTTTAGCTGTCAAATTTGGGGTGATATGTTATACAATAGATAATAAACATTTTTTTTTGGTCTGGAAGAGAAGTGCTGCTGTAATAAAAATCTAAAATGCAGAAATGGCTTTGGAAGAGGGGCGTGACTGAGGAGTTTTAGTTAAAGTTTAAGTCCTGAATATGCCATAGAATTTTGGACTTTAAGGTGGTTGCCAGTGAGCACTTAAAAGAAAGTCAGAAAAATCGTATTAGAAATTAAAGGAAAAGGGACTCTTGTATTGCAATGGAACAAAGTTTAACATCAATGTAATCTGCAGTTACATGGAAGGTAGAATGTGTCTAATGAAATGGATGATCTACTAGAGAGATTTCTAAGCAAAGTACTCAATGTGTTAGTTGGCTTCTTCTTAAGGCTTATAGTAAAATATGAGAGAAGAAAAATTATGGGAGGGTTATAATAAAAAGTGAGGATTTAATGGTTTTGAAAATTCTAAGCCTGTCCAGATAGCAAACAATACTAAAATTAAGAAATGGCTTTGGAGCAAGGATAAAATCCAGGGAATTGCTAGGAAAATGTTGTCTAAAGATGAGTAAAACTGTAAAGTATTTTTTTAAGATTTCAGAAAAATCAACGTTGGTGCCTTAGAGTACTATTCAGTCAGACAAAAGTCATTCAAAAAGATTAAGAACAGTTTTACAGATCCTCTCAACAATATGTAGTCTTCTAAGCAACAGAGGGCTTACCAAGAAGGTATTTGTGGATGTAGATTTTGCTAATTGAGTGAATCCCACTGACATTTTCAGGAGGCCCACAAAATATCTCAAGGTATTGTATCAACAGAAGTATTACCAACTTGGACTAAAATGGACAGAAATGGTGCAAAATAAAAGAGACCAGTGGATTCCCAAAATTCTACTGGCAAGAAAGGGTGAGAAAACTACTCAGTTGCAAATATGTTGCAGCCTTCATGAAAGTGGAAGACTTAGAAAGCAAAACCAAGAGTCCTAAGGGTAGAGGCAAGACCCAATTAAATTCCAACATCTGCTGGATTTTGGACTAGCTATAGATTAAGTGACTGCTCTGTGCTTCTCACCCTCTCCTTGCACAGGAATGTTTGTCTCACATCACTCTATGCTGGATGTATGGAGAGAAGAAAGCAAAGCTTGTTTTTTAGCTTCAAAGGTCCACAGATTGAGAGGACATATACTCAAGAATAATACCCAGGGCTGTACCCTGGTGGAGTAGCAGTTAGATCAGCTGCCTCTGAAGGAGCATAGTCTGTGTACATCCAAGGACAGGTTTGCATCCAGGTTAAGGTAAGGGGTGCAGCTAATTATAAGTTGCATCCCAATTTATCAAGAGGGTTTCATGAAAAGAATAAAAAATAAGATTTATTTACAAAGCCACCTCTGAATATAGGTCACATCTGATTTTTGGGGACATTAAAATGGCAAGAAAGTGTGGCTCAGAATCAAATACTATAAATAAAAATAATAAAATGGGGTGCTTCCTTCTCTTCTCTCTTTCTGTCTTCCTACTCACTTCATTTTTACTTGTACCTTTCCAAAAAAAAAAAAAAAAGGCACCCATGTAGTGGTTCATTTAAAACCGCGGCTTTAGAGGCATAATCCATGTAAAGCTGTAGGACCAGGGTTCTCAACCCAGCCAGTGTGGGAGCTGGGGGGCCAGACAGCCAAGTTGAACAACCAAAAAAATAGATAATTCTTGCTACTCTTTTTTTTTTAAAAAAAAAAAAGCAAAGAATACGTGGGAGACTCATCCAAACTTGGACCTAATTTACAGGTAACAAAATTCTAGGCACTTTGAAATGTCATTTGGAATCCATGGGAGAAAATGAATGCATTCTGCAAATAGAGGGATGTGAATCGCTGGAGACAAGTTGATGGACTGTGACAGGATATTTCTAAGAGGACCCCAATGAACCCTGCCTAATGTTCACACCCTCATATAATACCTTCTTAAGCATGGGCTAGATTTAGTGAATAGAATGCAACACCGGTGACAGATGCCAATTCTGAGATTAGGTTGAAAAAAGACTGGCTTCTACTTAGGTGCATGTGCTCTCACCTTTTCACTCTGAAGGAAGCCAGCTGCCATGTTCTCAGCTGTCCTGTGGAGAGGCTCACATGGCAAACACTGAGGCCAACCCAAAGCCAATAGTCAGCAAGGAACTAAGACCCTCAGTCCAGCAAGCCACAAAGAACTGTCTTTCTATAACTACATAAATGAGTTTTAAAAGTTGAACAGAATTTCAGACAAGATCCTAGGCCAACAGCTTGACTACCACCTCATCAAATACCTTGAGCCTGAGGACCCAGGAAAGTTACACCAAGACTTCTGACCCACAGAAACTATAATAGATGTTTGCTATTTTAAGTTACTAAGTTTGGGATAATCTATAATAATGTAATAATTAATACACCAGGTAACAAAACTAAGTCACAATCTTCACGATGGATATTTTTAAAAAGATTGACTATTCATTGTCTTCACTGTCTAGGAATCTTTCCAGATTAAATCCTAAACTAAGAATTCTCACTTAATTCACCAGGAGATGAAGAGCTGAGGTATTTTGACTGAATTATCAGAAAAATCTACACACAAAGGCTTCCCCTCACTTCCAAAAGATGCAGAGATGTTGATATAGTTTTTATAAATCACTAAAGATGAGCTCTTAGGGAAGAGAAACCTGCAAAAATTCAATGACAAACAAAAGACAAACAATGATCCCTGGAAATAAAAAGAATTATGAAGGTTCCCAAGGACCTGAAGAGAGAGATGAGATTAAATGAAGAAAGGAGCCAAAGAACCAACCTTGTAGTTAGCATTTGCAAAGTCTCTTCAACTACAGGTGAGAAATAGGGGTCAGGAATAGTTGAGACCCCACTGATTTTCTCCAAAGGTGGAGTCTGAGGTAAAACATCAGGACGACCGAGGTGGACGCCTGGAAAACAGAGAGAAAATCAATAAATAAAAGAGAAAAGGCGGTAAGGGAAATATAGGGAAAAATATGAGGCGATTTGGCTTTTCCTGGACAAAAATGGGGTGTAGAACTCCTAGGCAAAGGACACAGAAGGAAGGGAGGGAGTGCCCAATCACATGGGGATCCCAGCCCTGGCGCTGACCTGGCTCCACTTCCGCCTTTGTTGTCACTTGTGCCTTGTGTTCCCCAGACACGGATGGCTGGTAAGTAATGCAGGAGTTGCCGCTGGGGCCTGCCCGCCGAGAGAAAGATGAGCCAGACCGAAACTTTTTGGAAGGAGAGGGCTTCACTTCAAAAGGGAAAGAGAGAGCCTACTTAGCACCCACCTCAGAAACCACCACCAAGACACAGATACAAATTGCTAGTGTCCCCCACACAAACCCAAAGTTGTTCTTCTACAAAGCAGGAAGAAGGGTTAATGTCAACAAGAGGGATTTATGAACCATTCTTCAGAGGGGGGAGTCTTAGTTTACCTTGGAAAGAAGCATCTCTTTCTACAGACAACCTCAATGGCTTTGCATGTGAGAAGATGTCCTCTATTACACAATTCCTTGTTTTTTAATGGTATTCTTCAGTTAAATCTGACTAAAATAACTTTTCACTCTGTATCTTCTTAGCACTTGTGCACACAGCACTATGATAATTTACACTCTTTTATGTATCAGAAGAGACTATAGATTTCCCTGCTTCCTAAGGAGCTCTAAGACTGACTGGTATGCTCAGGTCCTCTCTACCTCACTGAGGGATGACAGATTCGTATGATGAAGAGATGGGAAGGAGTTAGAATGTTCCAGTGTCAGTAGCCTGAAGGTTTAGAGAGAAGACCAGTAACACTTCCAAACCAGGAAAGGTGAAGGAAAAGACTAAGAACATGGGCTATGCAGAGATCAGTAAATGCTTCTCTAACACTTGATCCTAGTCTGAGAACTCCTTGGCACTGGAAAATAGACAGAAAATAGAATACTAGTAATATCCCTGGGTATCTCCATCCATAAAAGTCTAGCTTTGCTTATCTCAGCCTATCTCAGTGGTATGGATTCTACATTCACAACCATATATTTTTAGAAATCCCGACAACTCCCAGAAATGTCCCTCACCTCAATGACATATGTAGATAGTCAGGGGGAAAGCAGCAACTGGCAAACAACTGAGACAGACAAAATGACACAGGACGAGTAGCAGCTCTCACAGGATGTGGGTAGAGCAGGAGAGGCCTCTGGCCTTGGCAGTTCCCTGACAGAGGTGTCCTGCCCCCCTCACTTGGAGTAAGGGAGCTACTGGGGGCCACCTGGTGGAAGCCACTTACAGGGGATCTTCTTGAACACTGTGCTGCACATGAAGCGCTGGAACCGTTCAGCATAGAAGCTTGGGCGATGTACCGATACAGTGTCCTGCAGAGCAGAAGAAATGGCTGCAGAATTAGAGAGGGGAAGACCCAAGAAGAGGACTTCTGGTCCACGGGTCATTTTCCCCTAAGCTGAGACACTGGTGGAATGGTAGAACCCATAAATTGCATAAGAGAAGAAACTGAGAGGGTGATCCAGAAGTGAAGGAGGCAAAAATAGGCTAGCCTCAAATCACTACTCACCCCATCATGTACCAAAGCTTTCCAAGAGTGCTCCAACTTCTTAACAAACCTGCCAAGAAAAATGCGAATCACACATTCACATTTAAAAAAACATTTTTTTTTTGAGGAGGAAGAAGCACTCTATTTAGCTGTTCAACATGGTTGTTCCCCTGGCCCTAAGACTCCAACCTAGGTCCTTGGGATGCAAGTGAACTATGCCACAGTGGACTTGACCCAAGAGGCCTCAGGGCGTGCCATATTCACATAATTTAAAAATTTATAGTGATCTATTTTAGGTAGTTAAAAGGGCAATAGTAGTAGAAAAAGAGAGAAGTTGTAAAGCACTCCCGATTATGCTGGCTTTCCCAAGAACAGATATGGTAGTACTCATTCAGCATGGAGATCAAAGCTGTCTTGAGGTTAAGTCAAATAATCCCATACCCATGAGAAAAGTGTAATTAATAGGTCTCTGGCATGCGACTGGAGTTCAAGACCTGGGACAAGAGTGAAAAACCAAAATAAACAACTAAATATATTTCTTCCTTTCTTCCTTAAATGCATCTACCTCTTCTTCCTACTTTCCTTCCTCTCAAATACATAAATAAATAAATAAATTGGATAATAATCTGAGTCATTAAATCAAGAATTTTTAAAATTGACGTAACATTGGTTTAGGCATGCTCTGGTGGGGTACCAGTTGGGCATAGTTCACATACATCCCAAGGTCACAGGTTCCTGTCTCATGGCTGAAAGGAAGAACCAAGATGAACTAAATAAAATAAATAAAATGCCTCCTCCTCTCTTCCTGCCTGCCTGTCTCTGCTTGCCATCATTCTCGTTTGCACCTTCTTTTAAATTGCTTGCACCTTTCTTTTAAAACAACATTGGTTTATAACACAATATAGGCTTTAGGTGCAAAGCCTTAAAAATCAAGTAAAGTATATCTTATCCAATACTCATCAGTATCTGCAACCTTAAAGGAGCAAAACTGGGCCTAGTCTATTGCCTTCATTGCCTCTTAATTCCATAGGTTAATACTTTTCACAGAACATAGTGACTCTCTTGTTTTGTCTCTATGGAAAAGGGAATGAGTTTCTAGCTATATCCCAATGTGGAAGATGACTCATTTTATAGAGTTTTCAAAAAGATCCAGACAGATGGCGTGTTCCACCCCGATGCTTCCGAGGACTGACTCAGCTTTGCACAGTGGTATGTTATGTTTGGGGAGATGGTGGAAAAAGGCAAAATCAAGGAAGTAAAACCACTTTATGAAAGCCAATGAGATAAGACAGTCAGATTGCAACTCACTGTTCTTGCTTCAGAACAATCTGGTGACAAACTCATCTAAAAAGAGAAGTATTAGTAGTTATACATATTCACTCTGTCCCCTAATTTGGGATCCAAATGCTCCTCACCTGTAAGATTGCAGAATATCAATGATACCAATATAAAGTAACAGTCTTTCTCCTCTGCTATTCCGGGCAGGAATGCCACCCATACTAGGGAAAACAAGAAGGAAAAGAGTAAGAAAATTCTTTGGTTAGAGGCTTTTAACTTTGAGTTAAATCAGGACATGGAAGTTAGGCCTATCTTCTACAGACTGAGTGAGAGCTTTCATCCAAAACCAAGAACCAGTCTGGAATATATATTATAATCTTTTTCTCTCTAAATCTCACTTGCCTCTCCCACCCTCCATCAAAGACAATCTAAAATCACTCCTACTCAGCAAGTTTGGGAATGCTGCCCCAATTAAACCTAAACTTCCTCAGTACTTCATATTTTAATTTATGCCCACTAAGACACTCTTCTTGAGTGTCATGTTAGAAGATGGATGAAACTACCTAAAATATATTTATGGTACTTCAGTTATTATACTTCCTTGATAAAGTCATATGAAAGATACCTTCCACAAAGACGTCTAGAAGTCGTTTCTGATGAAGTTCTAATATAATTTGGAGAGAGCGTCTAAGACTGGATATAAATTTTTTAGAACTCTTAATTTTGAACAGCATTCTTTCCCAGATGTACCAAAAATTCCAAATTTAAGATAACTTTCTTTCCTTTTATTTTCTTAAGAAAATTCATTCTATAGTTCTGTAAGTATTAATATTGTTCATTTAACTGCTGAATTAAGGCTATTTCCTCCCAGAAGCTGTATCGCTTCCTCAAAAAAAAATGTTAGGGCCTGAAGTTCTCCTTCCTGGTGGCCCTGAACACACTCACTGGTCTTCAGTTTCCATGGTGCCACCTCGCCGAGCCTCGCCCTGGATAGATTCCATGGCTGTGGAATAGAGAGCCTTTTGCGGGGCTGGTCTGCGAGTGTCAACTGAGTACTGTGTTTCATTGGCTAAAGGCTCTCGTTGTGCATGATCTATATTATGAATTGACATCAAGAGGCTATAGTCCATGATCTTGAAGCTCTGCAACACCTAATGGAAGAAAAAACATGAGTCTATGAAGATTTTTTCAGGATCTCATAGCTTTCCTGATCCAATTATTCTTATTGGTGAACTTGCAAGATTAACCATAGGATTATTTTTTATTTCCCCTACTCCTTGGAAAAGAGCAGATTAACCTCATCCGGCCACTATTCACTTAAAGCCCTCAGCTTTCTTTCATTTGAGTAAATACAAATTAGGCCACTGCCTAGTCCATAAGACCCTCTTTGCTTGTTCTTCCCTTATAGCTCTTCATGAAAAGAGCATTATATTCTCAAGGGAACAAGGAATCATATTTGTGCTGTAAAGAATCCACAAGGCAGGTCTGATAAAAGTACATTTCATGACAGAACAGATCTGTGGCAGGGTCTTATATAACCAGTTAACAGTTCAGTGAAGTATTTACTGAATCTCTACTATGTATAGGCACTGTACCTGCTTATGGGGTTGCAAGGATACTGAAGAGAATTTCTGTTAAGGATATTATAGGATATTATAATTTGAGGTGGGGGGAATGTAAAAATAAAAACAACATAGTCTAACAACAACAGAAGAGCTTCTATGATTGAGGAATAGTATAAAGGAGGTCAGAAAGTCACATATAAAAAGGTCTGTGAAGGCTAAATTAGAGGAAAAAACTAAGTTCAAGTAAATTCAAAAAAAGGGAAAGAATACTGTCAAGATCTGGAAGTTATGTGCAGGGAGGTATAATCTGGTATTGCCGTGACATAAAGTGGAAAAGGCAGGTATGGTAGACTAGAGAGGTTGGCAAAGGTAAGACAATGACAGGCCAGATATGTCATATTAAATATGGATTATATCCAATAACTCTCAAGCCTCTTTCCACCCTAGAGGAGGGCGGGACAGGATCTATTCTTGTAAGTCCAGTAGTTCACTTTGGTAGTGTTTTGGTACACAGGTAGGTTAAGGGAGAGAGTATAGAATTGATTCTTTTGTGTAACTTGAAATAAATAACAACAACAACAAAAAAAGAAAACAAAACACTTCTGCTCTTCTAGGTCTCTAGTTGTTACAACCAAGAGAAAATTTAATTGGGAATTTTCCTGGAAAGAATGCAAAAAAGGGCATGTATGGACAACATTAAGGGTTGAGTATAGAGGAAGATGATCCCACAAAAGCAGTTTGAGGAAAAAACAATCAGAGATACAGAATAATCAGGGAGAGGTGTTGTAAAAACCAAAAGAAGACATACTAAGAAAGTCAAAATAATTAACCGTCAAGTGCAGAAAAATCAAGGGAAGACTGAGACATACTCTCTATTTGGCATCTAGGTGGTCACTGGGAAAGAAATTCAATTAAAGTGGTGAGAGCAAAAGCCAGGACACGACAGGTTATGGCAGGACTAGAAGAGAAAGGAGGAGAAATGGAGGCGCTGTCAGATGGAGATCAAATAGAAGAGACAGAACCTTAAGATACAAGATAAAATTTTACTTTCAAAGATAGAAAATACTCAGTAGAAGAAGAAGCCAGAGGAAGGAAAGAAAACAGGTGATAAAACAGGATCCAAAAGAAATGAGAGGAAATGGATGTGTCCTGGTGGAGTAACAGTTTGGTCAATCACCTCTGAAAGGAGCACAGGCCACATACCTGCTGGGTTGAACTCCCGGCCCAGGGAGAAACCATAAGTGCAAACAACTAAATAAAAATAAAATACTTCTTCCACCTCTCTCAAAAGAAACAAGAGGAAGTGGATTTAGAGCGCCCAGAATGAACCATCGATTTGGGAATAAAAGTTGTTAAGGATGATTTTATAAATTGGTGATGGGAGCAGGACAAAGAAGTGGAACAGAATAGAAGCTAAGGCAGTTTGTTGAGAAACAGGGCTGGAGAGGGGGGTTAGAAAACATTTGAAGTCACGCCCTGATAGTTTAGTGGTTAAGTCAGCCACCTCCAGTCAGCACAGGCTACATGCATCCCAAGGTCCTAGGTTTGTGTCCTTTCCAGAGTTAGGGTGGGGACAATCAAGATGGACAACTGGATAAAGTGATTAAGTGCTTCTTCCTCCTCTGTCTTCCTGCCTGCCTGCCTATCTGCCTTCATTCCTACCTGTACTTTTCCTTTAAAAAAGAAAATGAAAATGTTGGATGAAAATGTTAATCACATGAAACCTCAGTGGAGAGGAGTAGGAAATGGAATGATGAGCATACCGAGGGCCCAGGTACAGATGAATTTCTTAAAATTTTTAGAGATGCTAGCAGACGGCTGTGTGATTTTCTTCAGAAACACTAAATTTACAAGATGTAAATTTGGATTTTGCAGGCAGGAGCAAGATCTGAGAAATGATGGTGCTGGTGTGAAAATGAGAAAGTATGCTTTATGTGGCCTAGATAGGTAGAGAAAGAAATGAAGTCAAATGAGGGAGGATTACAAGAGGAAAGTATAAAAGAAGTGAAAGTGTAGCAACAATCTAATACAAAAGTTATTTTAAATGAGGTCCATGACACATTGAGGTAAAGAACAGAATTCCATCTCTACAGACTTGAGACCTAAGAACAATCTCGGTTGGTTGTCTGAAAGAGAAGAAAATATGACAAACTCACCAGACAGTCGCGCTGCAGGGTCTTACACAGAGCATTATACATGTCGGCATCCAAAAACAGACCATCTGGGATGTCTTGTAAGAAGTCCAGGTCTTTTAGGGTAGGGAGAGGTTTCTCCCGCTCTTTCTGGCTGGCCCGCCGTTTGTAGGTTGAGCCCTTGAGATCGTATTTGATATGCATCTTGACCGACCGTGGTAAGAGATTATTCATCACCACAATTCGAATATTCTTACCACCTGCCTGCACACAGTACAGTCCATAGAATTTAGGCAGCAAAGTTCGTGGGTTCTGGTTGAGATTCTAAGGGGCACAAAAGTAAAAAGCAGTAGTAGAGCAAGTTGGCGGATATTCAGTGAGACTCAAGGGCAAAAGTTGTCACCCAGCTTCCTTTGTCTATTACCTGGGATTCAGGGACAGTATGTCTGCCCATAAGTCCCTACCATATTTGTTTAAAATTCCCAATGCAACTGTCTTCAATGATGGGATCACTAACAAGCTGAGCCATAGACCCCTCCAATATACTAATCAGTTCTAATACTGTATAAGTATATTATTTCACAGAGATTTAGGACAAGACAGTATTAAAGTCAAAACCCTTAGCCCTTTATTGGGTATGATGGAACGCAAAAATAGTTACCTAACTTCTTCAGAACCTGCAAGAGTAGTTAGTCAGAGCAAAATTAAACAGAGAACTATTAAGGGATATAACTAACCTCCATTTTCCAATCTAGGATCTGGACTAAGAACAGAAAATAAATTCATCACTGAATCTTACCTTTGGGTAGGGCAGACTAAACCAAGTAATACTTAAAATAGGACAGATAAATAAAACTCCTTCTAGCCATAAAGGGACAAAATAAATGGGGTGAAAAGCATAAAAAATTAATTACATTCTTAAAAACAGAAGCACTGACATTGTTTTGCCCCACTGAAGACAGCCTCCCCAACTCTGTCCAGGAGGAGCAGATAGCAGCATTTACATCCCTCTCACCATGTAGTATCCTGGAAGCAGCTTCTGCAGAAACTCTGCCTCTTTATGCTGGACCGTTTTGATGATGAATTCATCGTCGCTAGACACATAGAAGAGAGAACCACTAGCCCCAGAGTTGCACAGTTCAATCAGCGGCTCATTGCAGAGGGAATACTGGTACCCAGAGAGAAGAGAGCAAGAGTTCAGAGATACCAGGGCCGGCCCGACCAGAAATTAACTACAGATGCAAATTTTATTCTAAAGAAAAACTAGAGCAAGACTGGGGAGAGGGTGGTCTTTGGGAGTATCCCTCTGATAATGGCAGTCACAGGGTCCTGGGATCTGGAAACTTACCAAGTAATCATCGGGTCGGATACCAAATAACTCTCGAAAGTAGCGGAAGGCAACAGGTGCATAGGTCTTGAACCGGAAGTCATTGTAGTGATGAGCAGGGGTCAGGTTGCTCCCTTCACTAGAGGTTAAACAAAAAAAAGTCACATTTACTAGCCTCTGTCATCCAGGAAGTCCATTCTGGGAAGACACCGAATCACCCAGAAGTACATCAATGGATTCCCTCCTAAGATAACCAGAGTCAGTTACTTGGGACAAAGGCACAACATAGGATTAGATATAGATACAGGGAATCACACTACTTCTCACTCAATGCACTGAACTGTTTTTTAGGACTCACTACACATGCTCATAGAAGCATGTAGAGGATAGCATCTGCTTTCCAAATTCTCTAGTCTCACATCACCCTGATTAGGTTAAGGATTAGACGAATGCCTAAATTAGACCTGAAATTGCCCTGAGGTAGACATAAAGAAAGTTACATTTTCCAGGTCATTCCCCTCAACGTTAACCTCCATACCTCGGGAAGAAGATACTCTCCACCACATAGAAGTCTTGCATGAGGACATCCCGCTCTGGTTTGGTACTCAGGCTCCCCACAGTGTGAGTAATGCCTAACTGAATGGCACCTTTCAAGGCTGATGAGGTTGTCTGAAAAACAGAAGAGAAATGAGAGGAATGTTTCAAGTGTTAAATCTGACCACAGCAATAAAACTCAGGGAAAGTTCAGGAGACTTGAAAGTAAACACCCTTCCAGTAGTTCTGCTAGGGCTGAGACAATCCAGAGTCCCCATCGCCACAGTCTATATGGCAACAATTGGAAGTGTGTGAAGAGACACAGAAGTCAAGGTGGGATGGTCTCGGCCAGTCTCAGCTAGGCAAAGTGTTCCCTCCTAGCTGTATTTGGAAGCTACATTGTATTGAGAGAACAATCTTAGATTTCCCTCTAAAGGTTTCCATCTCCAGAGTATTTGGGGCCCTCTAAATATTTTATTCATCTGATATAGAATGTAACCAAAACTAACTGAATATTCTCATTGACCATCTGGCTACAGAAGCTTCTGTTCTCTAAGGCAGGGTCTGACTGGTGTCCTAAGGACAAGAGAGGGGAAAGAAAAGTTCCTAATGGAAGAAAAAAAGCCAAAAAACTCAATTTATTTTTCTTTAAAAAAAATTCTTCTTAAAATATTTTGAGAGGAAGGGAGAGGTAGAAGAAAAGGAAGCACTTTTATTCATTTATTTTTAGTTGTTCATCCCACCCCAGGCCTCAAACCCAGGTCCTCTGGCTTTACCTGGTCTACATCTCAGTAACCAACTTAGCTACCAGGGAATTATTTCCGAGAGAGTATTTAGATTTTAAATGATCATATATGGTCAAAATACAAGAGCCCCACCCTTTTTTTAAGGAACAGTGCAGGCAGGAATGAAGGCAAGTATGTAAGCAGGCAGGAAGAGCAAGGAGGAAGAAGCATTTTATTTTATTTTTATGTAGTCGTTATCTTGGTGGTTCTCCCCAGTCCTAGAATGTGAACCCAGGTCCTTGGGATGTATGTGAACTTCGCTCGAGCTGGAAAGACAGATCATTACTCTACCAGGGCCTTCCCAGAGCCCTTACAACCCTTATAGCCCAAGATTTTAATCCAGAGAGAAAATATCACATCATTTAGATCTTTACAGTTCAATATAATAGAGACTGGCCACATACTGCTATTTAATTCACTTCTTGCTTTACTAGCTATATGCAAACATGAGCAGAGGTATGAAAGGAACTAAGGGTATTTTGTTGAGTCAAATAAGTCAAAAGGAAAAAGACAAATAGGGCATGATTTTACCTATGGAATACAGAGAAACAACACAAATGAACTGATAGGATAAAATCTGAATAAACCTTTGGATCTTGACAGTAGAATGGAAATTAAAGAGGGGGAAGGAGATAAGGGTGGAATCACATGGCAGAAGAGGTTTACTTATTATTTTACTATTTTGCCTTCCTTTCTTGTTTTGTGTTTAATAAAAGTAAATATTTAAATTTAAAAAATATATGACCAGTGACTACTATAACATAGCATATTTCAATCACTGTAGAAAGTTATTAAGTTTTGTTCTGATTCTCATCTCCAACCCTCAGCAGTTACTACTTGTATTTATATTTAATCTTCATTGGGAATTAAATTTATAATTAGTTTTTAAAAATGCTTGCTTCTCTAATTAGACTAGAAGTTTATCCTTCTGTCTCAAAGTTCAGCACATAAAAGAACTCAATAAATTTCTATTGAATTGACATGAGCCTCAGAGTCCCTTCCCAGGGAGGGTCAGGACCCTGACTGAAAATACATTAGTCTCCTATTACTTAGCATTAATACAACCAATGCACTCAAGAATGGACATAAGAAAAATGTATGTGGGCAAGAAACAGAACTCTAAGAAATCTTCAAACCCTATATCATACAGTACAGATGTTAAATGAGAGGTTGAGCACTGTCCCACGGGAAGCCTAAGTAGCTTTAGATCAGTCGGACATGAAAAACTGGGATCACCACTGTATGACTCTCTCCTGTTTTCCTGTCACCAGTTCGATTTTCTCTTCTTGGCTATTACTATTATCTTTTCAATCTTTTTCATATACACAACTCGAAAAGCAGGTGTTTTAGGTCCTAATGATCAGCTGAAACTATATGTAAATACACACACAGACATAAAACACTCAACCTACTGTTTACCCTGTTATTATCAGGTTAGGTCCTTTATGTACATCCAGCACTGGAGAAAAAAAACTGAGACATGATTCCCAAAGTCAAAATGGCTTGAGAATTTGTTACATATTAATGCCTACCAGGGAAATTCCTGTTTCTTCAGCTCAGTGAAACAGCATCCAACACCAGATCTGTCCATTAAGAACAATGTATGATGGTTACTGTGCGAGAGCTTTGGATATCAAAAAATGAGATAGAATAAGGAGATAATATCAAGAGGACAGAACTACCCCTTCCTGGAATAAATGAAAGGGTTCCACCAGACACACCTTTTTATATGTTGTCTCTCCTGAAGAATCCACACCTCGGTGGCCTATTTTCTTGATGGGCATGCCAGAGGCATAAGGTACCTAGAAAAAGAAGAATCAAGATTAGATATGTTTCCTAGGTAATACACCCAACAGTAACCTTGATGTAGTATATCAAGTCAGAATAGATTACACCAAAACACTCATCACCCTCCTTCTGGGGTTAAGAACATTTTCTAAAATCTTCAGAAGACCCATCCCATGCAAACATATAGCCATAGTGCTACTTCCTAATAAATTAGCTGGCTGAAAGAACACAGACAAAAAATTCCAAGGGACATATATTTCATTTCAAGTTCTCTAAACGATGACACAGAAAATAAAAAGTGTCATTGAAGAAAAGCAGAAACAGGGAAAGCTGAAGATAGCAGCTCCAAAAAAAGATAAACCTTAGCAAGACACAGATTTCCACAGAGCCTTTCTTTTTTCACCTGCTTCCTTTCACCCCCTACCCTTCAACCCCACCTGAACATTATTTGCTCAAAATGAATTCACCAAAAGAAATGATCTAGTCACTGGGAAACACAGGTAATGCAAGCCGAGGAGTTAAAAAGGCTGAGGTAATAAGTTGACTTCTCTGAGATTCCTGAGAACAAAATTATGGCTTTGTTATCCACCCACATGGCATCCCTGAAATAAGGAAGATGTAAGACCAGTAGAGCAGAGTCTAGAAGGCTGCTGCCCAAAGCCAAGACATCAACACAACAGACATGAAGGTATTCTTCATGATGTCAATACTCATTAAGTTAATAAGCCCAAGGCAAAAAAACTAGTGGAAATAGGATCTTAGGACCTGTTATTCAAGTTTTACTCTTTTGGTAAGAACTTTAGTACTAGAAAATCCTGTATATATAACCTGACAGATCCAAAGGTTATGACAGAACAGCCTAAAACCACAGGCCAAAAGAGTTCACATCCTGAGGCTCCTGTCAAAAAAAAAAAAAAAAAAAGGAGAAAGGCAAGAAGAGGAAGTCTGGGAAAGCTAAGGAAATGGAAGTTACCCTGCACAGAAAAGGGAAACTTAGGAAATTAACAGTTCTTCTATATGGTTAAAAGAAGTTCTTCATATTTATTGAAGCTACGCAAAGAGAAGTAACAACAAAGCAAAGAGAGTGGGCTTTAGTGTCCAGCTGCCTACATTTAAATCCGTTTTATTATACCCACTTATTAATAGTGTGACCATTGGCAAGTTAAAGGACCTATAATCCTCACTTTCTTCATATGTAAAATATAGATAACAGTACTTACCTTAGAGGAGCTGTTTGCAGGATTAAATAAGTATTTATAAAGGACATTTAGTATTTACAAAGGACGCTATTTACTTTTTAGTACATTGCATTTGGTACACTGAAAAGTGCTCAATGTGGGGCATGCCCTTGTGGCTCAGGTGGCTGAGATACCGGTGTGTAGATCACATACAGCACAAGGACCTAGGTTTGAGACCCGGGACCAGGCAAATAACCAAAATAATGCTTTTCCTACTCTTCCTTCCTAATGCTCAACAGGCCCCTGTCTTTGTCTCAGACAGCTAAAACACAATGCCATGGATACAGGTTCAAGACCTAGGGCTGGGGGTGGCAACAACAAGAGTTCATTAAAGTTGCGCTATTATTGACACCCAAAAGTAACAAAAGTAGTTCATATATTTTCTAGCTTACCGAAGAAACATAAGAAGCTTGTCTAGCTTCCAAGATCCAAGTAGAGTGGAAATAAAGGTGTCATAAACAGATATTCTTCTATCATAGAATTAAAGTTTTAATAACCATTTTATCAATATGAAACTCACCTCAGATGTCATGGGTCTCTTTACTCCGGATGCTGCTAAAAAAAAAAAAAATGAACAAGACACAATCTTAAGTGTGTGCACTTACAAGCTCTATCAAGCAGTGAAATAATCAAGGTCTGAGTCAAACCAAACCTAACATGCGGCGTGCCTTGGTAGTCTAGCGGATAAGCCCACCACAATGTAATCCATATACTAAGGACCAAGGTTCAAGACCCAGGCCAGGGGAACAACAAACATGAACTAATTAAAAATAAACGGGGTGCTTCTTCTTTCTCTTTTCCTTCCTGCCTGCGTACTTGCCCTCATTCCTGTCTATAACTTTTCTTTAAAAACAAAAAATAACAGTGAGTTTCAGTCTCTCATTTAGTGGTGATACCAGATCCTTTTGAACAAGGACTTCATAATTTTTTAATTTTTATTTCAGTTGTTCATCTTGGTTGTTCTCCCCAGCCCTGGGCTATGAACCCGGGTCCTTGGGATGTATGTAGATTTTGTTTGGCCAGAGGCAGTGGACCTATACATTACTCCAACAGGGCATGCCATGATAGGGATTTTGAAAGTCCCATCCTCTTCCTCCTCCATACTTAGAGCCCTTATGCATATTCCCTTTCTGTTCTAGTCCCTGTTTTTACTCAAGTGTTCATATATTCTCTAGGAAATATACCTGCTCTATATATTTAACTATCAGAGTCAGAGGGTCTCATTTGGTACCATGGCTGAAACTGATACCTAAGTTCATTGGAGAGTTTGGGGTTTATTTATTCTTTCAGAGTCAAAAGGGTAATAACTTTTAAAGGTGCTTTACTCTTCTATTAATTACATGAGAAAAAAAATAGTTGGGTCTCTGGAGATGCAGGCTGAGGATGCAAATCAAAATAACAAAAAACATTCAGTCCAGGCAGAAACTGACTCTGCATCCCTACATCCTCATTCCATTTCTGCTGTAAACTTAACAGGAATGTGTTTAAGTTTTACCTACTAAACATTTAATCAGTGCAGTATATAGTTAATGTCACAAGTATACTATTTGTGACTTTTATTCATTTAAATTTAGGAATATTTCAAGTGTTTTTAGGAAGTGACTAAAAGACTATATAGGAAATATACTCTGAAAGGTTAAATCAAATCTTGAGGGTTTGTCACCCCCATAACCTTCAACCATGATCATATCAGAGAAACAGGATCACTCAGGAAGACAGACCCTTCATCCTCTTCAGATTGGAGAACACTGACCTTTATCTTCAAAGACTACAGAGATATCACTTTAATCTAGGTTCTAAAGAATTCAAAGGGAATAATAATTAGCCATATTAAATTAAATTTAAAAAAGGAGTATAATGTGATGAATCGTCAATAATATAAGTTAATATATAAGTAGAAAGGCCCCAGTCCCAGCCAATATATAAGGATTAATAACGAGGAAACAACAGACACACATGGGACTAATGACAACCAGGTAAAATCCAAATGATCAAGAACCTTGATCAGAAAATAGGCTCAGAACAAGAGATTGTGATTATAAAAACTATATAACTAAGCATGTCTGGTACCACAAACAGAACAGCAAAATTTCGTTCTACATAGTGAGTCAGGGTTGCAAAAATGAAGAACAGATGGTCTCCACTCCTCCTTCTAATGAAGGAGGCAAGGGAAATGTCATCTAGCTGTTAGGAAAATGAGCTCAATAAAATGAGCCAGAAAATTGGAAAACAAATTTTCACTGCTAACTCTCTCCAGCAGAACCCAATAGTCTACACATGACTAGGATATAGAATGCTTCATCTTCAATCAGGGTGACTTCAGATGGGTGAAAGACTACGTAAATTAGGACTGGAATCTGAAGCTAAAGCTTCTAAGGAATAAGTCAGGATGACTCAGATTTATGATTCAAACTGGTGACAATGCAGAATGTAAGGTGCCCACCAAAAAAAAATAGTCAAACTTCTTGTATCATACAACCTTTTAAGCTGAGTCAACATACTAAGCTAAAATTTAAAAATCAAGAGGGGTTCAAATCCCTTATTAGATCAGGGTAATTGCTTTCTGTATTTAACTTAAAAGAGAAACCTATATTAAGGTTTATGTAAGACTACAGGAGATAAACTAAATGTTATGGACAAAAACTTATAGACTGTAAAGTGCTATACAAATAAATTGCTATACTGTGATTTCTAATACAATTGCAAAGTTGGACCCATAGCAAAGTTTATCGTTCAATTATGTGGACGTTCATGTAACTCTAACATCTCAAAGTACTTGGCTCCTCCCAAAACCCTCAACCATCCCACCCCACAACACACCCCTGTGCAAATCCACACAAGCAACAAAAGAACTAGGGATTCTCAATGAGGACTTTTAGTCAAGAAGACAAACACTGACTCTGAACTTTTCTCAGTTTGGTTTATCACTTTTTTTTACCCCAGAGGAAAGGGTGTGGAGGGGATCTAGCAGAACCAAGAAGAGCCAACAATCAGTCATAGTCTGACTTAGAAAATAACCTCTGTATATAAAGACATTGGACAAAGTTAAATAAGGGGGTGGGCGAGGGGGTGGGGAGAGTAAAAAACAGACAAACAATATTAAGGCAGAGAAGGTTTAAGGCCTTCTTACTCCCTGAAAAGTTCTACTGTGCTGCCTTTCCTATTTTTATCACACCAACATGTAACTTTAGGGCTGCTACACTTTTGCAAAGTATACAGAATGACAGTGGGAGTACTTCACTCAGCAGAATTTTGGTGCCAGTTGCTCAGCTATGTGCAACTGCAAAATTGGAATTAATCCCAAGAATATAGCACTGCAGTTAGAGAGATATTCGGGTCTAAATAACAACCACAAAGAATCAGGACCCAAGACTTAATTCTCTCCCTTGCTTGAAGTTTTACCCCTAGGGTACAGATCAGAGTGCCAACCTACCCAAGAAGAATGATAGGGAAAAGTATTTTTACCAGTTTTACCAAAAATTTTACCAAAATTTTTACCAGTGCTGCTCTAATACCAAGCTGGTCCAAAAAGCCAACAATCAACAGTGACATTACAGGGAAGCAGGTACTACCTGTGAAGGCTTGACCCCTTGGCCCAAAGTTCTGCCACTGAGAAACCGTCTCCTGAAACAGTCCTGAAAAAGTAGAAACTGAAGAATTACCAGGATTCACCTCATAATCAAACTCCCTCTTCTGTACAGAAGGAGCAGAGGCAAGGGTAAAATAAGAATGACAAGTAGAAAAAGAGAAGAAAATCAGACCAACACAGCATGGCAATGCCAGCCAGCCAATGTTTAAGGGAATTAAGATTTATCTCTATGGATAAAATTAAAATATTATTCAACAGAAAGTTTGTTTTCTAGCGTCTTTGTGAAAAATCTTCTTTGCTAAGAATATATTAGCATCATCTAATTCATATTCTAATCCACCTATCTCACCTTTTTGGGGGGGTTGAGGAAACAGAGTATAGGGCAGACTTCCTCAGGAAAAAACCCTTCTTCTGAGGATTTTGGGAACTGTCTCTTCCCAAGACAAAATTATAACGATTATTAAAATGCTTACATTATCATCAGTCCATACTAGGAAATGTGGCATTTACTACATTACCAAGGATGGGTACAGAAGCTGACAATTAAGCTATAAATGTTATACTTCCCCTCATTTGCTTAACTTTCCACGTATCTCGGCACAAATCCAATGCTGAATTATTTCTGCTTTTACTCACCCCACCCCATTCACTTATTCAACAACTAATAATCATCTGTTGTATGTCAAGGAATTATGCTAGGCACTATGGAGAGAGAATTATGTGTTCCTAACCAGGATAAGCACACAGTAATTTCTGTTCTTTTTTTGAGAGGAAGTAAGAGAGGGAGGTTGGGAGGGAGGAAGGGGAGTAAAAAGCATTTTCACTTATTTAGTCTTTATTTTGGTCCCCGAACCCTGACTCAATCCCAGGTCTTTCGGTTTTACAAGATCTACATGCCCAGGTGTCTCAGCTACTTTTCTCCATCACTGAGGCACCTCCACATTCTCCTATTTCTCCTTTAACACTAAACTAAAATTATGATAAAATGTTAGATAGATTACTTCTCTCTGCTGACTAAAGCACTTTAAATGCTTACAAATATATCATTTGGCAGTCAAAACAATACCACAGGGAGCAGGAACTGCCTTTAATTAGACTTACGAGACATGTCCACCAAAAATGATGTGTAAAACCAGTTTAGATGCTGATTAGAAAACTAAAAAAAATTTCTGATATAGGAGCCTCAAGAGGAGAAATTAAATACTGTTAATGTTGTAGATACCACACTACTATAACTCCCTCTCTTGACCCCCAAAAGTGTCCTTATCTGTAAAAATATATTCTGAAGGCACACCCTGATGTACTACAGATAAGCTCACCTCCTCTAGCTAGCGCAGTTCACATACCTCCCAAGGAACCAGGTTTGCAACACAAGCCCAAGGGAAACAACCAAGATGAACAACTAAAAATAAAATGCTTCCTTTCTCTCTCCCTGCCGTCTGCCTACTACTTGCCTTCATTCCTGCCTGCATCTTTCCTTTAAGAAAAAGGTCATGCCCTGATAGCCTAGAGATTTTAAATAGGCACAGTCTACATACATCCCAGGGTCCCTGGTTCAAGACTGGGGCTGGGGAAACAACTGATCATAAATATCTGAATAAAATAAAGTGTTTCTTTCTCCTCTCTCTTCCTGCCTGCATGCCTACTTGCTTTCATTCCCACCTGTACCTTCCCTTTAAAATCTGAAGGATTTATAGATGAAATTGAACAAAGATTGGGTTTGCTTTAAAATATTCCAGAGGGTGGAGGTGAGATGGAGAAGAGATGCAAATTAACAAAATGTTGCTATTGAAGCTAGTTGATGGATACATGGATGTTCAGGATACTATTCTATTTTCTATATATCTGAAAAAATTTGTAATAGAAAGTTTAAGGGAAAAATAACACAGAAGAAAGCAAGTCTAAATAATCAAATTTCTTTATCAGAGCTAGATTCTTTCTAAGAGATTTCTCTGGTAAAAGTAAGGATCAAGGATGAAATTCTAACAGTGATATCATACTAACTTTCCAATTCATGTCCATAGAGTTTGTTTCCTTCATGACTATGGAACTACTATTAATAGGCCTTGGATCAAGAAGCATTTTAAACAACTAGCTAATGTTACTCTACTGGAAGCAAAAATAAACCAATAACAGCCTGAAGCAGGAAAAAAAAGGTCCAAACAACTTATTTTTGAGTGGATCAACAGATCATATAGAGCCAACTATGGAAAATTTGAGT
The DNA here is from genome assembly GCA_004363575.1 of Solenodon paradoxus. Taxonomy (NCBI): domain Eukaryota; kingdom Metazoa; phylum Chordata; class Mammalia; order Eulipotyphla; family Solenodontidae; genus Solenodon; species Solenodon paradoxus. The sequence continues at coordinate 150,361 of RJWH01002803.1, read as the reverse complement.
CCTAGTTCCTCTGCAAAAAGGAAACGTAAAAAATTTAAAAGGAACAAGGGTGTACATGCTTTGGGAATTTTATTTAACTCTAGTCAGGGCATGCTTAGTCTAAGAGAAACAGACTGCTGTTAATGAAAGTTGATTTTTAAAGTGAACAAGCTAAGAGCTTTTTTCGGCTGCAAATGAAGCTGCTTGCCCATTTTTAAGCTAATAAATCAATGATCAATAACCATTCATATTAATAAAGATCATTCAGAAAGGGCCTTTGAGACATTTTATCGCCTTTTCTGTAAGAGGATAAGGTGTGCTCAAAATTACAAAGCAAAGTCAGTGACAGAGCCAAAGTTTTGTTTTTAAAGGGGAAAGAAGGCAAAAAGGAATGAAGGTAAGCAGACAGGGAAGCTAGGAGAGAAGGAAAAAGTGTATTTATTTATTTGTTAATTTTGGTTGTTCTCCCTGCTCCCAGGTCTTGAACCTGGGTCCTTGGGCTTTAAAGGGTCCTTGGGCTTTAAATGGTTTATACCCCAGTGGCCAGCTTAGCACCTGAGCCATCAGGGTGCAACCAGAGACAGAACTGGAATTCATATTCCTAATCTCCATTCAACTGTCTTCAAAACAATCTTTTGTTTCCAATTTCCTGGACACCCAGGTGGGACAAGAAAACATCAAAGGAACTAGAATGCTCTAACAAACTAAGTAAATCCCCGAGTTCCTAATGGACATGAACACTTATTTTCTACCCTTGAGGTACCCCCTTCCTGTGGAATAAAGAAATCTTTTAAATTTTATTGATAGAAGATTAAGAGTAGATTCTTTGCCCTTCAGTTTCTCTCAATGACATTAACAATGATACTCCATTCCTTTCTGGCAAGAGCCATCAATGTCATGAGCAAAAATAGTAGGAAAGTACTTTTCATTTCTTGTAGTGAGATTATCCTTGATCTGACCAGACAATACCAGTATTCTCAAGGTGCAGAAAACTGTCTTTCAAGTCTAATACTTGAAAGAGCAGTTTCAGTTTTACAAAGAGGCCTTCAGTAGCAAGAGAAAGTACCTTTATGCCTTTGTAATAAAACATCAACAACAGAAAAAAAAAAAAGAATGCTCCATTCTCAGATTAGAGTTTTCTTTTTGGTATACACATGACTTGATCTGATTAAAAGCATGACATTTATGATCAATGTTCAATGGATAAAAAGAGGGCTTTGACAAATTCTTGTTTTAGATATTCTGAAATCTACTGCAGAATCAGTTACCAATTCTTAGCATAACTCCACATTAACTCCTAAAATGTTTTCTGAAAAAGAATGATTAATAACTCCATATATTATGCATGGAGATGCTCAGAATTCTGTTGCTTTTTTAGGAGAGTCAAGGCAAGAAAGGGAGGTTTTGTTTTGCATTATTCTTTCGTTTACCAAGGACTCCTGGTTCAATCAGTAGCCAATCTACACAAATATTTAATCTGGTTTAAAGTCAAATTAGTTCACACACAGACTTTCAGATTAGTGAGGAGAACTATAACAGCACAGTGGGTAGGAATGTGGGCTCTGAAATGAAAACTAGATACTTCTCTAGGTCTTGGTTACATCTTCTATAAAAAGGAGAAATAATAACATGTACCTTTAGGGGTAGTATATTAAATAAGTAATATGCAGCACTTAATATACAGTAAATGCTCTATAAACACTAGCAATTATTATGATTATTATGTATTACAATACCCCATTTATAGGTCAAAAGGCAAAACTCCCTTCTGTAGGGAGGGTCATGGGAAGCAAGAGGTACAACAAAAAGGGAAAAGAAAAAGGGTTGAGACCAGTTTACTGAAAAAGGAAATGAAGTTATGGGAAGATTTCGAGGGAAACAAAGGTAGTTAACTCATCCATATTATACTATGGAACTGTAAAAAAAGATCATCTGTGTTAAGATAACGTTTTTTAAGGAGAGGGCAGAGGGAAATGGGAGCTGTTGTCAAATAATGCTTGCAAGACATCAACAGCCTTTCCACAAAATGACTATGCACTACCATTACAAAAAATCTGCAATTGTTATAGGGAAGAGGAGCTGGGTAGTTACTACAAGGAGATCATGCTTCTTCAGTACAGATACACATCAGATCTACCTCTCTTACGGTTGACCCCACAGCACAGAAAGTTGAAACCTAAATGAGGAAAAACAGAAAGTTATCACTTACTTCTGGGGTTCTATTAGCTTACAGCAGAATAAGCATATGTGTGTGCGTGCGTGCGTGCATGCGTGCGTGCGTGCGTGCGTGTGTGTATTTAACTCTAAAGTTTAAAAAAATGAATAGGACCTGTCCTGATACCTAGCACCACACTTTGAAACCTGAGATGATATTTTGCAACTCTAGGTAAATGTCAATAAAGAATTAGAGGAGAAGCTCTGGCAGAAAAACTCTAGGTGTGGTCATAAAACTTGTAACTGAAATAATTTCACTAAGGAGTGATTCCAGATAAGCAAAAATTTTTCAGATATAAAACTACTTTGCTTGCAGACTTCTATTCTTTTAAAAAAGAATGTGTGCATATTTTTACTCTTAGAAGTTAATTTGGCAGTATCTTGCAAAAACTCTCAAAACAAGTATGCACAATTTGACCCAGAAGTGGGAATTTACCCTAGGGAAATAATCAGTAGACAAAGATAAATATATACAAAGATATTAATATATACTATATATTAATAATATATTAATAATATAACTGAATAGATACTATAATTAGAATCTACATGGGGGATTGGTGATATAAATTGTGGTATAGTCATAAAACAGAATACTATATAACCATTATTTATATATTTATGAACAGGATGTCATAATAAATTGTAGAGTGGAAAAAGGTAAAAAAAACTTAAAAAACATAGTGTAATATTTTTATAAAATACTTAACTATAAATTTATATGTATTTATACATACAGAAAAGATTATATGCCAAAATGTCAAAATATGATCATTGCTGGACAGTGGGATTAGGTTGATTTTATTACTTCAAATTTCTATTTTTCCATGTCTATACAAATTTTCTGTAAGAGTTACACCGATAATTTAACAATTAAAGAAAAGAGATCTACATAGGGATGGTTTTGTTACTCTTTGCTTTATAACCCATCTTCCTCAGTAAACCACTACTGAACAGTCCCATTCACACCAACCACCATCACTTCCAACTGTATTAACTAAAACTCATTACAACCATTATGCAGCTGCAGAGACAGACTAGAACATTAAAATAAAATGTCTAGAACACTGCTGCCAATTCCAAGCTACAAGTAAAATTGACTCCTATATACTCATATCTTTTTTCTCTACCTATTGCTCTGCAATGACTATACAACCTACAGCAGCACATATAGGAGGTTCTCTCTGAAGGTTTATGTTTCATATCCACGGAATGTCAATATTCTATAAAATAGGGATACCTAATTTGAGCACTATCTGCTGGATGCCACGACTTGAAAAATATAAAAGATAAAGTGTAGGCAGGCCCTGGTAAAGTAGGAGTTGAGTGCAATCCACATACACCACAAGATCCCCAGTTCAAGTCCCAGGACCAGCATAAACAATCAAGATGAAAAACTAAAGAAAGTGTTTCTTCCTCCTCTCTCTTCCTATCTGCCTACCTCTGCTAGCCTTCATTCCTGTATGTACCTTTCCTTAAAAAAAAAATCTAGTCTCTAAAAGTTATTAAAATAAAACAGGAAATATTTAATGTTACTAAAATAATTTCAGAACAGTTATATCAGTTAAGTGCCAAAGTGAAATAATACAATCAGTTCATACTAAAATACAGGGTTGAATAATCACACCATGTCACAGAAAATTTTTCTGAGTAACTATTAGTCTTAAGGAAGCACTCCATTTTGGCCCTTGGCCCCACCCTAAATGTGTTTGTGATGGAAAAAGTACTGAAGAGGATGGTTTCTATCACTTGACTAAATACTTTGTGATTCTCACTAAATTTGCTTGCTGCTACTAAACCACGGAAGACTAAAATTCACTGAGAGGAAGAAAAAATGTTGAATGAAAAAAAATCAATATAATTCTGAGAAGTGTGAACAAGACAAACTTTACAGGTGGAAATGAATTGGTCTTAAAAGAGGAGACAACTGAAACAAATATTTTCAGACAGTAAATGCTCTGAAGAGTTTGTTTTAACCCCAGTGTATAGAACAAAATAGAGTGGGACTTAATACCAGAGCCTCTCCCGTTTTCAGAGCTGAAGCATTTCCGTCGGAGATGAGATGACATCATCTATCAAATGAGAAACTAAGAAGCAGTCTATGACTGACTTCAATGTTTGAAGTACACACATAATTTGGGGTCACTAGAGGCTGGCCGGATATGCATTCCTCAGACTACTGGAGTTGTGCCTGAACAGGTCATAGAGAAGCAATCTCAGAGACCCAGCGCAATGATTTACTCATACCACTACACAAATATGTCAATAATTCCTACACAACAAAAGAGACAAGCAAGCTTTTTGGAAGCAAAATGATCACTCTTAGGGGATCTACTGGTTAATAAGACTGGAGACAAAGATTTTAAAAGAAAAAAGAAAAAAAAAAAAAGAAAGAAAGAAAATACAATCAATCCAATTGTTTGCTGGTCTATCTGAGGTCATCTCTCTGGTCCTTATTAACCTGAAATACTGAAAACCATTTTAATTATATCCCCACAAGTAGGAGGTATGATACGTTCTCCAAATGTATTCAGATATTTGAAATGTCAGTCTGCCTCCGGAAAAATATTGCTGAGCACATACCTTTAAGAGACAGAGCTCAAATAAATACATACATACATAAACAAAGGTGCCATTACACCCTCAATAAGGGTTAATAAAGCAAGTCAATTAAGAACACCGAGCCACATCTCAGAGAAAAGTTAAATTTAGTTTCCTAGCATGTATAGATTTTTCCTGAGAATCTTGTAGGACAAAGTCAGAAATGCAAGAATGCTTCTAGAAACAAAAACCTGGATGGAACAAAACAGTTAAAAGTGAACTAAGTAACAAAGAATAAATGAACCACAAATTTACTAAGATTCATCTTAACAACATAGAACCTTTAGCAAAATTTTTTACCGGTAGTAACATCTCTCTGAACATTAGCTTCCTATTTTGGAAAATGGGAAAGTTAAAATAGGTCTACATTTTTTTTTTATTAATTTTATTTTAAAATCTTTACTGAAGCTATTTCCCTCTATTTTTAATAAATTTTTGTTCCTAGTTCTAGAAGGCAAAATTCATGGTTCCCAGCCCTCAAATATGTATCTTCTGACTTCAAAATTTTGGCTGAAATTATGAAAAAAATTGGAGTGTCTTTAAAAGACCAGAGTCTCCTGGATAATGTGTCCATGATCAATAAGTATTTGAGAGTTCTGGCAAATTGACAACTCCCAATTCTATTCCCAAACCTGGTTCTATCTAGCTTGGAAAAAGTAAAAGATCTTGCTGGACTGAAATGCACATATTTCAGCAGAGAAAATTTTAACTTTCATTATATCAAAATAAGCATTAATGGCCCCAACAATGCACTTCAAAGCAATAACAATCTTCCCACCACTTCCCTCCAATACTCTTTACTCCACTTGCAAAGAAATCAAGAGATATGGCTAATTTATTTCTCTGCCATTCCTTTTATACAGATTCTTGCCAATAATAATTTAAAATTTAGGAACTCCCTGATGGGACAGTGGTTAGATCAACTGCTTCTGAAGGAGTAAGCCACACACCCCTGGGTTCAAGTCCCAGGGGCATGAGGGGAGGGGAAGAGAAGAACCAGTGTGATTATCTAAACAAAAATAAAGATGATTATCCTTCTTCTCTTCCTGCCTGCCTATATCGTTCCTTTAAAAAAAAAAATTAAGTTTACCAGGCTTCTTTACTTACCCTGTGTACAGGAAAGCTAATACACTCTACTCCAGCTAATTATATATCCTTAAAAAACCTCTTACCATTCTCTCCCCACAACTTCCCTTGCTTACCTTCCTTTAGCCCATTCCCTATCAATATCACTGGTCTCTGGGACAGTACTTAGTCTATGTAAATTCCATATTGCTCACTTAAGAACACAAGAGAAATAATAAACTATATTTAACTCCCTAAAAGGAACTCACCCTCCTCTTTCTGACAGTCTTCCTGACTTCAACAAGACTTAAGAATCAGATGTTTATAAATGTATACTTTATACAGTCATGACAAATAAATGTGGACTTTCACAGGAGAATAAAAAAATTACGATTATAGACAAAGGATTGAAGGAGGAAAAATTCACTTCCAACACAGAACGGTAGAAACTAAAAGATACTCTTGATAGAAAAGGGCGCTGAAGTAAGGTGCAATAGAGGAAATGGGCTAGGAAGCATTTCCTCTAGGAAACACCATCAATCCAACCACTTGAAGGGCTAGATTTGCAACACAGAGAAAAGTAGAGTCCCTCTGCTGAGATATCAGAAAATAGCCTACTGCCTGAAGTATACAATTTTATCTTTAATCAAGAAAATACACCCAATGAAAAGAAAAGAAAAAAATAACAACTTTGATCTTGCTTTCTTTAGTTCCAGTTTAAAGGATAAATTAATAAACCTCCCTCTTTCCAGTTCTGTCTTTGACTTGGTGTTATCTCTGTTGTTTGCTTCACAAGCTAACATTGCCATTATATTATCAAAGAAAAACAGGCTAATAAAATATGTAGTAGCTAGCACAAATTCGAGCCAAGTTATTAATCAGAAGACTTTTCTAACAACCCAGAACAGCACACAGAAATTAACATGCTATTTTGATCCAAAGCTAACTTAAGTATATTTATTATCAATTAATATCATTACTGGATACCTAATAAATCTATATAATTATATTTGACTCTGAGCTTGAGAAGTCATGGCAAAAATAAACAACTAATCAAAAACAATGACATTCTGATGTCAGTTTTCTGAAATAATCTATGGGTCAAAAGAAAAAAAAAGAAGGGGGTGACAAAACCCCCTATAGAGAAGGCAAACAAACAAATCTCTCCCTACTTATAAAATAATAACTAAAATGAAGACTGGTGGTCTGACTACATTACATTGTACTGTCTTTACATTTCCAAATTCCAATAACTGACTCCATTAAAGTATCAAGTTGAATTACTTTTCACTAATATGAAAGAATTAAAGGCAAAACATCAGTGCACATATGATTTACACTGTACATAAAGAATACAAACAAAAAACAAACAACAACAAAACCCCTATCATTTGGAGTTACCAGGTTATTGATGGGGGTTCTGGTGGGAAGAACAAGACCACCATAATCAAGGACTGATGAAGGCAAAAAATGCTTCAATTCTGTGTTCTTCTGGGGTTTCCCTCACTAGTTAAAGAGGAAAAGTCAGGAAAGAAGTTGTAAAGTTACCTCCAAATCATTTGTGTTCATTAGGTGAAGTGTGACAATTTCAGAAATGTTCTGGTCTGAAGGAAAAGGAGCTACAGGGTTCATGATCTTCAGAAGTTTCGAGTACTAACTTGGGGGAGTCGCAAGTGATTTTATCACTTATTTCAGGGGAGCAGAGCATACTTTACCATTCTAACCTTACTTTCTAACTCCTCTACTAACTTCAAATCAAGTCTCCAGAAACAGAAAATCTTTCCTCCCTTCATAGTAGTAAAAAGGGGACACAGTGGCTGAATTTCCAGTTCTCCATGGACTAGTCAAATTCTAGTTAGGGAAACAGGACTAATTATTAAGCAGTCCAATAATGAGCCTGAGAGAGAAAGGAAGAATAAATTTCCATTACACACCTAACTGCTGAGACAAAATGACAAACCACCACCTTTTATTAACAACCAAAGTGTAAAAAAAAAAAAAAAAAGCACTTGATGACTGGCTGTAAACTGATAATCACTTACAATTACCTCCCCCAAATCTAAATATGGTAATTACTCCAGTAGGAAAAGATGTCAAGCATCTTTTAGAGTGTGTAGTTTACTCTAAACCTCTTTCACTTGTCAGCAGCATTAACAGATCAATTCTGGCTTAACAGTGAAATAATATAGTCAGAGGTTTAAAACTGGCAGAGAACTGTTCCCAATAACTCTCTTTCCTAATCTGAATGCCAAATGATTTTGATCCTTCAAAGGTTATGAGTGGCTTATCTAAAATATCAATCTGTCCCTAAATCCTGACATTCTTATTTCCTATACTGCCAGAAAATCTTCCCTTCAGAATTTCAGTGAGTTCAGCTAAACATCTAAGAACAACTGGTTTTAGCATGATTTAAATATACATCCTTACCCTAAATTTCTACAAGGCTAAACTTCTAGCTTTTAACAGTTCAGAAAAAACATAAACCATCACTTATTCCTGCCAAGAATCCTAAATTTCCCTGAGGTCATCCAGAGAGAGCACTTCTCTAGTCACAAAAAGCCCATTCTTAACTTTTTCTGCATCAGAATCAAATGTCTTATCACGTCAGACATATCCTTGAAATTAAACAGCTACTAAATTAAATCACTAAATCCAAACCTAAGCAAAAGTGTATACACGAAAAAAAAGTCAACACTGTGTATCTACACACAATAATCTTGTATTTTCAGTGATATTTATGAGCAGAACTTTTCTTAATTTCTTAATCCAACTGTTTCAGTATTTACCAAAGAAGCACAGGAAGGGGTAAGAAACAAATAATAAAAAATAAAATTACAACGACAAAAAAGTCTAAAGCTATTTATTTTTAACTTAGACACTTTTGACTTCACTTATGGACATAGTAGAGTTTGGGAACTAAAGTCCATTTAAATCTAGTATTTTAACTTCTGGTGGAAAAAAAAATTTTTGGTGAAAAAAATTGTAAACAATCTGAATTATTACTAGCCCTAAGATCTGGCAGAAAGCAAAAACATACAAAAATATCAAGTAATGACATCTAAAAATGATAGCAATAGTTGGAAGACCTATGGATAAACGAGAAATTATTTCCTTTTACTCCTAGATCTGTCCACCTGACCAATACTTCCATGAGAGAAGATTAATCAAATTTTGAGGCATAAACCTAAGGCTTTCAAGATTAAACAGTTTCTAACAGAAAACCGTATCTTAAAAAAAAATTAAATGAAGGAATATTACATCATATTATATAGATTTAAGGTCTGTATCATCCTAAATCCACATCTGTATGTAATACATTAAGTTTCAGGACTACCTTATCATGAGTTCAGAAGTTTAAGGACCACACACAACCATTCTTTCTGCACTGGAGGGAGAGAAGTTTTAAATTAAAGAGGTTCTGTATTTAAAAACCCTGCCATTTTTACTTTATCCTTCTTCGTGCTTAGAATACAACATGAGTTGTTCTGGTGCTTAAATGTTTTTATAGGAAAGACAAAAGTCACCTCTCAAGAAACTAAAAACAGATGTTCATAAGTAAAACTGCAGCTTATGAAAAAGATATGTGACCATGTACTTGCTCATCAGAGCTAGATATGAAAGGTGGAATCCCTTAGTTAGCCAAATCAAAATGGTAAAGATGCAACCCCAGGCCGAAGGAAATGTCAACATCTCAAGCAAAGGATTCAACATCTGACAGCCACTCATGTTTGCAGTGTAGTAGCAATAGCTACTGTTGAACACCAGACATTTCTGATGAAAGCTCTTGAAGTTTCTGACTCAAAGTCCCCCCCCACACACACACAAACACACCAACATCACACATATTCGTTCCTACACACCATCTGCTGCGTTTCTTGTGGCTCCTCAGCCCTCCCTCAGTCTTCAATAGTTTCTAACTACTTTAAGCTATATATTCCCTGGGACCATTCTCCAAGTTCCAATTTCCTGAGACAGTCTAAGCATTCTTCCAGTTCATTTCGTATTGTGCAATATTCCCCCACTGCACTCTAGCCACCTACCACCTTATCTTTCCCAGGCCTAATTCATAACATCACTTCCCTCAACCTCCACAGCAACTCAGGACTTCATCATTCCACCTTCTCCATCTATTTTGGGGACTTTTGACCCTAATTACCCAAATTCTTCAGGCTGTCTTCAAAATTTCTCATTTCTTCCTAAAGTTGAACAATGTAGACATGAAAATCACCAGAGGCTATTTGATGAAATGTGTCCATGTCCATGATCTCGTTTGTTTGTTTGGTGGGGGGAGAGGGGGCAGGAGGTGAGAAGGAGGGGAGTCTCTGGGGAAAAGGACAGCTCCAATAACTCCCACTCCCAATAACAATTCCCTAACTCGCCAGCAATCGAACGCGTCCCTAACTCTTCAATATCTTTTAAGACCCATGGCTTCCCTTCCATTTTTACCCCATTAACCACACAATCAATTCTGGTTCTAACTGCTTTGAACACAGTCATTCCTCTCAACTTAAGAGACCTCCTTTCAGTTTTCCTTCTATCCCCCTCAATCTCTATCCTTTCCTGACCCTATTCCTTAAAGTCCTCAACTCGGTCTCTTCGAAGACAGTCAACATTTCTGACAGCTTTCCTTTTCTCAATCAAATCCATCCCTTCCAGTTCTCTGCCCTTACCGGCAACTCTCCGGACATCCCCAACCTACAGGTGCCCTCCCAGGTTTAGCTCTTCCTCCCATTGCACAGTGGTCATCAGCCCCCTACCCACGCCTTGTCCGATTACCTGAGCACGACGCGCCGGACTGTGCCCCGGGATCCAGGACTGAAGCCCCGATCGCCGACGGCCCGGAGGCCGACGCCATCTTGGCAGCCCCCTCCCCCTCAGGAGAGTCTTCAATCCGGCTCTTCCTCTTCTCCGAGTCGAATCTTCCCCACGTCTCTTTACAGAACCCGCGTTCTGCGGGCCACCTCCCCGCCCACTCTGAGGCCTCTCTTGGACACGTCGGGCCGGCTCTGGGACCAGCTCAGGGCCTCACCATTCGGCTGGCAAGGGGGGAGAACTCCCGTCTCATACTCTCTCTGTAACTTTAATGCTCTCCGCAGGAACTTTCGCCTTTCGCAAAGGAATAGGCTCAAGCCGGCTGCCCGGACCCCAAGTCCGGAACAAACCACGCCTAAAGGAATAAGGGAGCATGAGACATCCCGGCGGAGCGAAAGCCACCCTCCCCCTAGCCACAGTCTGTTTGTCACCCAACCCCACGGCTCCACTTTGGTACCCCGGGAACTACGGGCACTGCGCATGCTCCCAACAATCTCAGCCTTCCGTCCCACTCAAAGGGGAGGGAGGAAAGAAGGCCTTAGAAGGAGCAACGCCAATCAGAAGAATGTTACATGATCACATGACGGGAGCCTCGCGCTCTAACGAATCCCGGGGTGGAGCACTTGCAAGCCGGGCTCCTCAGAGTCTACGGTGGCTCGCTAGGTCAAATTAGATTCGGGTCTGCGAAAAGACTGGGTTGCTGAGCTCTGGTCTGAATTCAAAGTGAGTCGGCAGGCCTCCTGACACAAAAGCTGGTATCAAGTTCGAGACCTCAAGCAGTCGAATATTGCAAGCATTACATGCCACCAAGTATTCTTCCAGCTTTATTGCCTTGTTTACTATTTAGTTTAAGGTGCGTACATCCTCTTAATGATGTTCAAAATAGATATGCTGTTCGCCTGAAGCGCAGTGCTGGGCACAGTACGTATTGGATAAATGAGTGAATGAAGACCTGCCAAAAATGGCCACGGAAGATCAGACCATATCACAATCTTTCTGCCAACCAAACCCTTGGCCTTTAACTCTGTTATCTATGGTCCAAGGGGCATGGAGACACACAGAGAAATTACCCATTCTGGTCTAATTTTAAATACTGTTTAGTTTTAACAAACTTCCCTGGAGGTTGTGAGCCCTGGTGGAATCTGAAGATGTCTCTCTGAACACTGTAAACTGCTGGAAAGGAAGGACTGTTTGGTTCTTCACTCGTATCTCCTGTTCCTCCCATTATGTGACTCTTCACATAGTAGGGCCTCAGTAATCATTTGTGGAATGAATATATGAAGAGGAATGGGAAGGAGAGAAAAAAAATCCTAGGTTTTGTAGCCTCTAAGATGGTCTGATTAATCTTCTCCCAGAATGTCTTCTGGGTCCTTGTTGAAAGGGAACTTAGAACCCCAACGTCCAGAGAATTTCTTCAAGAGTATACCCCTGCCTTTTACCCCTCCCTCGTCAAGATCTAAAATAAGTGTTTCCCTGCTGCCACCTGCTGGATTATTCATCCTCCTTTGGCTACTGAAAGTATACTTCAAAAGATGGGATTCCCACTTGTAATTCCACAGTCATGGGATTGTGTAGCACTGAGGTATTTTATAATTGGCTATAGCTATAGCCCCACCCACCCAACTAAACAGTACTGGAACTAGACAGGTGGGAGCACACTGTCTAGCACATGATTTGGTTCATAGATACTAAAATAATAAATATTTGTTGAATAAGTTATCGTTGCTTCTATAAAAGTCAGGGAGTTACTACCATTTCCTGAGTTACTCTAGAAATAGGCTGTGTAGAGATAAAGCTGTGCCTGATTTAAAAACTGGGAATAGACTACGAAAGCCTTGACTCACCAAGGCAGTAAGTCAAATAGGGATATCATCTTCCTGGGATTTGATCTATGAATTTGAGTTCAGCCCTCCAGGAAGGAGAGATTCCTGTTTTGTAGCTTCTCAAGTTATGTTTTCCATTCATGTACCAGTAAATTGCTACCTGTACACGGAACACCCTATATTATGTCAGTCTGTTTACTCATTTGCCTCCCTCAAAAGACTAGACATTTCAGGACAGAGATTACCTCCTTCCTTTTTACAGCTCAAGCATCTAGACTAGTGCCTGACACGGAGTATGTGCCCAATATATGTCTCCTGAATATATGAATGGATGAAGAAAACATTCAAAAAGTGGGGCTAGGGGGGATCTCCCATCTTTTCCTCACAAACCATGTCTCTGCCTCCACTCCCACTCAATCTCTGGGGTGCCTTCTGAGTCATGGAGCCACACTTCCCTAGTAACATTCCTGGCATAGCAGAACTGGGGTGACGTGGCAGGGCGTGGAGCAGGAGCAGAGCAGGGCACATTGGCTTGGTGCCCCCAAGGAAATGGAAAATGGAGTTCACCAGCATATACTTTGGGAAAGGGAGGCAACTTTGTGATGTCAAAATAAGGCCACACTCAGGGTACAAATCAACATATAAATATCTGCATTTTTTTTTTTTTTAAGGAAAGGTACAGGCAGGAATGAAGGTGAGTAGAGGCAGGCAGACAGGGAGAGGAGAAAGAAGCGCTTTATATTTATTTAGTTTAGTTATTCATATTATTCCCCCAGACCCAGGATGCAAATATGGGTCCTTAGGAATGTATGTGGACTGCATTCCTTTGGAGGTAACTGACTTAGCCACTACTCCACCAGGGCACATCTGCTTTTAAAAAAAATTAAAGGTGCAGGCAGGAATGGAGGTGAGTAGAGGCAAGCAGACAGGAAGAGAGAGGAGAAAGAAGTACTTTATTTTATTTTGTTGTTCATTTTGATTGTTCTCCCTGACCATAGGATGTGAACATGGGTCCTTGGGATGTATATGGACTGTGCTCTCAGTCAAAGGCAATTGACCACACCACTTCTCCACCAGGGTACTCCAATCTGTTGCATTTTTATACTCAAAAAATGAATGAAATCAAGAAAACTACCCATTTACAATAAAAGCAAAAAGAATAAAAAACCCTGGAGTATACATAACAAAGGCAGTGAAAGACCTGTACAATGAAAACAACGTCTTTCTTAAAAGAAGAGGGAGATACAAAGAGATGGGAGGATATCCTTTGCTAATGGCTGGGATGAACTAACATTGTTAAAATAGTCATCATATCTAAAACAATATACAGGGTCAATGCAATCCCCATCAAAATCCCACAGGCATATTTCAAGGAAATAGAGCAAAAGACCTTAAATTTGCCTGGAACAATAAAAGACACCAAATAGCCGAACAAACATGAGAAAAATGAACAAAACTGGAGGTATCACACTTCCAAATATTGAGCTATACTTCAAAGCAATAGTGATCAAAACTCTTTGGCAGTAGAATAATAACAGAAACACATATCAGTGTAATAGAATTGAATCACCAGAAACTGACTCATTCATATACAGTCAGTTAATTTATGACAAAGGAGCAACACATTTTCAATAAATGATGCTGGGAAACTGGACAGGCAAATGCAAAAGAATGAAGCTAGACTACTCTCTAAAGCCATACACACAAATTAATTCAAAATGAATTAGAGACTTGGACATAAGACTGGAACCACAAAATTCTTGGAAGACTACATAGGAAAGAGATTCCATGACATCAACCTTCGAGAGGTCTTTGGGGACTCAATTCCAGTATTACGGGAAACAAAAACAAAAATAAGCAAGTGGGACTATATCAAACTGAAAAGCTTCTGTACAGCAAAAAAACTATCACTAAAACCAAAAGACAACCTACTGACTGGGAGAAGATATTTGTATTCCATATATCTAACAAGGATCTAATATCCAGAATATACAAAGAACTCAAAACTCAACAACAGAAAAACAGGTAATCCGGTCCTAGAAATGGGCAGAGAAATTGGAAAAACATTTCTCAAGAGCAGATATACAGTTGGCCAACAGCACATGAAAATATGTTTCTCTTAGCTTGTTATTACGGGAATGCAAATCAAAACAACAGGGAGATATTACCTTACAGCTAAGAGAATGGCTATTATCCAAAACTCTAGAAATGAATGTTGCTGAGGATGTGGAGAAAAGGGAACACTTTTATAGTGTTGGTGGAGTGCAAATTAGTGCTTTCCTTATGGAAAGCAGAATGGAGAATCTTCAAAATACTGAATGTGGAGATTTCATATAATCCCCCATTATCCTACTTCTGGGTATATACCCGAAAGTCACAAAAATACTAACTCTCAGAGATATATGCACCACCATGTTTATTGCAGCATTATTTACAATAACCAATAATTGGAAATTATCTAAGTGCCATTGTCAGATGAATGGATATATATATATATACATAATGGAATACTGCACAGCCTTTAGATGAAATTCTGTCATGAATCAACATGAATGGAACTAGAGATTATGCTAAGAGAACTAAGTCAAAAGAAGAAAGACACCATATAATCTCACTCATATGTGGAATGTGAAGAAACAAAGCAAAGGAACAGACTGAAAAACAACCCTTGGACATTGGCTATAGAACTGAGGTTAGCAGTAGGGAAAGGGGCGGGAAGTGGGGGCATTTAGTGGTAGAGTTCAATGGACAATGGTGAAGAACTTTTGGTAATTAGTGTTGGGCAGGATATATTGACATATTTGAGGAATGGGGAACCAGCACACATAGGTTTGTGTTACTTTGTAAAGCAAAGTTACCTCAATAAATATTTTTTAAAAAATTTAAAGGAAAGGTACAGGCAGGAATGAGGGCAAGTAGGCAGGCAAGCAGGAAGAGAGGAGGAAGAAGCATCTTTATTTTGTTTTCATTTAGTTGTTCACATTGGTTGTTTGGACCTGGGACATGAACCCAGGGGTATGTGGCTTGCTCCTTTGGAAGTGCTTGACCTAACTATTGCTTGCCTAAATTATTTTTAAAATACATCTGCTCTTTGACCCAGAAAAAAAAAAAAAAAAAAAGAGCCACACATACAGACTTGAAAGAATTATCACACACAAACATGTGCACAAAAACTTTATTAAAGCCACCAGGTCTTAAACACTTCCTAATATCAGAATGGAGGGGCTAAGGATTGGCAAGATCAACATAAAGGCAAAATAAAGTAATATTTATCTCATTCATTCAATTAGTCATTCATTGATTCAATCATTGAATTAACATTATTTAACCCCAACTGTGTCCCAGGCACTAAGGGACTGTTATACACAGATGAAAATAAAGTCCATGCCCTCAAAATTGTTGAGACAGAGAGACACATAAGGCATTAGAATAAAATGTAATAGGTGTCAAAGTCAATGTAAAAGTGCTGTGATCTGATAACCATATTTTCAGAATAAAAAATGGGAAGAGAAGTTGATACAAAATCTTAATACCACAGATTATTTGAGATTGGAACTATCCTAGAGAATCTAGGAGGTGTGAGCTCCATAGTTATGGAAAATGTGCCTGGGAAGAAAAGACTGGGTGTACAGAAGAACTTCACTGTTTTATAGAATTAGAATTTTTCCAGGTAGATAAGAAACAGAAGGAGTTTTGAGAAGGAAAAACATGGAGGCATGACAGATTTGGGTGTTAGGGAAGTGGTAATAGAAAGTATGATGTGACAGGAGATGAAGCTAGAAAGTTAAATTATGAAGGATTGTGAATGCTATGTTAATAGTAGCTGTCCACCTGTATGCTTGTGTAGGTCACCTATATGCTTGTAATAGCAGCGAAACACCTATATGCTTACTAAATACTGTGCTAGTTATTTTAGAAAGATTATATCTCTTAATCGCAACAACTTTAAAAGATAGATATTGTTAGCCCCATTTTACAGACGAGAAAACTGAGATTCAGAGAGGTAAAGCAATCTGTTCAAAGTCACACTGAAAGAAGTCCTTAAGTTCGAACTCAAACTCAGGTCTGGCTGGCTCTAAAGGTAGGCTCTTGAACACACAAAGGATTTTGTACTTTAACCCATAAATGAGAAAAGATCCCTTAAAGCTTTTTGAGCAGAAGAATGACAAAGGCAGGGTTTTTAGAAAGGGTCCTACTAGCAGTAGAGTGGAAAATGGACTGGAACAGAGGAAGACTGACCTCTTCTAAATTAAAATGTGTGTATTCCCAAATTCTGGACGTAGTATAGTGAGGTGCCTGCTTTCATTGTGTCTGAATCACCCCAAACGCTCCCGAGCTTTCTAGCGCTTAGGGGAAGTCTCTGCTCAGGGGTGGGCGGGGCTGAAAAATAAAGACGGCTTAGGGGGCGGGACTAGGAGCCCCTCGACGTTCTGCTGTTTCTGCCTGGAGAGGGACTTCCGCCTCCGCCTACCACTCGCAGGTAGCGGTGTCGAGCGCCGAGCGCCGAGAGCCCTCGCTGGATGAGGGCCTGTGTTGGTAGGCGGTATGAGTTTGGCAGGGGGTCGGGCCCCCCGAAAGACCGCGGGGAACCGACTTTCTGGGCTCCTGGAGGCAGAGGAGGAAGATGAGTTCTACCAGACGACTTATGGGGGTTTCACAGAGGCAAGAGCTGGGCCCAGGAAGAGGGAGGGGAAGAAGCTTAGGGGAGTCCTGAAGGAAGAAATCTCGGACAAAGAAGGGGGCGGGGAGTCCTGTAGTCGATTCTCTTCGTGGGGTGGGCGAGTTGTGGGGATACAGTGCAGTGTTAAAAGAGAGAGCTCTGGACGGGGTTGGAGGGGTCGGAGACGGAGAACCTATCTGGAGGCACCCCAGAGTATGGCAGACCCCTGATGTGTGCTCCTCTACTTGTGCGTGTCACCGCACTTCTGACTGCAAGCTTGCGTGGGTCACTTCATAGACTGGCGGTATATCCTCTGTCGCCCATTGCCTGTTATTCATTTGAAGTGTAGAAAAGAACCTCTTCAAAAAATAGAGGGGCTTTGCCTACTTCCTGCTGAGCTTTCAAATCTCAATCTAAATGTCTCCTTAAATAACACTTCCTTGACTGTACCCAAAAGTGTCTCCATTTATTTCCTTCATAGAACATATTTACGTTTGTAATTAGATTTGCTTTGCTTACTTGTTTATACCTTCCGATAAGATTGTAAGCTCCATCAGTTTAGAAAAGATCTGATTTGTTTAATAATATGCATACAGTGAATAGTCCAGTGTCTGGATTGGGGAGTATTAAAGACATATTTGTCTCTGTCCTTACATATTTCCAGACTCCAGTAGTAGTTAACACTTAAAATATTGTGTGTTAAGGAGTAAAATAAGCATAGGGTGCTATGGTAGTACATAGGAGCCTGAGTTCTTTAGGATGGGCAATTCTGGCTCATGCCAGGGGATGTTTAAGCTGAGGACAGTGTGAAAAGTAGACCTTGGCTGAATGAAGAGCAATAGGAACTGAGGAAAGGAAAGATGATTTCACGGAGGAACTGTTGTCCAGAATGTGTAAAGGCACAGAGATGCTAGTCTGGGACTACAGTTTCCTCTGGTTCTCCAGACTGTGAAGGAGATCAAAGATGGGTAAGGCTGGAGGGAGTAGACATGGGCCAGATCATACAGGGTCGTGTGAACTGTGTTAAGTCTTGTTTTCACTCAGAGGACTGGGAAGAGTCATCAAAGTTCTCTGATCAAATTTTTACTTTAGAAAGATCACTCTGTAGTAAAGAGAATTTTAAGGGGCCAGTGGGAGTAGAGAAACATGGACAGGAGCGTTCAAGAAAAATTAAGGAAATAGAACCCAGAGGTCTTGGTGACTATTTAGGAGTCATTGCTTACACAGCTGTAAGCAACTACTTTAAAATAGAATTTTCTCATCCCCCCTCCAAAGGCCATTTTCCTATTCCTGTCATTTTATGAGTGGTCATTTAATATGTACCTTTCATGTGTCCAGAAAGTACTTAAGGAAGCTTATGATATAAACAAAACACGGGGACAATATAAATAGAGACAAATCAAAAGTACTTATTATAAGTCTCTACTAAAATGGCACTAGCATTGATGTTAAATTTGACTGTGAGCTTCCTGGCAACCAAATCCTAAATTTCTTTTTTAAACCAAGAATGAAATATTTAAGTTCCTTAAGAAACATGTACTTATTCAGCATTAAATCATAGAGAGAACTGCACCCTTTTGTAAAACATATAAAGGAATGAGTTTGGTAGATGGTGTAAAAACATTCTGGTTATCCCATCATATCTATTAATGACCCGTGATAAAAGCAAAAGGAATGATAGTAAATCCATAACTTAGTAAAAGCATTTCGATTGGGCAGTAAGCTAATGTGTAAGTGAGCTACTACCCTCTGGTATTATGACTTAATACTAGCTTAGAGCTGAGGGGATTAATGTGTTCCCAGGCTGTCTCACAAAACATCAGTTGGGAGGAAATGATGGTCAGCAGTGCAAGATTGATCTCTGCCTGCCTTGGAGTGTTAACTGTCTGTGTCATTTGCTTTCTTTGGCTTCATGTGTCTCAAGATTAGCCCATTAGTCTACATCATTGAAGAGAGCACCACTTGTCTGAGGTGCCACTCTGCCCCTAAGTGTTTTGGGTTGTTTTTTTTTTTACCCTTTTCTTTCCATCTTTCCTTTCTACCTCCCTCTCTCTCTGCTTCCCTCCTTCCCTCCTTCCCTCCCTCCTCCTCCCCTCCTTCCCTCCCTCCTCCTCCCTGAAGATTGAGGAGGAAGGAGCACTTTATTTTTCATTTAGTTCTTCACACTGGTTGTTACCCTGCGGAGATATGGCCTGTGTCCCTCGAAGGTGATTGAGCTAACTGCTGCTTCACCAGGGCACACCACCCTCTTTACTTTCCTATGGGGCTGCCGTGTTAGCCCTAACGTGCATCAACCTGGATCTAAGCTGTATTCCATGTTCTTTACTGCAGCCCATTTAACCACCTCCGGTGCTTTCCAAAACACCTCTTGTACATTTTCTTCTCACCTGAGTCTTCAATGGCTCCCCATTAGACATGTTAGTATCCAGTTTTTTCTGTTCTAACACACCCCAATAATGAGACATATTTCTCAGTAACCTTAATTTACTTCAGCAATGATTAGCAATATGAAGATGAGTAAGGAAAGGGGTAGGATTGAGAATCTTTGGCCTACAAGTTAAAGCGAAGTTTATAGATTTAATGCAAACTTTTCAAATCTTATAGCCCTACAAGGTAATCAGTTAATGTTGAAAGGAGTCTGTGCAAGAGCCAAAGGCAGTCAGCTAGGAAAACTTCTTGCCAGATATAAATTCTTATTGAAGTCTAAATCCTTATTCTATAAATATACTATAGACATTCCTGCTTCTACACCTTTGTTCCTATTTTATCTATCCATGACTCCCTCTTCCCCTCTCGTTGATCTAACTACTATCAGGATTTTTTTTAAATCATGGCTCAAGTCCTCTATATTCTTTAGTGTCTACAGCAGGGTTCAGCAAACTGTGACCCACTGGCCAAATCCAGCCCACTACCTATTTTATTCTGGCCATTTACAGAAAAAGTTTGCCAACCACTGGCCATAAGGAAGTAAGTCTAAAACTTAGAACTTCCTAGACCACCAGTGCATAACAAAGGTACCTTCCTCTGAACTCCTGTGATGTTTTATTAGTTTTGTACTTTATATGTTGCCTTATATTAAAATTTCTCTTATAACTATGTCTTGTCTTCTACTAGACTTGTGAGACCCCTGAAGGTAGATACCAAATTATATCCTTTGTACACTAGCACTTAACACAGTGTGCCATAGATAAAGGGCAATCACTTGATTTTGGAAATGGTACTACTGGTGCCAAATGCCATCAACTAGGAAGACTTCCTTCCTGAGGGAAATGAAGGGCTGGGTTGGGAAGGAGTAGGACAGCCTTCTCTAGAAAGCAATGAGATTATGTTCCTCTTGGAGGGGCATTAATACTTCCAGTGCCAGCAAGAACCGCATCTTCCTGTGTCCTCAGGAATCTGGAGATGATGAGTATCAAGGGGACCAGTCAGACACAGAAGATGAGGTGGACTCTGACTTTGACATTGATGAAGGGGATGAACCATCCAGCGATGGAGAAGCAGAAGAGCCAAGACGGAAGCGCCGGATAGTCACCAAAGCCTATAAGGTGCAGGGGATGTCCTGGTTTTCTGGTACCTCCTTAATTCCTAGTCTGCCCTTCACTGGGTCCAATACTCCCACACCAGTTCCATTTCCTACAGTCTAGTTTTTTTTTAAGATCCTTGTCTTTCTTCTGACCTCTTCTATTCCCGGTATCTGATTCCAACCCATCTCTAGGAACCTCTAAAGAGCTTGAGGCCTCGAAAGGTCAGCACCCCAGCTGGTAGCTCTCAGAAGACTCGAGAAGAGAAGGCACTGCTACCACTCGAACTGCAGGATGATGGCTCTGACAGTGAGTGGGGATGTCTGGGTCAATTGACAAAATTGGAATATACCGATGAAATTATCAGTTAAGTTTTCTGAAGCAGATAATTATGCTATGATATATAAGGAAAATCTTTCTTAGGAAATATGCAGTGAAGTATTTAGGGGCAGAAAGCCATGATGTATGCTACTTAAGTCACAGAGCAGTCAGGAAAAATACATACACACAATGCAAATAGGGCACTATGTTAACAGTAGGTGATCTAGTAAAAGATACATCAGTGTTCTTGGTATTGTCCTTGCAACTTTCAAAAAATTTGAAATTATTTCCAAATTAAAAGTGTTACAATCAAAGCAAAATGAAGGAGATGAATGAGAATTCAAAGATTTCTTTTTTTCCAACTTCCTTCCCAGGTCGGAAGTCCATGCGTCAGTCTACAGCTGAGCATACACGACAAACATTCCTTCGTGTACAAGAGAGGCAGGGCCAGTCAAGGCGGCGAAAGGGGCCCCACTGTGAGCGACCACTGACCCAGGAGGAGCTGCTCAGAGAGGCCAAGATCACAGAGGAGCTCAACTTACGTTCACTGGGTCAGTCTATGGTTTAAGACCAGATAGCAGAAGGGCCGAGAACATGGGAAACTGAGCCCTGGAGGACTTAAAGAGCTGGAGAGATGGAGATTTGGGATAAAAGAATCAGGAGAAAGGAACAGGGAGAGGGTGACTAGGAGCAAGGAACTAGGCAATAAGAGAGCTCCAAAGGACAAGCGTACTCGGGTGTAAAATAAGAGTTCTATAGAACTGAATTCATATCCTAGTTCCCCTGTTCTCTTGCTTTAAGACTACAGACAAATTACTTGCTTGCATCTTGTTTTCCTTGTTCACAAAATAGATGGTCATGCCTACTTTTAAGTCAAGAGAATTAGAAATACAGTAGACTCATTCAGTTTGAGATCAGTTGCTTTGAAGTAAATATATATATGTATATATATTTTGTGTGTCTGTATACGTGTGTGTGTATATATATGTGTACATATATGTGTGTGTATATATATATACATATATACATATATATGGTGGTTTGTTTTTTTTTTAAAGGAAAGGTACAGGCAGAAATGAAGGCTAGTAGGCAAGCAGGTGAAAAGAGAGAGGAGGAGGAAGAATATTTTTGTATGTTTTTTCATGTTAGTTGTGTGTTCCCACCACTTCATGAACCTGTGTCCCTGGGCTTTATTAAAATAAAGGTCTATACTCCAGCTGCTGACTTAGCACCTATGCCATCAGGGCATGCCCACTCCCAGACTTCTGACATCACTAACTGCTATTGAAGACCCTGGAGGGTTAGTTTTGGCAGGGGAAATAATAAGCTTGATTTTGAACATGTTGAATTTGAGGAATCTGTGAGCAATTCCTCCTGTGGTGCTGAGAAGTCAGTAAATATACAAATCTGGTGCTTAGACAAGAGATCTGGACTGGAAATGTAAATTTGGAAGTCTTTAGTATATGAATGATAATTGATGACATCGAAATGAATCGGATTACCCATGGAACACTCATAGAGCAAGAAACAAAGACAGGCACTTTAGAGAGTCCTGAAGACACTGAAATTGTCATGGTCTCATACAGGAGGAGGAACTTAGAAGTGAACCCCAAGAAGGAACAGAGGGTTGGAGAATTCCAGGAGAGTTTGTCTTAACATGAAGGAAAGAGAATATTGCAAATGACTATAACTGCTGAATGTTGCTGAGATACCAGTTATGAGGAGAACTGAGAAGTCCATTGGTTTTGGTGAAATTTGACCAGAGATGACCTTAGGGAGCACTTTTGGGAGACCAAACCATATGTTTGGCTATGAAGGGTCGGAGAGGAAAGAGAAATAGTAGGAGGCTTTGGGGTTATTTTGTTTTATTCAAAGTTTTGGAAAGGTTGGCTTTGATGGGGTACAGCTGAAAGCGTTTATAGATAGCGAAGAAAGGTTAATGTCGGTTTTGGGATAAGTGGGAGGTTGGGGGCACAGTGGGAGCTAGAACTCAGGTGGAGGAGTTAGCCTAAGTTAAGAGGAAGGGTTGTTTATAGTGGTAGGTTTGTAAATCCAGGGCAGGGCATTACAGTGGTTCTCATCTGATGTCTTTTAGGCACTACTCTCTGTCAAGTATTGGTGATCCAATTGGAAGCTTGAGAGTGAAGAGTTTAAAAATAGTTGATGGGCTAGGGTTATCTGCTGGTGTTGAGTGATGGGGTGATCTGTTGAATTTATGGTGGTTCCAGTGTACACTGCTATGTAATTTTTCTCCAGAAGCACTCAGTAATCCAGGTCTGGGTGAGGGAGTTTAGACTGAAAAGAGAATGACTAAAATGATAGATTGAGGAACAGAAGCTCAGTTTAAGAAGGAGAATGAAGACTGCGAGGGGCTTCTAGAGAGAAAGAGGAGCTATCCATGTACTGAAGGTTTTAAACAAGTAGAAAAACAGAGGTATCAAGAGTAGTGGAGCAAACAGAACTGAAGGACAAGATATGATTAGAACCTGGGATATGTGATTTTTAATATTTCACATTGGGGGAAGTTTTAGGTAATGACAAAATCTAGACTGTAGCTGTAGCAAAATGGAGTAACTAAAAGGTCATAGACAGTGGGAACTAGCACATATGGGGAGCCTACACAAGTGAGTTTATTTTAATTTGTAAAACAAAGTTACTGCATAAAATACTAATTAAAAATAAATAAATGAAATGTGGACAGGAGGTCGTTAAGAGATGAGATGGTAAAGCAATTAGAGATGGAAGTCGAAGGTGCTACCAAGTGCACTCTGAAGTCATCAAGGTAACTTGCGGTGATAGGAGCTGGAGTGGAGAGGAAGAGTGGACCGTCACTAAAGTCTTCAGTGACAGAGGGGTGACCTTGACTAGGGAGCCAAGAAAGTAATCTAGACTGTTGACTGAGGTCTAAAAGAGAAGTGAGTTTACAGGTGGGTAGAGGAGTGGTATCTGAAAGTTAACAATGTAGGGGGCTCAGTAAGACACATCCTACACTGTGCAGGATGTGCGAAGAGAAGCAGCTTCCACCAAAGGTTGCAGGGACAGTGGTGGCCTCAATAACAGGTTTCCAGTCAGGCAAGTTGTAAAAGGAATGCAGAGTGAAGAACTGGAGGATATGTGAGCTAGCTAATTATAGAGCAGGAGTTCCAGAGAATAAAGGGAAGTGTTCAAGAGAAGTAGGTTTGGAAGTTTGGCACAAGGGAAAAAAAGCAGTATTGCCAACCAAAATTCAAATACGAGAGAGGTAAAATCACTGATAAGGTTCCCAGCGAACTCTTTCTTTGATCAGACTTTTATTAGAAGATTGTGTTCATAGTACACATATTTAGGAAAGACAGAAGTTGGGAATTGATTTAGAGGAAAGGAACTAGGAATATTTTGATTTGTGTATTTACAAATATTTACTGAGTGCCTATAATGTGCAGAATACTGCAAGACTCTGATAATATGTAGGTAATATGAGTCATAGTTGCTGAGACATATATACCAACAGTGACCTGCCATAGATCAGTGTCACAGGTCCATCTCGAGGGACTGGTGAATTGGAGAGTACCTGAAAGGCAGAGCAGTCTTTCAGCTCAGCTCATTATTGCTACATGAAAATGCAGACCCATGGTTGCCAGATGTTCTTACCGTTTTTTAAAAAAAATCAGAAATCTCTGAATTTAAATGTGATTTCCTGATTTTCAAATGTCAGCAATTCAATTTTTCTTTAAATACAATATAGATCAAATCAATTCTCAAGTGAACTTGCAGCTTCTGCCATAGACTGTGATAAGTATAGTAATAGGCACAGGAGTGGCAAAAGTCAAAGTCATCTTGTATGAGCTTGTATGAGGAATGATTTGGTGGAATGTGGGTGTGTGATTAACTTGGGGAGATACAGACACTAATTTCAACTATTTAAAGGACCGCCATGGCACACCCCTGTGGCTCAAGCCACTGAGATGTGGACCATGTGGCCGAGGACCTGGGTTCTAAACCCCCGGCTGGGGTGTGGGAGTGACTAGGGAGAACCAAAATAAACAACTAAATAAATAAAAATGCTTTTCTCCCCTCCCTCCTTCCTCCCTTCCTCTCTCTCTCAAAAAAAAAAAAAAAAAAAGAGTCCATCATGTGGAAGACAGATTAGGTTTTTGTGCCTTATGGCCTCCTATGGAAAAGCTGTCATTAGGAAGCTCAGAATAGGAAAGAATTCTGTAATGACTAGAGATGTCAAAAGGGGTGTAATGTGCTGCCTTAGATGGGGATGAATTCCAAGTGGACTTAAGGAAATGATGAGGGAGCACCCCTAGGGGTCTAGTGATAAGTCTACAACCAGCTAGCATAAGCCAAGAACCTGGGTTTGTATCCCGAAGCTAGGGGAACAATCAAGGTGAACAACTAAATAAAATTAAAATGCTTCTTTTAAAAAAAGAGGCGATAAGCAGAGAGGATGTCAAAAGGGACAAGAGAGATCTTGGGAAATGCAAGATACCAGAGGACTTTCATTTTGGCTTGGGTAGGCAGTGACTGGACTGCTAGGAGGATTGTAGGACAGAAATGGGGGTAGAAACAAGGGAACTAACCATCCTTCGTTCCTTCCTTTTACCCTAAAGAAACATATGAGCGTTTGGAGGCAGACAAAAAGAAGCAGGTTCACAAGAAGCGGAAGTGCCCTGGGCCCATTATCACCTATCATTCAGTGACAGTGCCACTGGTTGGGGAGCCAGGCCCTAAAGAAGAGAATGTTGATGTTGAAGGGTGAGTAAATTTCCAGGGGAAAAGAGAAGAGAGGTTTCTGAATCCTTCCGTATTCAGCTTGTCAGTTTCTTAGCTCCATCTCACTTTACTTCCCCACAGCTTCTTCTAATACTTGGATAAACATTCACTTCCCTTCACTTCCATACTTTCTCCTTTAGCCTCTCTCTACTCCTTTGTTTCCTGTTTTTTCCATCTAGCCCAGTTCTTTTCCCATCTGTCACTTAATAGATTCTCTCAGCATTTGCCCATCACTCTGCCTCCTCTTTCCTCACCTCTCTGATCTTTTTCTTTATCTGTTATTTCTCACTCAACTCTTTGTGTTTTTCTGTCTTTTTCCTCAGACTTGATCCTGCTCCCACGGTTTCTGCATTGCCTCCTCATGCTGGAACTGGACCTGTCATCCCTCCTGCTCGCTGCTCACGTACCTTCATCACGTTTAGTGATGATGCAACATTTGAGGAATGGTTTCCCCAAGGGCGCCCCCCAAAAGTCCCTGTTCGGGAGGTCTGCCCAGTGACCCATCGCCCAGCCCTGTACCGGGACCCTGTTACAGACATACCATATGCCACTGCTCGAGCTTTCAAGATCATCCGTGAGGCCTACAAGAAGTATATCACTGCTCATGGACTGCCACCTACTGCCTCAGCCCTGGGCCCTGGCCCACCACCTCCTGAGCCCCTGCCTGGCTCTGGGCCCCGAGCCTTGCGCCAGAAAATTGTCATCAAATGAAGAGAGTTCTAGTTCTTAGATACTTCTTTGCTCGCCTTTCTTGAAGCCGTTAATGTCCTCCCTTCTCTCCCAGTTTCTTCCTTCTATCTCTGATCTTTACCTAGCTGATTTCTTTCCCCTTCTTTTCCCCTAGTTCCTACTAGTTTTATTTGTGTTTTTCACCCCAATAAAATAGAAAGATCCTTTCTCTCTGGTGTCTAATCTAGGGTTGGGAGTAAGAAGTGTTTGTGAATGTCTGAGTATATATAGGTCTTTATATTTGTTTGATAGTATTATGAGCTGCCCTTTTTGTTTATTACTTATTCAGTTCATACTGCTAAATTCCATTTCATATATTGAAATTGCATCTCAGTCTATATTTCACACACACCTACCTTCAGATTTCCAGTGTCCCTTAACCATCACCTTTTCCCCGTATCCCCCCTCCACCCGAACAGCCCTTTTAAAATTGTATTCACTCTTCCAACTAGATTATACTAGATTATAAACATAACAAAATTAGACATCAAAACAAATTACTTATATTTACCTATTTATCTCTATATTCACTTGATTACAGCAGGCACCAATAAGCAGTAACTGTGATTTTCATAGTGGTTCCGGACTGTGGCTTGTATGAAGGGAAAGGGAGGAGATGCCATGACTGTTAGTAGCCACTAGAGGCTCTCAGGGCTGGGCATGGTATGGGGGCTGTGTATATGTGATCTCCCACTACCCCCCACCTGGCAGAGCTAAAATAATAAAATGCTGAGCTCACTGTTCCCCCACCCTCTCCCCCGGCACTGGGCTCCTCCTGCTGTAGGGACAGTGCCCCAGTTGAACAGATAGACATACCGACAGAAGGGGAGGTGAGGACGGAGGTGGCTTCCAGGACTGGTAGGTGGGGAAGGCAGGGGGCTTAGGGATCAAAGCCTGGTGGGAAATGGGAGAAGAGTGGCCCCTATTAGGAATGATATGCAGTGTGTCTCCGTCACTCAGTATATGTTCCGCTGCTCTCCGTCCTTAACTATGAGCTTACATAGTCAGTAAGCTACATACTCACACACTTGCTGGATTTTTCATCTTCCGCATGATATGTATGTGTAGCTTGTGTGTATTTTTATACTGTTTTTAGAGAAACTTTATACCATTTAGAAGGTATTTCCCACCCATTGGTCTGGTGTCACCTTCCCGTCCAAAGCCAGGAACAAATCATAGGGACTCTTTCTCCTAAGGCCGTACCACCCTTCCCCCAGTCTGGAAGTCCCCCAGCTCCTCTGAGCGCATGCTTTTTTTTTTTTTAGGAATTAGAAGTTTAGCAAACAGAAAGCGAAATCCTCATCTTCCACAATAGAAGAGGAAATGAGTAGGGTTAGGGGAATTATCTCCCCTCCCCCGCCCCAATCCTCCTTGCTTTATTAAGCCAGTTTAGGAAAAAGGCTGGAATATGGGGAAGATGGGAAGAATTTCCTTGGAGCTTGCTGCCTGCCCCCCTTTTTTCCAATAGGACCTGGGCATGTGGCCAGCTGTGTTGGCAGGGCCCCCTCCCCCCACAGCTGTGCTAGGGCAAGAAGACAGACGGGCGAGGTTATAGGGGAGGGGTGCTACTGAAATTTCTCCGTCATAAAGTGAGAAGGTGAATGCATCAGCTTTGGATGCCTAGGATCCGCATCCAGAGCTGCTGCACTCTGTAGGCAGGAAGAAGGAGCTAACTAAACAAGCCAACCTTCCATCTTCCCATGCCCAGCTAGATTTCTAACCTCTGAGGCATTCAGTCCACTGTTTCCCTGGCTGGTCTCTTTTTTTGTCCCTACAGTGTACATATACGTCTCTTCCATTGTCCAACTGCTTTTCCCATGTCCCCCAGGCTCTGTGAGTGCCACACATTGGGGAGGGGGTGGGGGCCATCATGTCATCGTATCAGAAGGAACTGGAGAAATACAGAGACATAGATGAAGATGAAATCCTAAGGACCTTGAGCCCCGAGGAGCTAGAGCAGCTGGACTGCGAGCTACAGGAGATGGACCCCGAGGTAGGGGCTCCAGCATAGGGAACCGGGGCAGTACCCAGACATTTGGGGAAGGGTGTGGGGCCCTGGGTACCTGAGACCAAAGCTACTTCCAGGGCCTGAAGTCCCAACAGGGCCAGGGAAAATGTCTGGGGGGAATCCCTGGAGGTGCCAAATGAGACTTGCTGACTTGCTCCCCAAAACTCATCCCTAAGAATATGCTCCTGCCAGCCGGATTAAGACAACGAGACCAGACAAAGAAGAGTCCAACGGGGCCACTGAACCGAGAGGCCCTTTTGCAGTACCTGGAGCAGCAGGCCCTAGAGGTCAAAGAACGTGATGACTTGGTGCCCTTCACAGGCGAGAAGAAGGGTATGGAGACCCTAACATCCCAGGACCCAAAAATGGCCATCTCATTTTTCCATTACTTGTTCCTAGCTGCCCAGATAATCGGCATCCCTGACAACCTGCATGCCCACTGTACTCTCTAGTTTGTACAAGTGAGCAGGGGAACCCATGAGTCTTGAGGTTGTCAAGGATTCAGGCTTCCCAGTGCTCCTAGTAACCCCTCATTTCATCTCTTGGACAAGGCAAAGAAGCTGGAAGCTAGGATCTTAGGAGAAATGACCTCTACCTAAAACTCCTTCATTTCCCCACCAGGGAAACCCTTCATTGAACCCAAGAGGGAAATTCCAGCAGAGGAGCAAATCACTCTGGAACCTGAGCTGGAAGAGGCACTGGCAAATGCCACAGATGCTGAAATGTGTGATATTGCAGGTAGGCAGCTGTGGGAAGTGGAGGGGGATAGGAAGATGAGGGCCAGGGGGGTCCCATACATGGCATGGGAATAGTGAGGAAGACTCTGAACCAGGACACAGATGTTTGAGAAAGTCCCAGGTCGTTTTGTATTTTTCCTATTTGTTTATATAACTATTCATTTTTTAAATTTTATCAATTAACATCTCAATTTACAGGGATTGCAAAGCAAATGAAAGTGGAAGTATTCTGGTGGAAGTCGCTTAAGAATTCCTCATCCTCTAGTGGCTCCTTGGTGATCCTCCCTTAGCCCTGTATCAGTGTTTTACAAATCATAGCCTTAAGCAGTTTAGCAGAGGGACCAGTGGGGCCTAAGGAGTTTGGAAACTTCTTTAGAAGACTGTCAGGCTTTAAAAATGTAATAGGTTCAGGATGTGCTCTGGCAACTCAGGTGGCTGAGACAGCTGGGGTGTGGACCATGTAAAGCCCAAGGATTGAAGTTCTGCAACCTAGGGCCAAGAAAAAAAAAAAAATGAAACAAATAATAAACCTCTTCTTCCTCCTCTCCCTTTCTTCCTTTCTCTCTTAAAAAAATGCAACAGATTCAGAATGAGAGGGCAGGCTTAGCACAAGTCCCTCCTCATTCTCTGTACTCCCTCTGCTTATTCTCTCCAGCAATTCTGGGCATGTATACACTGATGAGCAACAAGCAGTACTATGACGCACTCTGCAGTGGAGAAATCTGCAATACTGAAGGCATTCGCAGTGAGTGTGTTTGGGAGCATGGTTCTTGGCAGGGAGGCCCAGAGTCTGAGGAAAGGTAGTAAAGGGTGAAACAGGTGAATCAGGGAGAGGAGTTGGTGCATAAGGGATAAGAGAACCAATGGGGAAGAAATTGTGGGGGAACATGTTGGAGTTTCTTTTCTGCCCTCACCTACCAGGTGTGGTGCAGCCTGACAAGTATAAGCCAGTGCCAGATGAGCCCCCAAATCCCACAAACATTGAGGAGATACTAAAGAGTGTTAGAAGCAATGACAAGGAGCTGGAGGAGGTGAACCTCAATAATATACAGGTATTTTACCCCCATCCTCCAGATATGAACACTGTTGACATACGTGAGTCCCCAAGCCTACCATCTCCTATTCTCTGATAGGATATCCCGATACCTGCGCTGACTGAGCTGTGTGAGGCATTGAAGACAAATACCTATGTTCGGAGCTTCAGTCTGGTGGCCACAAAGAGTGGTGACCCCATTGCCAATGTAAGGCTAGCTGACATCCCTACCTGACCCTCTCCACACCTTGACATGCACCCGTTAGGTCTGTCTTAAAGGATTGTGCCAAGGATGCCGTTCCCATCATTCTCCCTTAGGGTAGTCTTGATGGAGACTCCTACCCTGTCCTACAATTCACAGCTCTGAAATATCCCTCTTCCCAAAGAGTCACCCCCTCCCTGACACCCCCAAGTCCACTGCACATTAATCTCCCTGCTTTCCCCTGCTACTTACTCTCATGTCTGTCTCCCTCTAGCCCCACCTACAGCTCCTCAAGGACTTTTCTCAAAGAGCTGTTTCCCTTTTGCTCCTGTTCTTTCTCTCCTCAGTTATCTGTGAAACTGTCTTCTAATCCTAACCCAAGTCCCTACTACCCAGGCGGTGGCTGACATGTTGCGAGAGAACCGTAGCCTCCAGAGCCTGAACATTGAATCCAACTTCATTAGCAGCACAGGGCTCATGGCTGTACTGAAGGCAGTTCGGGAAAATGCCACACTCACTGAGCTCCGAGTAGACAACCAGGTCAGCCTTCCCTTCCCTTAGTCTTTGCATTCAGCGAAGACTCACTGAGCCTCCTCCCTGAGGCAGCCACTGGGTCACAATCTCATTTCATCTTGTTGGAATGCTCCTCTTTGTTGTCCATGTGAAGGGAACCAAGTTAGCACTTCTCATCAGCCACTCTGGAGAAACAAGCTTCTTTGACCTCCCAAAGGGTCGGGGGTCTGGGACAGTGAACAATTTAAAGGGATGGCCGACAGCTTTCACTTCTCCCTCCCCCAGCGCCAGTGGCCTGGTGATGCTGTAGAGATGGAGATGGCCACTGTGCTCGAACAGTGTCCCTCCATCGTCCGCTTTGGCTACCATTTTACACAGCAGGGGCCACGAGCTCGGGCAGCGCAGGCCATGACCCGGAACAATGAACTACGTGAGTAACTGCAGACATGGTGTGTGTGGGAAGCCTGTGAGGAGCAGAAACTGCTGGCTCCTCCTGAAAGCTGACTTAGTGGCTAACTGCCTGGGGTGCTGCCAAAACAATGTTCACATGAGAAGTTCAAATCCATAAGTGATCATAAAATAGCAATGACTCCTACCCCAAATATATGCCAGTAACGAGGTGGAAAGGAAGTGAGACATACATGTTTGTAGACATGGTATCATTTGTATTTTGTTTTGTTAATGTGGGGTGGACATGTTTGGTGGCGTAAGACAGTATCTCTTTATGAGTCTGGCAAAGGAACTAGAAAGGAGGGGAAGAGCACCTTTTCTGGAAGCAAAAGGTCAAACAGAATAAAGACTTGCGTTTACTTTTCCTTCTTCATAGGTCGCCAGCAAAAAAAGAGATAACACTACACTTCCCTTTACCAACGAGAGCTGGGAGTCCTGAATGCTTAAATCCTCATCTATCCCCTTTTCCTGTAAATAAAGGCCCTTCTGTCTACTGTGCTTGCCTCCTTCATTGGTCTTTGGGATGGGAATCTTGGCGCTAACCCCCAAGGGTTACTGCCAGTTCATCAGGGGATTATTTATACTCTAGGGATCAGCAGGCAGTGAGTTTCAAGTTACTAGGAGGAGGTGGGGGAGCTCCCCGCTGATGTTCCCCATAACCCTGCCAATGCCTTTAGTCTCTTCTTTTACAGAGCACCTGGCCTTAGCCCTGTTTTCAGATGTGACTAGGTCCCCTAGTGCCTACCCATAACCCTCATGTGATTTGAAAGAGGAAGGGCCTTTGAGTAGAGGTGGAGAAGAAGGCAGACAACATGAAAGGCAAAGACCTCCTTCTGACAGACTTATTAATAGGGCACCGGGCTGCATGCAGCTGACGCTTGGCATGACTTTGGTAGAAGTGGGGGAGGGGTTAGAAGTATGGGGAGCTGTGTACATTACAAAAAGGATTGGCCAGGCTGAGAACGAACAGATCTGAAATCCTGAGATGGAACAAAGAAGCAGACCCAAGGAAAGTTAGGCTCCCAGCGCCTGCTGTAGTTTATTTATGACTTGACTGGGGAAAGAGGGTGTCAGTCCAAGGGGAGGTCAGTCCAAGGGAAGGTCAGGGGGTTCATCCTCATCAGAGTCAAACTCAACATTCTCATCTTTAACCCATCGACCTCGTCCATCTGGGATCCATCCAGAGCTGGAAATGTCAGAGAAAAAATAACTGGTCAGGAAAGGAGATTTATTAGTAAGTTAGCTGGAATTAGAAAAAATCAACTGAAAGGGTTTGAAAAAGCAAAGGTTAGAGAAAAAAAAGAAAAAGTCTGAGTCAAGTGACTGTATACTCACCTTTTAAGGGTGAGATAATGATCCAGGGCTCGTCTCTTCTTGGGACTCATAGGTGCAGGAGAGGAGATAGTTGCTGACTCCTTGGCCTGTGGGCTGGCCCCAGACTCAGGTTCCCTACTGATCGCACTTTGGAGTTCAACCTCTGGGCACGGCAAAGGGGAATTGGAAGCAGAGGGATGAGGTGCTTCTGATCTGGGTATAGAAGAATCAAAGTCTGTGAAAGCAGTCAAAGTAAGCGACAACTCTCTTTGACTCCAACCCCTTACAGCAGTATTTCCTAAACTGTCTTCCTCAAGATAAAGTGTTCTGCATAAAAAGGATTTGGGAATCAATGAATTTAAGAAATACTAGGCTAAATTTCCGTAAGTTTAAAAAAAAAACTTGACATCTTGCAGAACCCTTAAAACATACAGATGATAATACTATTATTCAAGTAGAATTACAAAGTGCCATTTTACCAATTTTTTTTTTTAAGAGGAAGGCAAACAGGCTGGATTGAAAACAGGCAGGAAGAGAGAAAAGCAAAATATACCTTATTTATTTAGTTGTTCAATTTTATTTGCTCCTCCTCCTTCCATGCTCCAGGCTGTGAACCTCCATCCCTGGGCCATATATGACAGCTCCCCAGTCAGGGACTTAACACTTGCACCAACAGGGTGGGCTCCAAACATTTTTTAAGTCTACAAAAACCCCTTTTTCCTGAAACACCAGGTAGTATCTCCAGAACACTCAAATTTATCAGAATATAATTTGGAACAAAATCATTTTAGAATCATCTACCTCCTATCCCTCTCTACCTATGGCTTTCCCATGGCAGACCTGAGTTTCCGGCGGCAGCAACTGTTATAGTGAGGAGCTCTGTGCAGAGCATTTTGGGTGATAAGTCGAGTCTGGGTTAACAGAGGAGCCTGGATGGAGATGGGAGACAGAGTCAGAGGCTTTAGAGATTAAAAGAAGCCAAAATCCTTCAAGTGTGAGTTGTGCAGCAGAGTCCTGCCTGGAACACGCCCTCCCCTTTGGTTACTTCAGCTTTGGTGTCTTCCCTCCTCAAAACATTCTGCTGTCTTGGATTCTGTTCCATTCCCTTTCCTGGTTGCTTCTTGCCATAGAAAAGCTGCAGACCTAAGGCAAAAGAGGAAAAGAAATAAAAATTGGGCACCACAAGTGGTCTTCAGAGATTTTAAGGATTTATTCTCAATCTCCTACCTTCCCCCAAACTTACTAGACAGATGTTTTTTGCCTGCACGGTGGGCAGTCAGCATAGCAAGGGTGTCCAGTACAGGCCGGTGGGGACAGATGGCGCAAGCAAAGCTGGAGAGGAGAGAAAACAATTTGTCCTTAAGGTGTACGGTCTCTATGGTAGATTCCACCCTGTCCTAGCAATTCTTTTCAAAGCCCAACTCCCAAGTTTCCCAATCTCACCATCCACATCCCTGTCCCTTACTCTCCACCAAAGAATCCTAAATACTCCCGCTTTCGTTTTTAATAACCAAAGTCTATGGAAACTCTAAGCGCAGACCCTCAGACTTGATTCACTCCTCGCTCTCACCGTCCATCCCGGAGCATCAGCGCCTCATCCTCTGGGATATAACTGGCCAGCAGGTCACCGACTCTTCGTTTCTGTAGAGGTTAGAGGAAGAAGTCCGGCGGAGGGATGGAAAGAAAATAATAGGGTCGAGAACTCAAAGGAAATAAGAGCCGTGGTGAGAATACAGATCACGGGGCAAAGAAGGAGTCACTAAGCAGCTTCAGTGATCTGGATCTCTCTCGCTCCGCCCCTCCCTGACTTGTTAGAGCAACAAAACAGCTCCTTCGCAGCCTTCGGAGGGCAGCTGAAGCTGCTTCAGACCCTCCCACCTAGCGCTTACTTTGAGCACATTGAGTTGACTCCAATCGTCCCCTTCTCTTTTGAAAGACATCACGGCTGCGAGTCCCAGAAATGAGAAAGCACCGATTTCATGACTCCTTTCAGGCCACCGTAGCAAGATTGGGGCGTCTCCTTCTGGTCTCTTTCCGGTTGGCCTTCTTACTTCCGGGGTTGCGCTTCCCGACATGCACTGCGCGCGCCGAAAGCCGGCCTCTATCCTGCCAATGGGCCTGCATTTCCTATGGTGCCCTGCGACCCCGCACACGCAGAGCCTTTTGGGGAATGAAGTCCTTTTTCGAAGAACTTGCCGCTCTTGGCTGGATCCAGGCCCTTGCAGATTCCAGGCATTTGAAGGGAAAATATGCTAGATGAGGAGTCCGAATTTGAGAGTGTGATTGATTTGATACCGAGCGGGCCTTTGAGGATATCCTGATTATAAAGCGTACTACAACCTCTCGCAATCATCAAGCGTCTATTCTGCGGTGATAGCCACCTAGAGTGGGCGTAATTTGTTCCCAACCGCTAGAGGACCAATCCGGGGACGGGGCGGAGCCGGGGTGTGAGGGTACCCAGAGGCAGGGCTGCTCGGCCGGGTGCAAACTGAACTGAGTTTAGGAGGGTATTGGAGTTCAAAGGTCAGAGGTCAATATTCTGGCCTGTTGACTTTGGGACGGGTGCTAAGAAGAGACTCAGGTAGGGACTAAATATTCAGGGTACAAATTTGTGGGCAAGAGTCTTGGAGCGAGGAGAAGCGAGGGCGCAGGGGACATAGTGCCAGAAGAGGCGGGGATACTTAGGAGAGAAGACCGACGAGGAAAGGACTCTTGGATAATCCATTTCCAGACCCCAGTCAATCACTATAGGTCACCTAGCCCGACGTCCCGCAGTTGCAACCCCTGCTGTCCACGGGGTAAAGCGATGGCTTCCCCTTCTAGACATGCTCCCCTTGGGGGTTCAGGACTGCTTCAAGGGAGCCGGACTCGTTCTTACGGAAGCCTGGTGCAGTCTGCCTGCTCCCCAGTGAGGGAAAGACGCCTGGAGCATCAGTTGGCGCCCGGAGACACCCTGGCTGGACTAGCACTAAAATACGGGGTGACGGTGAGTTTTCCATGATTGGGATGGCCAATCATGGAACAACCAGTTAGAAGAGATGTATTCATCAAGAGAATATAGGGGCTCTTCTAAGCAACTTACCCTGACATTTTCCTAATTGTGTTGTGGTCTGTTTCACCTTTATCTGTTCGTTTGTTTCCCCTCTCAGGGTTCCACCATCTCTGATTGGTACAACTCCTAATGCGTTCCTATTTATTATGCCAGTCACTGCTGGGAGTTTTACATCATTAGTCCATTTGATCCACACATCCCTATCAAAGTATACAATTATTGTTTCCTTTTTGCACATGAAGAAACTTGAGACTTGAATTGGTTAACCAGTTGACCAAGGTTGCTATTAACCACATAGAAGCTTTTCAATTGAGAATGATTAAAGATTTACAGCAAATAATGAAGAGCTGGTTTTTAGCTCAAAGTTCCCAAAGTATTTATCTCTTCTTGTTCTTTTTCCCTCCTCAGTGTTCTGCCTGCTTTCTGGTAAAGTGGCCGTCTTAGTGCAAAATAAGTATTCTCTATGCCAAGGTCATGTATGTGTGTGTGTGTGTATGTATATATATATATATATATATATATATATATACTCCCCCTGTGTGCATGACCTGAGTATAGGAGATATATATGTGTATTTATGTGTGTATATATATATCTATAGATATCTATATATCTATAGATATAGATATAGATATATTGCATGTAGGAATGAAGGTGAGCAGGCAGGCAGAGGCAGGAAGAGGAGGATGAAACATTTTGTTATTTTTTTTATTCGGTTGTCCATCTTAGTTGTTACCCCCAACATGAACCCATATCCTTGGGGTGCATGTGGACTGTGCTCTTGGCAGGAGGCAGTGAAGCTAACCGCTACTCAACCAGGGCATTCTGCATAGGATATATTTGATATGTGTAAAAATATATTGCATTAAGTTGAAGGTTTTTTTCCCTATATGCTGTTAAATTTGACCAACATTGTTTGCTATGTTTAAAGTACTTCTGTAGTCATCTTGGGAGATAGAAACATAAAGAAAATGTATAGTTACTGTCTTCATGTATTTTACTGGTAAGTAATGGACAATGACACAAATAATTGTAGATGACAGAATGTGATGAGTTTGTAGAGGTATTAACAAGGGATGGGAAATTAGTTTTTATTTGGAAAGGAGCAGGGGTGGACATCATTTCATGTTTTAAGGGCCCTATCATGATGGACCTTGAAAGACTTAGTTCTTTCTTTTATGTTACTCTCCGCAAACCTGTATAATACAGTTATTTACATCATTGTCTTCCCAGCTATACTCTCCTTAAAGGAAGAAACTGTTTCCTTTGAACTTTAAATCTTTAGAGTCTGGTACTGTCCCGAGTACATAGAAGCTTAATAAATGTTTTTTGAATGAATGCAAGTATGGAGAAGATTTCCACGCATGGAAGATGAAAGTATAGGAAAGGAAGCATTTCAAGCAGAGACATGACCTTAACAAAGGAAATAGATATCCAAGTACTGAGTACTTCCTCCATCACAGCAGAGGCTCAGAAGAAGGGAACTAGGCTATGAGTAAATGAAAAATTATTGCTTGAGATTTTCTTACAGCCCTCTGCCCATCTGAGTAGAGATAAGCTCTATAGTCTATGAAGAGTTTTAGGTACTGACTCATCTTCCCTGTCTGGGGCCTCTCTAGCCTCTCCATTTATAAAATGAACATGTACTAATTAGTAAATCATCATAATTACCTAAATTATTTTTTACCTATCACTTAAGGAATACTTAATCTATGATAAGCTCTATACATATATTACCTCATATTATCTTCATAAAGACTTTATGAAATAGCTGTAACTGTTCTCATTTAAAGATAAGGAAGTTGAAGCTTAGGGAGGAAATTTACCATAGACTACACAACTGGTGTTAAGTGGGAGAGCTAGGCTTCAGACCAGGTTATCTCATGCTAAGGCCCTCACTTGGAATTGTTCTATTATACTTCTTAGATTCTAAGGGCCTTTCTAACTCTTAAAAGACTGTGGCTCAGTTACCTAAGACCGCTCTGGGCTATAGCCTTGGTTATATCCCTTTTCTTCTTTTTTTTTTTTTTTAAAGGAAAGGTGCAGGCAGGAATGAAAGCAAGCAGGCAGCGGGAAGAGAGAAGAGGAAACAGCACCTTTATTTTATTTTCCTTTTAGTTAGTCACACTAGTTGTTTTCCCCTCTGGCCTGTACTCAAACCCAGGGGAATGTGGCCAGCACTTTGGAGGCAGTTGACCTAACCACTACGCCACCAGGGCATGCCAGGTTATATCTTTTTAAAAAGTAGAAGGATGTCCCCTTTTATGGTACTTCTAGGATAAAGCAACAAGAAATTCACAGATTAATTCATGGCATCTTGGAGCTAGAAAGGACCTAGAATATTATCTAAGCAAAATAAAATTAATAGTATCAAAGCATTTGGCAACATGAAAGTACAAAACTCCAAGCCAATTTAAAATGTTCAGATTAATCTGGTTTTATTTTTAAAACACATTATAGCATAAAGATTTTATTAATCAAGTTTTATCTGACAGATATTGGAAATAGGATTTCCCAAACTTGTGCCAAATGGGATGAATTTTTAAGACTAGCCACCTGGCCCTGACAATAAAATACTGATATACTCTATCTATGATTTCTTTTCTTTTCTTTTTAAGGAAAGATGCAGGCAGGCAGGAAGAGAAAGGTGGAAGAACTATTTATTTTTTATTTAGTGTTCACATTGGTTGTTCCCCTTCCTCTGTGGGACCTTGGGATGTATGTTTGACTGTTCCCAGGGTGTACTAGACCACTAGGCCAACAGGGCTTTCCCAGTTTCTATATTTTATTATCTAATTTATTCCTAAAGCAGTAATGAGCCTGTGTTGTGTGCCAAGCAAAGAAGTTCCTTGAGGACACAGAGCAAGTCACCATCCTGCCTTTAAAGGACTCACAGAGTTCAGGCAAGACAAAGATGCAGAGGTGAATAACAATATACTAGGACAGGTGCTACTACAGCAGTATTTATGGTGTTCATTAGGAGCCCTGAAGGAGGTACCATAAAGGGAGTGACCAAGCAGAGAAGGGAGGGCGGGGCAGATTTCAGGCAGATAAAGACACAAAAGTGTGAGATCATGAGATATTTAAAAAAAAGAAAGAAAAAGAAAAGTTCAGTACGGGAAAATGTGTAGGTGGCAGAAGGAATGAGATGAGGCTAAAGAGCCTATGGGGACTAGATTGAGAAGGCCCTGGGATGCTAATTTGAATTTTATCTTTGACCCACTAGAGAGCCGTAGGAGGTTTATTAGCGGGGTAGTAGGTTGATCATTGTTTTAGAAAGATGTCAGCAGGGTGGAAGATAAGTAGAAATGAAGCGGAAGACCAGGTTAAAATTTTTAAATTCAGTGCACACTGGTGGCCTTGTGTATAAAGCCACCTGGTGAAGTCCATACATCCCAAGGACCCTGGTTCAAGACCAGAGACTGGGGGGAATAGCCAGGATAAATAAATAAGTTAAGTGTTTCTTCCTCCTTTCTCTTTCTGCCTGCCTACCTACTGTCTTCATTCCTGCCCATATCTTTCCTTAAAAAAATCCTTAAAATTCCCAGATGAAAAATATTAAGACTCTGTTATAAGGTGATAGCAGCAGACGTGAAGAAGAGACTAGAAGTGAGACTTGCAGCACTTTTATTGATCAGTTAGTTGAACACAAGTGGTGGAAGGAAAGTATGAGTTAAAGATGACAAAAATATCTCTATTTTGGGGTACACCCTGGTGGCTGAGCAGTTAAGTCTGCCAGCATAGTCCACATACATCCCATGGATTTGCACAGTCACTTTAAAAGGCATGAGATGCTATACAAAAATAAGATTGGTTATTCTTATTGTCATTAATTGTGGTGACTTTTTTTTGAAAGATGGAACAGATTAAACGTGCAAACCGCCTTTATACTAATGACTCCATCTTCCTGAAGAAAACCCTCTACATCCCCATCCTGACAGAGACCAAGGATCTATTCAATGGTTTGGATTCTGAAGAAGAGAAAGATGGAGACGAGGGGGTGCAGCCAAGTAAGGATGAAGTTTGGTCACATTCAGCTGAGAGGAAGAAACAAGAGACAGGTTCAGAATGTGCCAATGGTGAAGCCCTCCCCACACCTGATCGAGAAACCCCCATGCCCATCCATGATCTCTCTGCCTCTGATTTTCTTAAGAAGCTTGATTCACAGATCAGCCTGTCAAAGAGGGCTGCTGCCCAGAAGCTGAAAAGAGGAGAAAGTGGGTGAGTCTTTAATGGTTCCTTTTAAGCCCTCCATAGACTCTTCATTCTCGCAGCCTCACCTGACTTCACATACAAGTAAGCCAGCACAGTGTCAGCAGAAGCAAGGTAAAACTTTCCCCCAAACTAGCCCCAAAACAATGGGAAGAATCAATGACTGCTGGAATGGGTAGAGGTGGGGGAAATGGTTCTGGGTTCTGAGTTCTGACTGGAGTGAAATAATTGACTGTTCTTACTGCACTGATAATCAAGAAAGAAGCCTTAGGGTGACAATTATCCAGAGGATCTTTTTTTTTCATTCTTTTTTAAGGAAAGGTGCAGGCAGGAATGAAGGTGAGTAGGTACGCAGGGCAGGAAGAAAGGAATAAGAAGCACTCTTTTTAATTTCAATTTTTAATTTTTGTTTTGTTTTTATTTTATGTTTGTTTATTTTGTTGTTGACACTGGCTGTTTCCCCCTGGACCCAGAACTCAAACCCAAGGATATGTGGCTTGCTCCTTTAGAGGCAATTGACATAACCACTGCTCTACCAAGGTGCATCTTTATTTTCTCTTTTCAAGGGAAGGTACAGGCAGGAATGAAGGTGGGTAGGCAGGCAGGCAGGACAAGAAAGGAGAAAGAAATATTTATTTTATTTAGTTTTTCATCTTGGTTGTTCCCATCGGCCCTGGGTCTTGAATATGGGTCCTTGGGATATATGCGTACTGCGTTCAATGTCCTTATTCACTAAGCCACCAGGGGGCGCCTCCAGAGGATCTTGAGATTCCATCTTAGAGCAAGCTCTGTCCAGTTCCCCTGTTCTTCTCACTTAGCCAGTTCTCAGGTTCTTCCCTTGATCTGTCACCCTTTCCCCACCTTTCCTCATCTGCAGGCTACCTGAGGAGGACTCAGGTCTTCACCTGAGCTCCCCTCGGATGCAGCAACGAGCAGTCTTAGGTCCTGTGCCGCTGACCCAGACCTCTCGGACCCAGGCTCTTCGAGAGCAGGAGGATGAAATCTTCAAACTCTGAAGTCTTCAGATCTGATAGAGAAAAGCAAGATGTTGAAGGAGCAACTTGAAGGGGAGAGGAGCCTGAGGTGAGGCTCCAGAACACGGCTTGCCAGCCTACCTCCCTTCGTCCTGCCATCTTTCCCAACCTCCTCGTCCATCAAGAGTTCACTGGCCCAGGGCAGTTTTATTGACAAGAACAGGGCATGGGAACTAAACCCCTTTTCGGTTTAGTGCCTGAATCTAGATTTGTCCTTCAGATTCAAACAGC
Source organism: Solenodon paradoxus (assembly GCA_004363575.1). Classification (NCBI taxonomy): domain Eukaryota; kingdom Metazoa; phylum Chordata; class Mammalia; order Eulipotyphla; family Solenodontidae; genus Solenodon; species Solenodon paradoxus. The sequence continues at coordinate 109,092 of RJWH01002803.1, read as the reverse complement.
TCTACACATCCCTGTTTCCTTTCTCATTTAATCCTTGGCCTTAGAGCAGGGAGGAAGGGAACCTCCGAAGCCCCTACTTCTTCCCATCCCCAACTATTATTTAACTTATTTGGTGCTATACTGAAGTAATATTTATTTGCTGTATCATATTCTTTCCCACCTTTAACTGAAAAATGGAATTCCTATAACCGTGGGGTGAGGGGAACCCAGGAACAATGAGCCAATAACTGCTGGTTCCCCATCATCTTGTCCAAGCATGTTACTAAGGATGGGCAGTCTGTGACCTTGCCCTGCTGCAGAGGGTGGTGGACTATACCGGGACTTGTTTTCAATCTCAAAGTAAAGAATTTGGGCTCAGTCTTGACTAAACAGTTCACTGTAACTTTTTTATAACTCTTGCTCTAAGAAAAAAGTGAGGTAGGGACCGAAACTCTACCTGCCACCAATTCACCCTTCTAACATGCTCAGCCTCTGTTCAGCCTATAATGAGGCTGAGGGATGGAAGAATTGCCTTGGACTTTGAAGACGAGGACTGTTATGGGAGTCTCTTTGTGATAGTCCCTCCCACACCAGAGCCTACCTAATCTCTATATTGCCTCACTGCATGGTTTTTGGGGTTTTTTTGCAGTTGTAGCACTGATCTGCAGTACAGTTTTTTTGAGTTTCTTCAACAGAAGAAGTAGGCAAGGGAACCCTAGTGATACTGGAACATGCTTCAGTCTCCTCTCTGGAAATGGTGACAGGTGTGTTAGCATATCTCCCTCTGTGATGATCATAGATATAAGAAGCTGGAGAGATTAAACATTGAGCCCTGTGCATGTTTTAGTAGTTTTATTTCCTCAATGAGACTCTCCCCTGCCTGGCCTTCTTCAGGCACTCTGGAACAGAGCCACTGTTCTATCAAGCTCTGCCTAGAATTGGAGTTCTGGTATGTCTGTCTTTAGTGTCCCCAGAAGGGTTAGAAGGCATGTGCTCACTTCCCCGGGTTCACAGGGGTGTGTCTTCCCTGTTTCAAAGGTCCCTGGTAGGGGGAATAGAGATCCGGGTTTCACTTCATCTTTTTCCGGCAGCTTTGTTTCCTGTCTTGGGGCTGGAGTGGAAAAGAGGCCTCAACCCTCAGGCTTGCTTCTTTCCACCAGCAGTTTGGGGGTGGGATGGTCTCAGAGTCAAAAGCACTCCTGAGAAAAACGGAAGCCTGAGGATTGAAAAGCGTTAGTGCCAACGAACAGGGTTAGAAAGCCCGTTATCGGGGTTTCCTCAGTCAGCCAACTTGCCAAGGTGGAAGGTGCTGCTTCTTAGGCTCTCAGAGCTTGCCCTCATCCAGCAGCTTCCTGAGCCCATCACAGATCTTGCTGAGGCGCTGAGTGAAGTTGGGCCCATAGAGGGCTGTGAGCAGGCCAGGGTCAGAGAAGTGATCAAACACATGGCGGATGCGACCGTGTGACTTGGGTGTGAGGTGGCTCTCCACCAGCTCCAGCAGCATATCCCTGCACTCGGTCAGCAGGCCGGCCAGCACAGCAGCCTCGAAGGTGAAGTCCACCTCGCCAAAGCTCAGCGCAGTCATAGCGCCCTGCCGCAGCTTTTGGCGAAAGTGGGCAGCCAAGGCCAGCTCTTGGGAACTGAAGCAACCATTGCGGTGCAGCACAGCCACTTTGACAGCCACCTTGATGAGGTCCTTGATGACCCGCTGCGCCTGGGGCCTGCTGTGTGTGTATTCCTTGGACACGTGGTAGAGCTCGTCTAACACCTCGCTGCTCGTCTCATCGATGAAGAGATGAGCCACAGACCGACCTGCCATCTTACTCAGCAGCTTCTTCTCAGCTTGCAGTGCCAGACTCTTTGAGCTGAAGGACTCCATGGTTCCTAGGAGGGTGAGGGCAATGTGTTCAGTCACTAGAAGAAAGGCCACAGGCTCCCTTAGAAAGAGAGAATGACTTCTCCCCTTTCTGTCACTTCTTTGATTTCTATCTCATCATCTTTGTTCTCTCCCCCAGGGCCCCCTCAGTCCTCTAAGCCTTGTTCCTATTTTTCTCTCCAGTACTACAGGAAATCTTGACTTACAGAGCAGCCCAGAGGAGCAGCAACCGCTTTGGCTGGAGGAATGAGGGCGCACAGGACGCTAGCCACAAGTTAAATCTTAAATAGACTTTGCTGCTGCTACAATGGAGACAGGAAGGTTTACCTGATAGGTAATTCTCACAGCTACCTTTTTTTTTTTTTCCAAAGAGTAGAAGGAAGGGAGAAAAGGATGAAGCATTTTTAAGGAAGGAAGAGGAGGAAGAAATTTCTTTATTTAGTTAGTTGCTCCTTCTTGGTTTTTCACCCTGGCCCCAGGTCTTCATCCCAAGTCCTTGGGCTGCATATGGTCTGCAGGCCAGCATCGCAGCCCCCTGATCCACAAGGGCATGCCCCACGGCTACCATTTTTGGCACTGACTCTAAAATATATCATACATCCTTGAGGTTTAAGTATTACTATATTTGTTTTATAGCTGAGCAAACTGAGGCTTATGTTAATTTCCCCAAGGACTTTTTCTGACTCCAAAAACCCATATCAGCAAGTGTGCTGTACTGCCTTTAAAGGAGTAAGAAAATAGAATCCAAGTGTCCTGATAAAGATCATAACTGACATTTATTGAGAATCTGTGTGCCGAGTTCTGTGAATTAGCTCAGTCTTCCCCACCCTTTGTAAGGTAGGTATCCCCATTGTGCAATGAGAAAACTGCAACTAAAAGAAATTAGGCCACATAGCCAATCATTAGCAAATGATAAAATAGACTTCCAACCAAAGAATCCAAAGAAACCACCTTCCCTGGAATGTTCTCAATGTGTTTGAAGCACATTATTGAACTGAGAAGGCATGAGAAACAAGCATCTCAAGGAGGCAGGCAGTACAGGAGTTCTCTGGTCCTCTACCGGGGCTGAACTGAGGGCCCCTCCTGGGGACGCATCATCTCCCTGTATCCAAGTTCTCTGCCCATGGTCTTTGCCCCTGGTTCTTTGCTTGTTTTGCTTCTCACTTCCCCCTCCCCTGCTCTGCAGGATGTGGCTGTGACCGCAGTGAGGAGCAGCCTCACCCTCTCCCCCAAACCAAAATGGGAGTCTAAAGAGGCAGGGGAGAAAGGTAGTGGGGGTGGTGGGGCACATCTCAATCAGTCCAGTGGGAAACAGGAACCTTGCTTTGCTCTTGGCTCTGCTGGGGGATTTCTGGACCACGCTCCACTGCCGGAAGAGGAGATTGCTCCATGCGAGCCTTCCTTCCTCCTTGGCCTTCCGTTACTGAGCTCTCCGTTGCCCCCATCTTTAGCGCACCCTTGGTCCACTGTCCTCTCCCTCTCTCTGGTTTAGTCTCCCTTTTACCCTCATTTGGGCCCAGCCCTGTGTCCTCTGGTCATGTTCTCCCTCTGCCCCTACACTGATCTCCATGTCTTAAGATTTCCTTGCATCTGTTGGTACTCTGTCACACTCCCATGCCCACCACCATCCCTCAGCCCTGCCCGTACCCCATCCCAAATCATATCTTTCTTTCCTAGGCTGCTTTGCCCCCAGGGAAAAGTGATCTGAACCTTTTCACTGGGTACCCAAGAATTCCATCAAGTGAGAGTCTCACAATATGGAAAGTTCAGGTTGACAGAGCTGGGACTCTCTGTCACCATCACCCTTAAACCCTACCCTCTGCCATTCCCGGTCCCTCACCTGCTGCTCTGGGTGCCAGTCTTGCCTTGGATGACTCCGGAGAGCTGACAGAATGGAGAAGCTTCTAAGTGAGAGGCCCTCTGGCCTGGCCCCACCCCTCAAGCCCCGCCTACCTACTCTCCACTCAACCTCCGGTTCATCACACTGTCACCAAGGTCTGTGACCTAAATGCCTCAGAAATACGACATGGGTCAAAAGGAATAGTACTCTAGAAAATAATTTTGCTTCTTTGAGGTGAGGAGACAGGATAATATCCCCTGTTTATCTGCTTTTTTATTTCCTTGCTGCCCAGTTCCTTGAGGCCTAGTCTCCTTATAGTTCCATGGGAAATACATAAAGTACAAAATTGGTAGGGAGGGTCACTGGGGAAAGCTCTGAAGGTTGAATCGCACATAGGCTGGAGACGCCAGAGGCAAGCTAGAGACCCTCAGGTCTGAGTCTACAGGGAAGGGTGGTACTGTGGGCAGTATCACCAGCATGTGCTTCCAATGCCTGACTGGGTAAGGGTGCACAGACTGTCCCATCCTTAAGTACAGGAGAAGGTGCTAGGGCCAGAACTGCTGGACCAGATGTGACCAGCAGGTGTCAGCACAGACCTGAACCACCGGAGGGGACAACTACTTACTGGGCCAAAGGGATTGAAAAAATGTAGGTGAGTTAGCCCCAGTTCTTGCTTGAGATCTTACAGTCTGGGCAGGGAGATCCACTAAGCACAGATAATGATAATATAAGTCAAATGATATAATTCACTTTTCAGAAATTTAAAAAATTAGGAGAGTAAAGAGAAGCTTACATTATTTTTGATCGGGCTGAAGAGGGAGACTTAGAAGAGTAAATTCAACTATTTAATAAGCAGAGATGGGAAGAAGTGCCTCCCAGATGATGGGGACACACATACGCCACATAGCGAATAAAGATAATACAGGCATACCCAGGAAGTGATTTATTCTATGTCTGAAGCATAGGCTGTTGGTGAGATAAGTAAAGGAAAAAAAGACCATATCATCGCCAGACTTTTCTTATTTGCAGTGGGGAGATGTTAAAGGTTTTTTTTTTTATCAGGGGAGTGAAATCATGGGCTCAGTGGGAATGTGTTAGAGACTTCAATACATTTTTAGCTGAGAAAAGAGCATGCTGAAACACAGCTTGGCTGCACCCTGATGAATCAGGCACTAAGTCAGCAGCTGGGGCGTGGACCTTGTAAAGCACAAGGACCTATGTTCGTGACCTGGTGCTGGGGGGGAGCAACCAAAAATAAATAAAGCAAAATTGCTTCCTCCTCCTCTTCCTTCCTTGAAAAATATTTTTCTTTTCTCCCTTCCTCTCTTTAAAAAAAAGAAGAAGAAGAGGTATAGCTTGCTTAAGTTCAGGGTGAGAACCAAAGAGAGACCTTGGGATTTTGTGATTTTACAAGAAGAAAGGGAATGATTGGAAAGTTAGCTGATTGTGAAAAGTTGAAGAGTAAATTGTAGAGTAAGCAGTAGAGCCAGTCATATCAGACTTCAAAACCACTGGTTCTCCTCCCTGGAGACAATGGAGACAAAGGGTCGTGACTGCTTTCTTACTCCCACTTCTCTCATCCCAGGGTCCAGAGCTTGACACAACTTTGATTCGTCAGTGTTAACAACTCCTTTAACAATTGTGGTAAAGGGAGGAAGAGAAATGGAAAGGTGGCTTATGGAAAAAGGGAGCTGGATTGAGAAAGAGACTATTTTCAGCTTGGAGTTTGAGGACATTTGTAGCCTGAGGGAAGAAGTCAGTGGAAAGGAAGGTATAGAAAGTGCGAAGGACAGAGAATGATTATGGAATAAGATGTAAGGCAAGTAGAAAAGAATGAGCTACAGGACAGGGAAGTGAGAAGGGGAAGAGGAGCTAGTTTTTGCTGAAAGCACTCTGCTGATGTTGTGTAAATATCTCATTCTCCAGTACCCTTAAGAGTAAAATGTCAGTGTATCCTTTTTGCTGATTTTAAAAAAAGACTGAAGCTTAAAGCAGTTAAATAAATGGTCCCCAAATTAGAGAGCTAGCCAATAGCAGATTGAGGACTGTGGGTGTGATTCCCAAGCCTTTGCTTTTTCTGATAATTACCTCATGAGGTAATGAAGTCATAAATTCAGTCTCGTAATGATCGTGGCAAAATTCTTTTCCTGTATGCTTTATCAGTTCACTGATCTCATACTCTAGGGACAACTGTAGGTGGCATTACTAAAATCACAGGAAAAGGAAAAGTTCCTTTCAAATTAAATGTACTATTTAATTGAAAAAATAAGAGTAAAAGTATAAGACGATACAAATACAGTAATACCCTCTGAATCCAAAATTCTGTTACCAACTCTTTATCTGTTTATTTCTCCAACTTTACTTCTTGCTTGTCCCTTGTACTCTGGCCACGTTGGAATTCTCTCCTGTAATACCATGATCAGTTTCTTTCTCTTCTTCCATCTCTTCCTGTACTCTAGATTTCTTTCTCACTTCTTGTCTTTCTGCCTGAAACTCTTCCTGTGGGTACCTCTTCCCTGCCCTGCTAATTCTTACGCAGTTTCCAGATCTCAGCTGAAAAGTCCTATCTTCTGTGAAGCCATCCATGACTCCCTAAAATACATTAGACCTCTTTGTTACATAGTTCTTTAGAACTGCATACCTCTCCTTCATAATAACCCTTCACAGTCATTTATTATTTTATTAACTGCCTTTCTACTAGACTGTAAATGGGGATTATGTTTTAGTGCTAACACACACTGTGCTCAATAAATATTTGCTGAAAGAAATTCAACACGTATCCAAGAACCAGGGAATAAAGGGGAAATGGTAGTAACATAATAGTTATGTGTAATAATGCTCACTTACTTCACTCAGGGAGAAGTCCTTTATTGTTTTCTTAATTTATACCCATTTCTAATAATCTTCTCTGAACCACAATATATAATTACTTGCAAATTAAAAGAAGAAAGAGGTGCTTTTAACAAGAACACTAATAGGAATGAGAATTAACGAGAGCTAGGATAAGACTGGGAAAACAAAAAAGCAGATAGTTGACAATCGCAGAATTTCTGGTCAAGTAGAACAAACAGTATTAACTATTTGTATTCTAGACGTTGGGGTCCTCACTGTTCTTCTGGCCACTTAATCACACAGGACTGCCTCTGAATAAGCAAAATAAAAATTTAAATGATGGTATCTTAAGTTTGTGAAGCACTTTCAGATTTATAAAACATTTCACCTATGTTTTCTTGTTTGTTCCTGTGAGGTAGGAAGGGAGGTACTGTGTCCACTCACAGGTGACAGACTCAGCCTTAAGAGACAGGTGGTTTATCCAAAGCCATACTGCAGAGGTCAATTTGTGTTAATGACTTAGTTGTTCTCTTTCTACTATATAATTCTCAGGAAATTAGTACCTTTTTGGATAATCCCTATTTGATTTTTGTTTTTTTAAGAGAGGATGAAGCAGAAATTATTATTTTTTTTTAAGGAAACATGTAGGAAGGAATGAAGACGAGCAGAAACAGGCAGTCAGGGAAAGGAAGAAGCAGTTTCTTTTTTAGTTAGTTGTACATCTAGTTGTTCTCCCCAGGCTAGGACAGAACCCAGGTCCTTGGGATGTGAGTGGATTTCACTTAGGCCAGAGGCAGTTGACTAAACCTCCACCAGGGCGAGCCCCTATTTGAAATTCAAAATGAAAATGTTTTGCACTTAATTAGATAAACCAGTTATCTAGGATTACATCCACAATGGGATGAGCCTGAGTTCTGCTTAGCTGAGGTTTATAATGGTTAGGATCGGTACTCTCCAGCAGTTCAGGAAGAGAAAGTTCAATGTGATTTGAAGCAGTCAAACAAGACTTCAATCTGACATAACTAGAGGTCACCCACATCTCTGATGCATTTATTTTTCCCCTGCTTACTACATGCCATATGTTATGACTGAGTGCTAGGGATGCAAATATGAAAGACAAACCTTCTGTCTTTAGACTAATACATACCTGGGAAAAATCCCAATGGATGTATTCTATAAACAATTGTATGCATGAAGTTAGAACTCAGGAGAAGGACTCAAGTCGCATAGATTTATAGTGAGTAGCATATAAGTAGTAACTGTAACAATTGGCGGCATAGATTTTCTTGGCCTATGAGATGTGTTGAGCAAAAACTATGAGGTAGTTGAGAACATGACTGGAGGAAGCACCGATGTTCAAGGAGAGGTCAGAGAAGGCTGAGAAAAAGAAGTCATATTAGTAGAAGAGAAGCCATTCATTAATTTAAAAAAAAAAATATATATATATATATATGCATTAAGCCCCTAGTCTTTGTCAAAAGAATGAAGGACCCCAGGAGCTACAAGAGGAAAATATTTCAGGGAAGGAGGGATCAACAGGGTCAAATGCCATTAAGAGGGCAAAAGGGTAAGACTGAAGAGCTGTTCATTTAATGTGACAAGGATGTCATTAGTGGCCTTGATAAGAATAATCTCAGTGTATTGATGGGGCAGGAACAAATGAATGTGAAATGAATAAGATGGGGGCAGGGATGGGAATGAATACAGCAGGTATAGGTGACTAAAAGTTTAACTCTGCAAGGAAGAGAGAAATTGAGAATCAGGGACAGTTTAACTTGTTTTTGTTTTAATGATGGAAAATACTTAAGCATGTGCATATGCTGAGGGGGAAATATCAGAAAAGGAAGGGTTAAAAACAAGGAGAACGGATTTGACAACATGTAGAGTAAAGCCCCTGTGTAAGAAATATAGATCACAGATTTAGTCCATCAGCGTGTTCATAGTTAAATCTATGTGCCAGACATTGTGCTAAATGCAGAGACAGTGGTGAGCAAGACAGACATAGCTAAGCCCTTTCTGCATGGGTTTATAGGAAAGGGGAAAAGTGCACCTTGGACAGGCAATATGGATGCTTCATCTAGTGGGAGGGCAGAGATGTGAGGATGCAGCTAAGTACATCTGTAGAAGGCAAAAGTTGTTGGAATTCTCTGTTGATTATCTCTGTTTCCTCAGAAGATAAGTGTGGGTTCTTCTTAGATAAGCAAGAAAGAGCTAAGGACAAGAACTTGAGAAAAGAGGAAAACATTTGAAGCAGCTATTTGTAAGGATTGCAAAAGGGTCGTTTTCCAAGCTTAGACATCCCAAATTTATTAACAATCCCCATCTCTGGAACTATGTGATTTTCTCTGGAAGACCCCTGGGGAGTAGGAACAGAATTTGGGATTTGTTCTTTGAAATAGCTCTTGGAATCATCAATTTCTTTCTAGACCAGTGCCACCATCTTTGTCTGATTGCCTTTCTCCCCTCCTTAAACCTTCCTGGGTTTTTGCTAGCAGTTCTCCTTGCCTTCTTACTAAAATAAACTATTTTGACAATTAACACCCTTACTCAAGAACTTAAAATGACATTCTAATTCCTCTCAAATTATTTTAACCTACTCAATTTGCATTCCAGGCCCTGAATTTGTCTCCTTCTTTCCCTTTCCTCAGCTTCTAACTAGTACCTTTCTTACAGATCAGTCACACAGGACCTTTTATTATCCATGCTTCAGGCTCCATGCTCACCAAGTAAAAGTTTGCTTAAGCTATGTTCCTCTTTGGAACATTTTCTCCTTTCTTTTGCACTAAGACAACTCCCACGAAACTTCCCCCAGTCCTTCATGATAAAATGTATACGATATTTTTTCTTGCTGTCATCATGAAGTACATATTATTTTTTTCATTTAGGAATTATGTTCAATGTAGGTTTTAGGGATTATTTAAGACTGGGTACTATTTTTTTCATCATTTAATACAGGTAAGTCTTATTTTAATTTAATTCACTGGTCTTTTTTTTCTTTTTTCTTTTTTAAGGAAAAGTACAGGCAGGAATGAAGGTGAGTAGGCAGGCAGGATGAGAGAGGAGGGAAAAACATTTTATGTTATTTTTATGTAGTTGTTCACATTGATTGTTCCCTCAGACCCAGGATGTGAACCCGGGTTCCTGGGATTCACGTGGACTGCACCAAACTTCTATTCCACCAATGTGCACCAGTGGTCATTTTCTTTAAAGACTGGGACCACATCCCTGAGTAGATTGTACCTGAAGTAAGTGCTTAACACATAAGAGTTGGAAATGAGATTTTAGTTGGTTCCCGAAACTGAAATTTTAAATGAATCACATCTTAATTCTCATTAGCTAATCTCTTCATTGAGCACACATTTGAGTTCCTAAGCACTGTACTAGGTAAGAGCTGGGGAAATTTCTTTCAAACTCTGAGTGTCTCTATATTTTGAGGTGTCTTCCTCCCAAAAGCTCTTCCCAGTGTGTAAAATATCCCTAACTGTCCACTGAATTGCCTTGGACACAAGGCCTTCCCTCTCTCTGTCTTTCATGTATTTTTATCTTTTACTTACTCTGGGGCTTAGCCCACCCAGCGATACTACCCACTCTGATCTCAGACCAACAAAAACTGGCCAAAATTAGCAAACTCCTGCCCCTCCTTTGCTCCAGTCTAGAGACCTGGATGTTTGGGGTGGGGGTGGGGCAGGTGGCAGGGAGGTGCCTACTCAGATAAAATTATTCAAGAATGAGAATGGAGAATTCTAATGTCTCCCAGGCCACCCACTATTCTAGGAATTTTGAGTCTTTTGTCCTGGTCCCCACGCAGGGAAGAATCCTAGCAGGCAAAAGGTGGGAGTCCAACAGTGCTGTCTGAAGTAGCCTCATTCTCCCTAGTGGCATTCCCAAATCAAAGGGTCTTTATAGAGGGTAGGGATGGAGAATGAGCAATTTTGCTGTTTGGAGGCCTGTCCAGCCGCCTGGAAAAATGATGGGAAAGCATCCTGTACCTGTGGGACAGTAAAGCTATTGTGGGATTGGGACGGCTGGTCACTTTTATTCTCAGGTATCTGTGTGGCTCCTCTTTCCATGATTCTCTGAGTCAGTTTGTCCCCATCTGCACATCTCTATTTTGGCTTCAGCTCCACTCACCTGTCCTCTCTGTCATCAATCAATAACCTGTCAACTAGCCACTTTGGCTTCCTGGGCTCTTTAGTTCCCAGCCTAGTGTCCCAAGCCCATCCTGCTTTTACGGTAGGAGTGGGAAGGAGAAGACGGTGGGACAAAGAAAACCTGGTGACATCTTCCTTTTCCTTCCCAGGCCTCCAGCCCTCAAGTGTAAGTGCATGCTAGGTCTCCTTATTGGGGTTGGGATGAACAAGAGATCTCTAGTGAAAAGTAAGGGAGTTGACGTAAAAGAGTAGAGGAAAAACAGAGGATTGGGACAGTAAGGGACTCCCTAGGGAGACGAGTCACCAAAGTCTTTGATGGGTGAAAGAAGGAAAGGGTCACAACGGCTGACAGCGCAGCACAGCCGAGGTTCCCGGGTTTTTAATCCGTTTCAACCCCCAGCTCCTCTTCCTTTCTTGTGAGATTTCTCCGCAGAGCCTCCCCCATGCTAAAGCGTGTGACCCATTCTCCATCCCGGTCTCAGTAACTGTCCTTGGGTCTCTCTGTCTCCCGCCTGTCTTTGGTCTCCAGCTCACCCTCCCATCCAGGCCCTCTCAGTTGGAGGTGTTGTGGCGCCCCTCCCCCGAGGAGGGTTATTGGTGAAGAGGTGTCGAGAAGGCGGTGTCTAGCCGTCCTCCAAGACCAGGATTAGTTGCGGCGACCCCGAGGCGGGACGGAGGCGGGTCCTGCCAGGAGGCGGGCGGGGCGGCTGGGGCCGGGCCCAGATCTCCGGGCGGTCGCATTGTTTTCCTCCGTGAAGCCGCGGCGGGAGTGGGGGCTGCGACTGGGACCCTGGTCTCACCCGATCCGACAGAGCTCCAGAGCTTAGATCCAAGCTCCATCCAGTTCGGACGTTGATCACCCGAGGCCCAACCACGGATTTCGAACTCGGAGCGGAGCGGGGTCGCTGCCCGCCCGCTGCAATCTCGATCCCTGGATCCGGATCTCAGAAGCAAGTACCTAGAACCTGGGATAGGGCTGCAGGGAGGCGGGGAGGACCCGAGGCACCCCTACCTAGGGACATTTCTGAAGTGCGAGAAGGACCCGGGAGTGTGTCCCGATGCTGTGTGGCTGGCTAGCGGAGAGGGTCGGCGGCGTCCGGGTGCGCGGAGGGAGAGGATCGTGACCGAGCCCGGTCTGTGCACTATTGCTCGCAGGGTATGGTGCCTCTTTCTACTGGGCTTCTCCAAGTCGGGTCCCCATGACGGCGAGCGACAAGGGATGATTTGAGGCGCGCACCATACAGAGAGCATGAAAACCTACTCCCTTGCCTTCCCAGTAGGGAAACAGCCTCGGAGACCCGCGGAGAACCCGTCCCTCAGATGCTCCTACAGGGTTGGGAAGGGGGACGCGCCGTTCTGGACTTTGGTGTCGCGGTTGCCCCTCTGTCCTTGTGCAAGCGGGAGTCTGAGCGCCTCCCAGGGGGTTGGCTTAGGTACAGAGTCGGGAAATGGGGTCGCAGAGAAACATCAGTCCGAGCACCCATCTCCTTTCTTCACCCCACTCGCCCTGGGGCTTTGTTAGACCGAGGTCTCTCGAGGAGGAGAACTGAGCTGGCGGTAGCAGAGAGCCCCAGGCCCGCCCTCGTTGGTTCCCAGTCTCTGGCCCTGCTTCCCTGGCCTCGCAGACCCACCTCCGCTCCCCAACCCCCGCTCCCATCCCTGCTCTATCTGCGCCTGCAGGCCCCTCCAGCCCCTCCTCCCGCTAACGTGGCTCTGGGACCCGGTCCCGGCCCAGACGCTGCTACCCGCCCCTTCGGAGCCCCGGATCCAGTGAGGGGGAGACACGTCGAGCCCCGGGCCCCGGGCCCACTCCTGCAAGGCTCTAGACACCTGGATTATCCTCGTTGGGGGCTGGGCGGAGGATAGTAGGTGCCGAGCCTGGGGCTGAGAGCTAAGGGTGGGGAAATGTCTCGGAGACGGGAAGACCCGTTCCGCGAGGCTCCTTGGCGCCCCCCTCCCCGCCCCGCTCCCCTAGAGGAAGGTGGACTGGGGCCGGCAACCTGCCCCAAGGCTTCCTGCTATTGTCCCCAGCCTGGTCTCCCCTTCTCCATCCCTTCCCCAGCCCCCGCTAAGACTCTGGCTGTGACCCCGGCCACTCCCCAGAGGTGGCTATGGGGCCAGAAGAAGAGAGAAGGGCTGTTTCCGTTCCTCTTCCCAGCAAAGGGAGGATTTTGGAGAGGGAGAAAGAGCTGGCAATGCCTTTCTCATTTGCTTCAGATGGGGGTATAAAGCAACTGGAATGGTCCTGGCAGGGTGGGCTTGACCAGGGGTGGGATGGGGTCCTTTCAGAGGCTACTTCTCCAAAAACAGTTATGAGGACCCCTCTTAAAGATATACCATAGGTCTAGGGGGCCAATGTAAAGTCCAGCCAAGTGTTTTCTAGAGGCTGGACTAATCCAGCCTAAGGTGGTGAAGCCAGGAGAGGGTTGGAGGGAGGCAGAGCCTCCCTGCTCAAGGAAGAAGGGGCTAGGGTGCTTGCTATCCACATTTTGCCTAGAAATGAAGAGCATGTAAATGAGATGCAAATTAGACTATTGTCCCCAGCTAGGCCTTTTACTAAGAAGTCTGAAGATTCTGAGGGTTTTAAGGTAGGAGTGGTATGAGTGGCTGTCATGTTCATTTGCCCTGCAAACTATCCCAGTCACTCGTTTCTCAGAACTAGTTCATCCCACAGTTACGTGAGCTTTTGACTGGAGCCAGGCCCAACCCCTACCCTCACATCTCTGGGCATCCAGCAGCAGCACCTCTATAACCAAGCTCAATGTCAGTGCTCCCCCCACCCCCTTCCAGGTTAGCATCTCCCCTACCTTTGCACACTTATGACTGACTGTACATTGACTGTTAAGGGATGCGGTGAGATGTAACTCAGTCTTCCCTCCTTCTGTCCCTTCATCAGGTCAGAGGTCTCCTCTCCCCTTCAAACCCCTACAAGAGTCTCCACCCCAGGTAAGGAAAGGGTAGCAGCTCCTAAGAACAGTGGATGGAAGCAGACTTGACTTGGGAGCAGGAAGAGGGTCTGGCTGTTCTCCCACTTGCCAGGGACCAAATTGTTTCCTGGGTGAAGATACCAGTTGCCCAGGGCAACTTGGGTGGGAGGGGTGGAGCGAAATGGGAGGGATAGGAGACAAACTGTGTCTCTTCCCTTGGGAGCCCCAGTATCCAGAAACTTGGTGGGGGGGTGGGGGTGAGGGCGGGAGGCTTGGCCTTTCAGCACCAGAGGGTCGTTAGCTAGCTGACTACTCTGCCCCTGGGGACAGGGTCATCATTAGGTGTCTCTACCCCTTCCCTTCCTCCAGCTCTCTTGAGATCCCATCTGACGTCAGCCTCCCCACCAGTGACGCTGGGTTGGGGGGGGTGGGGTACACTTGGGCCCTGGTTCCAAGAGTGGAATTGTTGGGGAAGTGGAATGGGCTGTGCCTGGAAGCCTGGGGTCACTGTTTTAGGGGGCATGGAGAGATGAACCAATAAGGACGCGTGAAGGATAGCTGTCTGTTGACAGAAAGGATTCTTAGGCTTCCTGACCTGGTTTCCAGAGCCTACCCAGCCCCTTTAATTTCAGCAGAAGGCAGGAAGCTGGTGCCCATCTCCCCCTGTGGGTTCCAGCCAAGGTCAGCTGGTTGGGGGAGGCTAATGGGTGGGAAAGAGGCCTGTCTCACAGTCTCTTCCACCATTTCTATCTTTTCCTAGACTTTGGTCTACTATTTGCCTGTGTCATTGAATTATTTATATTTCCATTTTGAGGCAGCCTGAAGAGGGAAGAAAGGGAAAGAGGAATGTGTTCAGCCATTTCTCCTCATCAGTATAGTCACTTTTATCTATCCCCAGCTCCTTGTGGGGATGGGTCTCCCATCTAGTATATGTACTGGTTCTTTGGAGTCAGGGAGGGAGCAGGGGGCTAGAGAAGCTTGGAGGGGGCACAGTGGTCCGGCAGACAGCTGCAGCCAGAGCTAAATTTAGCCTCTGATCTGGCTTTGATGCAGATTCATTTTTGGCTAAGACAGCCCCCACCCCCCCTGCTCCCTACCCAGCTTCTCCCTAGCAATGGGAAGGGCCCCTGAAGCATGTGCTTAGACCAAGACCAGACCCCCGAGGCTGCTCTCCTCCTCCCCATTCTTCCTCAACTTGAGAGAGGATGGTCCTGCCTCACAGCTGCCTCTGCTTGGGCAGAGTGCCTGTGTTGCTCCCAGGGTGCTGGGGGTTCTGGGAGGGAGGGGGGCAGACACAGTGCCCTTCCTCCTCCCAGTGCCAAGGAGTCACTATTTATACTTTTAAGGCTTCAGTGTCTAATTATAGCTGAGAAGGGGTTAGCAAGAGGGGGGCCAGGAGGTGTCACCTACCAAATGTCCCAGCCCAGTCAGGAGAGAGGAGGAAGGCTGAGAAGGCTGGGAGGGAGAGCGGGTGTGTCCTGTCCTTACCTGGGGGTCACAGCAGGCAGGCCTTACACCAGCCACTTGGAGAGGGAAGGGCCTTGAGTGACAGTGACAGTCGGCTGGGACTGAGGTAGTGCCAGAGAGAGGTTTTTTCCCCCCACTCCTCAGGGTCTTCTGGGGATAAACCACAGAAGGAGCCCGCCTGTATCACAGTGGAGGGAATTTGGGCCTCCCCCCCACTTTTCTCTGTCTCCTTTTTCAGGGCTGGCATATGGGTGAGGGGGCACCCCCTGGGGCCTGAGCTGCCCCGCACAGGATGCCCCGTGCCCCCTACTTTATGCCCTTGCTGCTGCTGCTGCTGCTGTTCTCACTTCCCCATTCCCAGGCTGCCTTTCCCCAGGACCCCCTCCCTCTGCTGATCTCTGACCTGCAAGGTGAGTGCCTGCTGCACCCCCTCTGTGTGAGTTCAGCAGTTAGACACTGAGGCCCTCTGTGTAGGAGGGAAGGTGTAGGCTCTCTGCCTCGAGAGCTAAGAGCCTGACCAGCAAAGAGGCGTAGACAGACGCTGTGAGCTGGCACCTCAGGTCAGTCCCTTCTCATCCCTGGGCCTCCTTCTTCACTTCCTGGCACCAGAATTTGGTTAAGAACATGGATTCTCAACCGGGCCAAACCTTAACAGGTTTGAATTCCTGTTAAGCTGCTCACTAACTGTGCGACCTTGGTCAAGTTAACTTTTCTTTGCCTCAGTCTCTTCATCTGCAAAATGATAGTGTTCTATCTCATGGAGTTTAGGGATTAAATGAGGTAATATATGTAAAATGCTAAGAACACTGGTGCAAAGTATATGCTCTATATATGTTTGCTATTATTTAATAATTACAGGATGAAGGCTTGGGACTAGTGCAGTGGTTCTCAACACCTCTTATCTCCCCATCTACCACGAAGTCTGTTCCCACCATAAGAGAAACCATAAAACCCACTTTTTCTGAGAAGAACTTTTTCTATTTGTAGGTTCCTGTTATATATGTAGGATCTGGAGTATTTTTAAGGACAAAGGAACTGCAATTGGGTTACTGGGAGTAACTGTTGAGGCACAGATAAGAGTAACACTTCTGTGTGCCAAACACAGTTCTAAGCATTTTACAAATATTAAATCATCTCTCCTTGAACTCTGGGCTCCCTTGAGCCCTGATGACTGTGGTTTCCATGATCAAGCCGGGCAGATACTGCAGTTGGTCAAAGGAGGCAGAAGTCTTGGAGGGCTGAAGTGGTCTATGAAGAGTTTTGAAGGGAGGGTGCAGAGAGGGCTGGGAGAATGGGGTGGGTACATGCTCCAGGTGGGACAGTAAATGTGGGAGCCAAAGGCAATCACTAGCTCTGAGAGAGTTCCAAGAAGGGATCTGAGCTCAGCTCTGGAGTCAAACAAGACTTGGGTCTGAGTCAGAGCGCCTGTTACTCCAAGCTAAATGAGTGATGCAGATCCTGAATGACTTGAAGCTTCAAGCTCCTTGCCTATAAAATGGGACCAATGTTAGTACTTACCTCATTAGGGGTGTCTTAAATGAGACAATGCATCTAAAGTGCTAACAGAGTGACTGTCATTACTAAGGGCTTAGATTTAATGGTTTTTACTTTGTTTTTTATTTGAAGTAACACTGTTGTAAGAGTATATAGGCTTGAGGTATATATCATAAATCAACATCTGTATATACAACATTAAGTTCACTGTTACCAATCTAATTCTATTCTTCACCATATAATTGACCCCTTATACCCAATTTGCGCTCGCCTTCATTATTTTTATTTTTTAGAAGAGGGAAGCAAGTAGGAATGAAGGTGAGTGGGTAGGCAGGCAGGAAGACAGGAAGAAGCATTTAGTTGTTCATCTTGATTGTTCCCTCACCCCACCCTAGGACGAGACCTGGGTTTTTGTGATGTATTTGGACTATGCTCAGCCAGAAGCTGAGACAGCAGCCTCAACTGCTACCCCCAGGGTGCACCGGCTTTCATTATTTTTATTACTAACTTTGCTACTAAGTGTATTGATACCTCATAACTCATCTCACATATCCCATCACCATGACTACGGCTGGTCTTCACCGGATTGAGAGTGTTGCAGGAGTGTGGTATCCCAGCAGGCCCTTAGCACTCACCTCTCTGTGCTCTCTAGGTACTTCCCCATCATCCTGGTTCCGGGGTTTGGAGGATGATGCTGTGGTTGCAGAACTTGGGCTGGATTTTCAGAGATTCCTGACCTTGAACCGGACCCTGCTAGTGGCTGCCCGGTAAACTGGCCGTGGCACAGTTGTGGGGCTGATATGCATGCTCCTGGGTAGACATGGGGCTTGCATGACCACTGCAGCATCTTGCAGGGGACACTTATAGGTGTACAAGCCATGGGACATGGACATGCTTGGACCCAGACCACAAATGTCAAGGCATGGAGGAAGGGGGAGGTGGGGCAGAAGGTCTGCACTGTGTGTGCCCTGAGCAACTGAACGTGGGCAAGGTGGGAACTAAGGAGCTCAGGGAGGGTGCCTCAGCTTGGTTCTCATCCCTCCTTACCTGTCCCTCTAGGGATCATGTTTTCTCCTTTGATCTTCAAGCCCGGGAAGAAGGGGAGGGACTAGTGCCCAACAAGGTGAGGAGCTGTGTGGGAGGAGGCACAGGCACCCAGGTGAGGCTGGACAAGTTCTAAGGGGGGTTGAGTGGGTGGGAAAAAGAATCCAAAAGGGGCCATAATATTAGGTGCAGTCCAGGTTGCCCCATGTTTTCTCTTCTCCATTCAGTATCTAACATGGAGGAGCCAAGACATGGAGAACTGTGCCTTACGGGGGAAGCTGACGGTAAGGCTCTAGCCAAGTGGTCCCCCATTGTGCCTAGTTTCCCACCCACTTCTCCCATCTTTGGGCACAGAGGAAAATGTGAAAGAAAATAAATTAATGTTTTAGCTGCCTTACTCCCAGAGTCCAAAGAACTTGCCCAAGGCCAGAGAGAAGCCTCGCTGGGACTTCCCCCAGGTTGCTATAACTGGCTCAGGGAATAGCCTTGCTTCCTATGACCCCTGTCCCCATCCTAGTGGCCCTATCACTGACCTAGAATTTTGTGTTCTCTAGGATGAGTGCTACAACTACATTCGTGTCCTTGTTCCGTGGGACTCCCAGACACTCCTTGCCTGTGGAACGAACTCATTCAGCCCTGTGTGCCGCAGCTATGAGGTACAAAGGCAAGGATGGGGGGTCAGGACAGGAGTGGAAGGAGTACCCACATGGGCAATTGGTTTGTTGGACATGGACCAGCTGGGGTGGGGGCATGGGGGTGTTCAGAGTGCAGGGGTCCAGAACGGGTGGAGAAGGGAGACAAGGGGACAGGACACAAGCAAGTGGGCTGTGGAGCTACACCCTAAGAGTCCAAGGTTTCAAGGAACTGCTCCCTCTGCCTCCAGATAACATCGCTGCAGCAGGAGGGTGAGGAGCTGAGTGGGCAGGCTCGATGTCCCTTTGATGCCACCCAGTCTAATGTGGCCATCTTTGCAGGTGTGCACCTGGGCATGTGAGAAGCAGGCATGTGGTTGGAGGGAGCTCCCACCTTAGCCCCTCTCCCAATGGGTCTTTCGTCCATGCTCCTGAGTGGAGGGTTGAGGTCGGGGCCAGGATTAGGCCTAGGTAGGGGACAAAGAGACAGGATATAGATCCCTAAGCCCTCCCCTAACCCTATACTACCCTACCCACTCCTCTAGAGGGCAGCCTGTACTCAGCCACAGCTGCAGATTTCCAGGCCAGTGATGCTGTTGTTTACAGAAGTCTGGGGTCTCAGCCTCCACTCCGCTCGGCCAAGTACGACTCCAAGTGGCTCCGAGGTTAGGGCAGACCTGGGGGACTGCTCTTGGGAAAGAGGTGCAGTGGGGAGGGCTGTGGCAGGAGCAGACAATGTGCATGCATGGAAACGGGAGGGGCTGTGTGGGGCCAGGAATTTCTAAGCAGGTCTAGATACTCTGCCATACTCTCCTGTCATTCACCTCCCTCAGAGCCACACTTTGTCCATGCCTTGGAGCATGGAGACCATGTCTACTTCTTCTTCCGAGAAGTCTCTGTGGAGGATGCCCGGCTGGGGAGGGTAAGGAGATGGATCCTGGAGTGAGTAGCTAGAGGGTTTTTCTGGGACCTGATGAGCCAGTCAGTCAGGGGAGAGTTCATAACCATCATTTCTACAATCTACTGGAGTGAGTCCCAAACTTTTATTAACCCTCAGCCCTCTGCCCCGACACCCGACTGCTTCTCATCCCTGACCCACGATGACCTACCATACCATACCTTTCCTTTGTTGTGCCCCTAACATTTGTCCCTTGGTGCTCTAACGCACCATATTCCTTTCACTCCTCAGTCCTATGGCTCTCTCATCATTCTTCTATTTTCCAGGTGCAGTTCTCCCGGGTGGCCCGTGTATGTAAGCGTGACATGGGTGGCTCACCTCGGGCCTTAGATCGCCATTGGACATCCTTCCTGAAGCTGCGACTCAACTGCTCTGTCCCTGGTGACTCTACCTTCTATTTTGACGTCTTACAGGCCTTCACTGGGCCTGTGAACTTGTATGGCCGTGCAGCCCTTTTTGGGGTCTTCACCACCCAGACGAACAGGTTGGTACTAGGCTAACCAATGTGGCCCAATCTGTCCCTGCCCGCAAGTCTGCAAGATTCTCTCTTGCTCACTGATGGGGCGTGAGAGGACACTCCTTTCAAAGCCAGTTTGCTGTTCTGTCCATCTTTTTTCTCTAGTAAGGCACCCAGGGACTGTCCTACCCTCTCAGGCTCCACCCCCTAATATGGTGCTTGAAGGGTAGCTGCCATGTCTTACCTGGGAGGAGCTGTGCTGTCCCTCCCAACACCTAGCCCACATCTTTTCTGGCTCCCTCAGCATCCCTGGCTCTGCAGTCTGCGCCTTCTACCTGGATGATATTGAACGTGGGTTTGAGGGCAAGTTCAAGGAGCAGAGGAGTGTGGATGGAGCCTGGACTCCTGTGTCTGAGGACAGGGTCCCCTCCCCCAGGTACTCAGGATGGGGGTGGCTTTTGTGGGGGCAGAAGCAAGCAATGTCTTCTCCCAAGATGGGATTATGAAAAGATAATAAGGTGTCCAAGGCCTGGGGGCTTTAGTGGGACTGGAGAGCTGCAGCAGGGAAGGGAAGCAGAGGTGTGCTAGCACAGGGGAAGCAAGGGCTACCAGTCATGTTTGAGAACAGTCGGGTAAGGGGCACAGAGCCTAATAAGCCCCAGCTCCCTGCCTTAAGGCTGCCCCTTCCATGTGTCCGCCAGGCCAGGATCCTGTGCAGGAGTAGGGGGAGCTGCCTTGTTCCCCTCTTCCCGAGACCTCCCTGATGATGTCCTGACATTCATCAAGGCTCACCCACTTCTGGACCCTGCTGTGCCACCTGCCATCCATCAGCCTCTGCTCACCCTCACAAGCAGGTATGGGGCTTAAAATACACTGACTACCAAGCCACTCCTTCTCTGACCTTATCAGGTGAATCATGAGAAGGGAGAAAAACCCATGAGAGTAGAAAAGAGGGAGCCAAGAAGAGAATCCTGGGCTCAGGAGTGAGTACCAGGAACCAGGACACCTGGACGGTTCCTTGAAACACTCATGCTTCCACATGTCAGACTGCCCTGACCTGAAGCCTATTCCCTCCAGGGCCTTACTGACCCAGGTGGCTGTGGATGGCATGGCTGGCCTCTACAATAACATCACAGTCCTGTTCCTCGGCTCCAATGATGGGACAGTGCTGAAGGTGCTGCCCCCAGGGGGCCAGTCTGGGCGCCATGAGCCCATCCTGTTGGAAGAGATTGATGCTTACAGCACCACCCGGTAAGGCCTTTGTTCCAAGCAGAATGTGAGGTGGTAGATAGGGATGTGGGAATGGGGTGGGAACTCCAACATGGGCATCTGCAGCGTGGGAGCTATGGGCTGTAGAAGGGGTCTTGGTGAGAAGCTGGACAGTGTGGTAGGGCAGGTGGCCACTTGGAAACAATAACCCCATGAGTTGTTTGTACTCAGTTGCATATGTGCCTCCCCATCTTCTGTCTCTAACTCATCCAGGGTAAAAACAGTCTCATTTGCCTCCTCTGAATCCTTCTGGTTTCACTCCAGGTGCAGTGGGAAGCGGGCAGCCCAAACGGCACGGCGGGTCATAGGGCTGGAGCTGGACACTGAAGGTCACAGGCTCTTTGTGGCTTTTTCTGGTTGCATCATCTACCTCCCTCTCAGTCAGTGTGCCCGGCACGGGGCCTGTAGGAGGTAAGAAGGGCCTGATTCCAAGCCCTATCTGGGCAAGCTCCTGGGATCAGCAGGAGCACAGGAACACAGGTCTTGGGGGAGGTAAGGAAATATAGGGGGTGGTTGGAAGGAGTATCAAGTATCCTGCAGGTGGGTAGTCCTAAGCAGGGACTGGATAGGACTGGAATGTGGATAGAACTAGGAGCCTCCTGTAGAGGACAGTGATAAGAGCCAGGGGCATGGATTGTGATTAGAAAGGGTCCCAGCCTCATAGGACTCAATTTTCCCTAGGAGTTGTCTGGCCTCTCAGGATCCATACTGTGGATGGCATAGCTCCAGAGGCTGTGTGGATATCAGGAGACCTGGTGGGTAAGTGAGGGGCTCCTGGTTGGCCTAAAGAGGAAGTTCTTCACTAAGAAAAGAAGCTGAGAGCCAGGGTGGGGGATGGGGCAAGAAGTATAACTGCCCTGAGCCACCCCCTTTTCTTCTAGGACTGATGTGGATCCAGCTGGGAGCCAAGACTCCATGGAGCATGATGACTGCCAAGGTAAACAGAAGGGGTAGCTGTAGCTGCACATGCTCTGATGGCCCAGACACCACCCCAGGCACGGGCTTTTGTCTTTCCATCTGTGGCGCAGTCACTCCTATTAGTTCTTTGTGACATATCCCCTGGCTTCTCCTTTCACCCCCTCTCTCCATTCTTCATAGATGGAGCTACTGGGAGTCAATCTGGCACAGGGAATTCTGCTTATGGTGAGTCCTCTTGTCCTAACTTCACCTTCCCTAGCTCAGCTGCACTCACCCAAGTCTGTGCCCCATGACCGCGGGAGACTTATACCATGAACAAACTGAGACTCTCAGAAAAGGGTTGGTATCCTCCATATAGCTGGGTACCCAGATTCAACCAGGTAATTCAGTACTTAAAAAGGGTGCTTAATAAAAGTTTTGAACTTATAAATGAAAGGATGTCCTGCATGGTGAGCCCTTCCCTACACTACAGAGAAAAGTAGAGGATGTTGTTCTAAATCTTTGGGTTCCACACTGGGGGTGGGGGGAACCCGTGAATGGGTGTCAGGGGTGACGAGCAGGAGCCTCATTGGCTCTGACCTGGTCTCTGTCACCAGTGCTTCTGGGTCCTGGCCCTTCCCCTGAGACCCCCAGCCCCCCCAGTGATGCCCACCCCTGGCCCCAGTCTTCCACTCTTGGAGCTCACACTCAGGGTAAGGGGGCTGGCTGGGAGGGACAGGAGTGAAGTTTGGGGTTGCTGATTTTTGAGGAATTCTAAGTCCTTCCGCTACCAGTGTTTGGTGCTTACTAATGCCTGTTTGGAGGTCTGCTCCCTCCCCAAGCTGGACATCCCAGCTCTCCTCCTTCTGCATGGGCAGTGTTTGGCATGGCTATAGGGGCCAGAGCTGGGATGGAGGCTCCCCAGGAGCTCTAGCCTGTGTGTGAGGGGTAGTGGATGGGGCTATGTAAAGGGGTCAGGGGAGGTGAAGCCTGAGGAGCGCCAAAGCTGTGTTGGAGTGGAGCTGAGCAGCAGCAGGAAGGAGAAATTTGGACTTGCCATACCCCCCCACCCCACCCCCAGGCCCACCTACCTTCTACCTTTGCTGAGTCTCCCTCCCCCCTCTCCGTCGGCAGGCGTGCGCCGGGACCTCCCCGCAGCCTCCGCCTCCCGCTCAGTCCCCATCCCACTACTTCTGGCCTGTGTGGCCGCCGCCTTCGCCCTGGGCGCCTCAGTCTCTGGCCTCCTGGTCTCCTGCGCTTGTCGCCGCGCCTACCGACGTCGAAGCAAGGACATCGAGACTCCGGGCCTTCCGCGCCCTCTCTCCCTTCGCAGCTTGGCCCGGCTGCACGGTGCGGGCTCCGAGCCGCCGCCGCCGCCCAAGGATGGAGACGGGGTGCAGACACCGCAGCTCTACACCACCTTCCTGCCTCCTCCCGAAGGCGTACCCCCGCCGGAGCTGGCCTGCCTGCCTACCCCGGAGTCCACGCCAGAACTGCCCATCAAGCACCTCCGCCACGGCGGGGGGCCTTGGGAGTGGAACCAGAACCGGAACAACGCCAAGGAAGGCCCGGGCCGCGCGCGGGGCGGGAACGCGGCGGGCGGCCCCGCGCCGCGCGTGCTGGTGAGGCCGCCGCCGCCCGGCTGTCCGGGGCAGGCCGTGGAAGTCACCACCCTGGAGGAGCTGCTGCGCTACCTGCACGGCCCGCAGGCGCCCCGGAAAGGCGTCGAGCCCGCTGCCCCCTTAGCCTCGCGGGCGCTCGCACCGGAACCCGCCCCCATTTTGGCTCAGTTTGCGGGCGCCAGCCTCCTCCCCCGGGAGTGTGCCCCGCCCCTGAGGCTGGATGTGCCCCCCGAGGGCAAATGCCCAGGACCGCCCGCCCGGCCCGCGCTCTCTGCCCCCGCCCCCCGGTTAGGGGTCGGGGGCAGCCGGAGGTTGCCCTTCCCCACTCACCGTGCACCCCCTGCCCTACTCACTCGCGTCCCGTCGGGAGGCCCCTCCAGATACTCTGGGGGTCCGGGGAGACACCTGCTGTACCTGGGCCGCCCTGAGGGGTACCGAGGCCGCGCCCTGAAGAGGGTGGACGTCGAGAAGCCCCAGCTACCCCCGAAGCCGCCCCTCATCGGGCCCTCCCCGCAGCCGGCCGGCCCTAACGGCAGCCATTTTAACTTTTAAAGGGCGCGGCTCCGCCGCTTCCAAAGGGACCTGAGGCCCCTACCTCAAAGGCGAAGAGCATGGACGCCTCTCTGGACAGGTCTCCCTCTCTCGCTCCACGCCCCCAGCCTTCTTGGACTCTGAGAGTCTCCTGGGGTCCCTGCCCGCCCCGGGTTAATTTATTGACTGTTGACTGTCTTTCCCCCTGTCTTCGAGAGAGGAGTGGGAGGGGAGAAGCTCGTCCCCTCAGTGAGCCAGCTTTTTTGGGGGGACTGGCACACTCCCACTCCCCTCTCCCTCAGCCAAGCTGCCTTAACGCCCCTCCGGGCTTCCTCTGCAGACTGGGCCGCACGGCGGACTGACGCGCTGGCTGGCGCCACGAGCGCATTGTACTGAGTCGTCGGGCCCCCTGGGACGTGCCTCCTACTGTGTAGGAGCCTCTGCTTCCCAATACAGCTGTGTCCCCCAGCCGCTGCCTGAATCTCTCGCGGAGGGGCGGAGTGGGAAGCGGCCCGTCTCCCTGAGCGTCTTTGCCCCGAATTTCTGCCTTCATCTTGGCCTCCGAGTAATTGGGATGACTGCAGTCCCACCGGGGTTAATCAGGAAAGGTTTCCTGAAGGAGGCAAGCGAAGAAATGGTGTGTGGCCATGAGCCAGGGCCCAGGGGGCCCACGGTAGAGATTAGGTGGGGTTGGGGAGGGCAGTCGGAGCACGTTTCTGGATTCAGGTAAGAGGGACTTTTTTGTAGTCTATTCCATGGGGGTGGGTGACGGTATTTTTGGAGAAATAAAATGAAGCTGCAGCGTAAGCGACTTAAGTTTCACATCAGGAAATCTTGTCCTAAAGAGAATTTAGTTGGCAAAGTCTAGGTCGCAGAAGGGGTAGGCTGCAGAATACTGCAAAAGCTTCAGCCCTGTAGGAGGTAGGGGCTGGCCCAGCTGTTCGGAAGACCAGTTCCTCTTAGCCTCGCCGAAAGGGGTGTCGAGCGCACAACTCCTCGCGCGCATGCGTGGCTTCCGGTTGCACTGCGCCCCCGCGTGCGGAGGATCAGATGGTTGCTGGTGGCGGTGATTGTTCCTCAAGTAGGGAGTGGCTGCAGATACCTGTCCGTTATCCCAGAGGCCAATGGGCGGGATGAATGGGCCCGCTTGCCCCGCCCACCGCTCCCGCTAGGGACACAAGTCCGCAACGCCGGCAGTCGCTACCTTTTTGGATTTACTAGTCTAGTTTTTTGTCTGCGCGTGGCCAGTTAGAGCCCTAGGCCGCCCTTCCGCTGGCGCCGCCTGGAGGCCTAACCAAGCCCTGCGGCTAAGGAAGCCTTGTCCGTCCCCCACTCCGAGTTTGCTCTCTGCCTAACTGCCTGCTGCAGACAAACAGCTGAGAACCATGTGGTGAAGAACCGTGAGATCGTTTCTAGCTTGGTCTCTTACTGGTGATCCTGACAAGTCAAAGCCTCCATTTCCTTATCTGAAAAATGGGGTTGTTTGAAACCCAGTAAGGATGATTCCTTGTGAGATGGTGATTCCTCCAAAGTTACACTAAGGTTAGGCCTAACTTTGGCGATCTGCTTTAGCAGCTCATTTTCTTCGTATGATCTTAATTTACGGATTTTAAAGTTTCTTGTGTGTGCTTTATTTTTTTTAAGGGAAGGTGCAGGCAGAATTGAAGGCGAGTAGGCAGACGGGCAGGAGGAGAGGAGGACACAATACTTGGTTTTATTTTTATTTAGTTCACACTGGTTATTTCCCTCTTGGACCTGGGACTCGAACTCAGGGGTATGTGGCTTGCGCTCCTTCAGAGGCAATTGACCTAACCGCTGTTGCACATTTAAAAATTTTTAAATGCCCTCTGAACATTCCTCCACTTCAGTTAGCTTGTTCAAATTGGATTGCCCTCCAGAGTCTGCCTCTTTCTGTTTGGAGCTTGTTTACTGGGTTGGAGAGGCTCTTTACGTCTGTTTTCCCCTCAGTGGTTGTCTTAACCCAATATTCTAGTTTCATAGAGAGCAGAGGACAAAAAAAAGAGGGAGTAGAGAATCTTTTCAAATCACCTGACTTCATTAATCTCTTTGAATCAAGGTCAAAATAAAAATTCAAGACTACACAGTCTCACAGTCCTCTGAGGGACAAGTCTCACAAATACAGTTCTTGCTCTTAAGGTCACAAGCAAAAGTGGGTAAAAAATCTTTAGGCTTAAATATAGATCCAAAAGAAGAATAGTAGAAATTTAACTTTGTGATTCCTTGCAAGTAGCAGCAATTTTCAGGATAAAGTCTTTTTCCCATTTAATTGTGAAGGGTGTTTATTAGTATTTGTAAAATGTGATGACTTCTTCAGCCAAGGGTGCCTAAGATGAACTCTCAGAGCCTTGTCTGGTTAGTAAAAGCAACTGTGTTGCAGTGAGGGCAATAGCCCTTGGCCTCTAATTTTTCTTTTCTTTTCTTTTTTTTCTTTCTTTTTTTTTTTTTAAGGTGCAGGTAGGAATAAAGACAAGGGCAGAGGAGGCAGGCAGGAAGAGAGAGGAGAAGCAGCATTATATTTATTTTATTTAGTTGTTCTCCCCTGGTCCTGAGAATCAATCCTGGGTTCTTGGAATGTATGTGGAGAACCTCTGTATCACTAGGATGTGTTGGACTCTGCTTCTTAACAGCTTTGCATATGAGATTAGTAATTCAGCTAACCTCTCTGAGCCTCAATTTCTTTTGTAAAGTATGAAAGGAATATGTACCAACAGGGTTTGTAAAGCACCTTAATTTAAACCTACATGTTTAAATTAAAGGGCTTTCTGGGAAATGGCTATTGCTCAAAATAGACTTACCAAGTATGTAATTCATTAATACTCATGAAATACCTCATCCTGACAGAGTAGTAAATAATAAACTAAGGAGGCGAATTCAAAGAAATTATCGCTGACAACAAAGGGATAAACATGACTTCATTTAAGAATCAGCTGATAGTCTTTTTTTTTTTAATAAGAATATTAACTCACACTTTGTCTTTAGAAAAACCAGAATGTGCCAACTGCAGAATAAACTTGTCATCCTGAGGGATTTCTAAGCTGATTTCTCAGAGGCATCCTGGGAGGTTAAGGAGAAATCAAAATCCCAATAGGCAGAGTCTATCAGCTTGTGTAAGGCTTTGGGGACCTGACACACAGAAGGTTCCACGGTCACAAAGCTTCAAAAGCTGTTCAGCATCTTGGGTTTTCTGGGAGCTAAGTCACAGGGGCCTAAGCTATTAGTGTCTCAGATTTATGCGGCCTTGATGCCACTGCCCCACATTTGGGAACCACACAGGTATTAGTCACTTTCTACTACTTTATCTAGCAGTTGACCCTTCAGATCTGTTGACTCAAGAACTAAGGTTACCTATATGAGAATAAGCTTCAAGTTCATGGAAAAAATATGAATTCTATCAATCCAAACAATCGCCTACCTTTACATGTGTATTGGACATAGTTGCAATGGGAAACAGATGACATGGTCAAAATAACGAAGGATTAAAGGAAAGGTGCAGGCAGGAATGCAGGTGAGCAAACAGGCAGGAAGAGAGAGGAGGAAGAAGCATTTTGGTTTATATTTTATTTAGTTGTTCACACTGGTTGTTTCCCCTGGACCTGAGACTTGAACCCAGGAATATGTGTCCCGTGCTCCTTCTGAGGTTACTGACCTAACCACTGCTCCACCAGGGTACTGGAAAATTATTTAAAGGTATTGGCAAGGGGTGGCACAGTAACTGGAGGCTAGTAATAACCATAGGCATAAAAGAATGGTTCAGGCCTCAGGCTGTTACTGGGAGCTGGAAGGGGAAATTGCATTGATTGGAGCAGTCAGTGATCTTTAATCAAAGGTCACTTTGATTAAATGTTGGGCCCAGGTGACCCCAAGGGAGAGAGCCTGGGAATCAATATACTGATTCCAGTCTTTTCTCTCCCACCTTTTCTCTTCATATTTTTCCCATGAACTTGAACCTTATTCTCATACTGGTAACCTTAAGTTCTTGAGTCTCTGGAGCTCCCTTTGGCTGAATCCAACTGGAAGCCCTTTTATGAAATTCATGTAGGGTTGCCTTCCAGGGTAGAGAATAAAATACAGGAAGGAGGAAGGTAATCTGGAAGGAAAGATAGATATCTTATCCTACCTACTGGTAAGACCTTTTCATTCTCCACAAGAAAGTTTATCTTTGTTTTGTTTTTAAGAAAAGGTGCAGGCAGGAATAAAGGCTAGTAGGCAGGCAGGAAGAGGAGGAAGGAGGCATTTCTTATTTCTTTTGTTGTTCATCATGATTGTTCCCCAGCCAGCCCCAGGTCCTTGTGATACAGGTGGACTATGCCCAGCCCTTACTCACCAGGGCATGCTGAGAGATCATCTTTGACTGATCAAATATTGCTGGCCAGCAGCTTTTTGAGTTGTCTCCTGAATAAGTTTTTGGAGCAAAATTTACTGTGGGGAGTTTGCAAAAAAGGCTGCTTGGAGAAGTTACTTGCAGTTTTTTAACTGCAATTAGAGATGAATTAAGCAGTCCAAAGCCAAGTGAGTAAGGTAATATTCTAATTAAAGGACAGACTTCAAAGAAAAGAATACTAATAACTATGTAGAGACTGTAGTTTTAGATGGAATATTTTCTTTTTCCTTTCACCAGCAAGCCAAGTCCTTGTGCTTTACATGGCCAGCACCTTAGCCACAAGCATGTGTCCTACATAGAACGAATTTAAAGCGGATGTACTCTGGGCAAAGTCATAATCTGTGGTTTATACCGCTATATTGAAGGTAATACCTACCTTGCAAGATATATTTGTATGCAAAGTATCTAGCTCATTTAGAGACAAAGTGAAAGCTTAAAGCATGGAACCTATTGTTATTTTTAAAATAATATTCTCCTCAAATATTTCTTTCCTTTACAATAAGAATCTTTTTTTAAGGAAAGGTCTAGGCAGGAATGAAGGCAAGTAGGTGGACAGGCAGGTAGGCAGAGAAAGGAGGAAGAAGCATTCTATTTGTATTTAGTTATTCACACTGGTTGTCCCTGCCCCAGCCCCATCTCACCCCACCCTACCCTGCCTTAACTTGCATTGCCCACCCACCCAGGGGTATGTGGCCTGCACTCCTTCGGAGGCAATTGACTTAATCCCTACTCCACCAGGAGCACCACAGTAAGAACTTTCTTAATTTTCAGGACTATGGGAGCAGAGTGACATTTGTTCAGTGATCCCTTATAGCCTTTACTTACTCTGTTACCTCTCAGACATCTTGACAAACCCTACATAGGTGTTAATTATCACTAGGTTGCTCCTATTTCAACCTTCTATTTGTTACCTACTGACTTTGGGGTAGAGGGCTCACTTTCAGAGACAAATTCTTAGAAAAGTTGCCCTAGTTTATGTATTGTCCCTGGTTCCCCCATTATTTATAACTTACTTTTCAGAGAACTCCTACCTCTCCTATTTCCTTCCAGCTTTCTTATATTCCTGACTTCTCTCACAGGATTTTAATTCAACAAGATTCAGTTCTTTTCTTCTCACTGCTCCTCAAATTCCTGCTTTTTCTCTCAGCAGCGAAAAGACATATATACATCTATGAGATAATCTGCCAGAAGTATCTTATAATTAATATGTACCCAATTAGTTGTTAACTATATGTATTTACCAAAAGGCGATTATCTACTTGCATTCTAATACATGGTAAGTGTTCAGTTTCCTAAATATTGACTTTGAGAACTTGCTTGGAGAGTCTAGTTGAAAACAGATGCTTCTAAGTTCTTCACTTTGGTATTACCCTTTTTTTTTTTTTTTTTTAATAAAGGCAGCTTTTGAGACCATTATGCAATAGATGGGTGCACTGCATCTAGCCAGCGGGACAGACCTGGTCAACCTTGGCTATCAATGGGGTTTGTGCCACAACTAGACTGCTACTTACATTTACTTAATATATACTGAATTGACTGAGATGGCAACAAAAACCTAATTAACTAGGAACAGATGAAAAGCCAGCAGAGCAAATCCAATATTTCCAAGTTTCCCTGAGCCAGATGTTTGCCCCCTGTCCCTGTGTCTCAGCATTGATTTTACTACAAAAACACTCATTTCTTTCAGCTGCTGTTCTCCTCTGTTGGTTGTTTGCTTTTGGGGAAGGGAGTAGGAGATGAGAGAAATGAGGAAGATGTAAGTTAACAAGCTGGTTAGACGTTCTCTTGATTTTCATGTCTGTTCTTACCTCAACTTGCACTGCTTGTTAATACTAGCTGGGGTCCGCCGTGGTGGCGCAGGTTGCTAAGTTGGCAGCTGGGGGACAGTTCACCTAAAGCCCAGGGACCTGGGTTTACAACTTGGAACCAAAGGGAACAACTGAAAACGAACAAATAAAAATGTTTTTTTCTCTTCTTTCCTTCCTGCCTGCCTTCCTTTTAAAAGAATACCAATCGAATAGCAGCTAGATAAGGAAAAGGCAGAGGGTGAGAATGGGTTAAAAGAGACTCCCAACAATGGAAGGAAGACACTGACCCTCCCCCACCAACACCTGTTCGCTGCCTTTATTAAGTCAGTTGGACAGGGAAAACATGTCACTGAAGTTTATCTGTAATCCTGGAGTAAGTACAATTTTTGCTTAAGGGATGAAAAACAATTCAATGACACCCTGAAATGATAAAACTTTGGCAATTTATTAGGAAAACATCTTTATTTTAAATGAAAGTACAAAAATTTCATATATAATATAGATCTGTATAGGTGCATATGCATACAAATGCTCACCCACACACACACAAATGTGCTCATGAGAATCAAACCCTATTTTATAAAATTATAGATGAGTAAATTTGTTTTCCAAAAACATACTGTACATAAAGCTGTCAGAAAACCTGAAAAACTGAGGATGTTTTGAGAATCTAGGCACTCCACTCACCCTCCTCTCCACTCCGCAACATAAAGGCCCTGACAGGACAGTACACAGGGCAAAGCCAGAGAAGGGAGCTGCTATCATAATTGTTGATAGAACAAGAGGCTTGAAACCAACTGGTAAACAGAGTATATAGGGTGTGACCTAGATTAATTCTCAGAAACAAACCACTTCAGAATAAACAGAAAATATGTAACAGGGAATCGGGAGTGGGAAGAGGAAAGACAAGGGTCATAGATTAGAAATGACCTAATTAAATTCTACTGCCTGGAAAAAGACTCGTGAGATAAGAACAATGGGGTCACAGCAGCAGAAGTCATTAGAAGGGAATTCGGGGGAGGAGAGAGATAAGGAATCATAATTTCCTGCCATTAACAAGACAAATTGCTACTGTAGCATCTAGGAATGTCACCCCATCCCTAATCCTAAAAAGACCCAAGAAAAAGCCAAATCTACTTAACTTGAATTCATATCCTTCTTGTTCCTGGTCTCTTGTTAAATATATTAGCACAGGAAATAACTAACTCAGAAGGGGGAAATATCACATAAAAAGAAGATAAGAGCCCAGTGAAGCATGTCTTCTTGACATGCATTCCATTCTAATGCTCCCTTTCTGAGATGGCTACAGAAGGAGTAGAGATCAGGAAGCCATTTTCCAATTTGGACAAAAACTGATTCCAACACAGTATATTCATCATCTGGGAAGCAATCACTGTATGTCTCAAATCTTCCAGATGTGGAGGTACGTTTGTTAGGAGAGTCGCACAAACTTTCTCAATAGGATGAGATTCTAAACTAAAAGATGTAGAGATCTGCTCCTTTTGCCAGAGCCTTTATCTAGGGTTTCTTTCCAGCTCAGAGGTGTAAGATTTTACAAGTGCCAGTCAAAACAGCTGCTACCAGAGTGGAAAGAAGGCTTGCCCTTTGGAAGGGCAGCACTGTCTCCACCACAGACAGTGCTCTCAACTTTCAGCTTACATGGTGTCATCATGCTATATGCTAACACATCTCTTTAAAGCTAGGTACTGGCTCTCCCTGGGGCCTCACACCTCAGATTTCTCATTATTGCCACTTAGTGCACACCTTTCAGAGAAGAGCTAAAGTAATGCTTTTTCCTCAGCTTTTTTTTTTTTTTTTTTTTTTAAGAAAAGGTACAGGCAGGAAGAGAGAGGAGAAAGCATCACTTTTATTTTATTTTCACTTAGTTGTTCACACTGCGTGTTTCCCCTGAACCTGAAACTCAGACCCAGGGGTATGTGGCCTACTGTCCTTTGGAGGCAATTGACTCAACTGCTGCTCCACCAACGTGCACCTCTCCTTAGACCTTTAGTGAATTCAGATAAACCTTTTCTAACGTGTTTAATGGAATAAAAATATCTCCAGGTTATGTCAAGTTCTTTAGAGTTGAATCTCAAAGAGAAAAACAGAAAGATCCATATATATCCACATGTATTTATAACACACACTCTAATGTACATCTAGAAAAGGGATATAAAAACATGCTCTGGTCAAACAATATCTAACTGGAGAGTTCTTTGGTAAGTTCATTTATATTAATATAAAGAAAGTAATTTTGTATGCCATAATGATACTGAGCGGATACAAACATTTTTATAATACGATGGTATGGCAGAAGAAGGGAAACGCAAAGCCCAAAAAAAAAAAACTAAATACAGATCTAAGAAAGAAAAACAACATTTTTTTAAGGCATTGAGTTCAACATATAGAAAACCTAAAGCCAAGTTCTTCCACACTTCAATTAAGAGACCTCAACTCTGGCATTAGAATGAAGAGATCCCAAAGAGGTAGTTATAGGAAAGGAATGCACATTTGTACATTGATAATTTCCCTGAAGCTAAGAATAAGAACAGAAATATTAAGATTTCTTTCTCTTTTGGGGGAAGGCTTAAGACCAAAATGCAAATGTGGAGTAAACAATTCCTGTATTAATACTGATATTGTTAAAGCAGCTTTATTTTAAGGTAGGTAATCATCCTAGGCTCCAGGTTTCTCCTGCTCAGGTACCAACTCTGAACCATTTGTCTATTATTTAATTCCCTGTTATCTAACCTTTACCAATAAGCCCGCTGAAATCCTCTAATCCAAAAGATCCAGTAACTTTCCCAACTTCTATAGCTAATCTATAAAGATATGCATAATTATAAAATGGTATTACCATTAAGGCATTTAATACTTAACTTCTACCTCAAGGGATCCTATACTACTATTCTTTCCATGATAATACAACTGGAGATCAAATCCTGTTTTCCTTCTCTGGGATTCTTAACAGGTCTCTTCAAAGTAAATAAAAACAAATACTTTCCGGCTACCCATCCATTTTCATTCTCTCTCTTTTCCTACCCCAACGTCTCCTTTGACTTCCTATCTCAGAGACCCCATTATCAAAAATAACTTGGGCTTTACTGGAGATATTTCTGGTGGGAGCGAAAGCCTACTACAGAAAGAGAAGAATAAGAACCTCTAAACAGTTCCCCAAAATAGTAAGGCGTCTGTATACTCAGGAAATATTAGATGGAATCTCCTAACCCCCAATCATTAGCTACCCCAGAGAGTGACACAGTGGGGCCTGGATATCTTCTGCAGTTAACCTCTATCCCCTTAACAGGAAAGAAAAAAGGAATTAAAGTGTGTATATGCATCAAGAACAGAAACAAAACACATCTAAAATGACACTTGGTCCCTCTATAGTTAAGCTAAGGCTCTGAAATAGCACACGATAGCAGCTTATTGTTAGCACCTGGTTGACAAAGGGACTCAAAAAAAACATTAACAAGAAAATTTGACAGCAGATACCAAGATTTTATCCTCACCCTTACATAGGGCTCCTCTGCTGCATTTCCCCTTCATTCCCAACAGCCCAGAATAATTTCTGATCATCTAGGAGGTGCTCAGTACTGAAGTTCATGGAAAAAAACCTAGCTAAGGTGGCCAGTAGCCAAGATTAGTTTCAAAACTGGTATTTTTGCCTTTAAGTTTCTAATAACCAATTCTGTTTATAGGATATGGTTTAGGGACTTTTATGTTTCCAGTCAATTTTCGCCCCCAAATGATTCTGCACCTCTGGAAAGCTGCAGCAAATTACTTCACTAATCAAGGTAAATAGAACCATGTTAACTGTCAAGTTTTATTCCCAATTAAAAATGTATGTCTTCCCCGTGATCACTAATTAAGAAAACTATTATAAACAGTCATTCAGATGTTTACTTGCGACATCTCTGGTTTCTTCTTCTAATTTACAACTCAGCAAGCAAGGCAGTCTAGAATGATGAGGGCCCAATTTCAAAGGCAATAGACTGTAATGTAACCTCTCCACAACCTCTCTCCATCCATATCCCTTTTGGAAAAAAAAAAACAACTCCAAGCTGACACACAAAGAAAATTCAGCAATGAAACACTTTCCTAAAGTGTCTGGGCAAAGGAAACAGGCATAATGGGCGACAAAGAAATAAGGTAGAAAAAAATCTGGTCAGTATCTTTAGTTCCTTACTTTAAGAGCATTGATAGTCCTGACTCCCTTTGCCAACACACACTGAGCACCTGTAAGGGACAAAACCTCTGCATGAGGCCCAATTTGGAGGAAATGGAGCAATACTCACCCCAAATCAAATAGAAACAAAACTACACAACATCCTCAGATTCTTACCTCTTACCTCCCTTCTGTGTTTTTGCATATAAGAGGATACTACATAAGCTTCCTAGAAAGGCAGTTAGAAAACTCAATAAAATTTTATAAAATCAAAGAATTGATATTAAAGCTTCATATTATATAAATAAATGTTTAGAAGCAAGCTGTTTTAACAGCAGAAACCCCCTCTGATTTAAATTTTATAAAATCTAGTCAGCAAAGTTTGTATCTAGAGACCAGATTGTTTCATAACCCACAAGCTTCATTCTGGCCACTTCCCAGCATATGGCAGCACAGCTTGGAGGATTTGGAATTACATACAATTCTCCCACATAAACAAGTTTTCTTTTTTTTTCCAGTTTTTAAAAATTCTATTTCAGTTTCTTTAACTGGCATCTGAGCTATAGACACATAATAGAAGCACATTTAGTCAGGCAATCACAAATTTCTTTTCAATGAAATTAACTCAGGATAGTGGGGAGTGCCTGCTTCTTTGGAAGTAGACTAAAATCTTTTCTCTTTCCCAAAGCTTGCTTCTAACCACACTCCCAATTTAGTTTTCTTCTCTAACAGGTACACAAAAAAATCTAAGGCAAATTTTTAAGTTACATGATGGTATAATTATTAAAGGCTCTGGGTATGTCCATATTAGGAATGTTATCTTATAGATAGAAAGTTGTTTAACAAATAATTAATCCAGCATTCTTTTACCTCTATGTTTAGAACACTGAGAAATCCGGCTCTAATTCTTTTGGCCCCTCAGAAGAAATGTTCCCTAAATTTGACTGAATTTTCCAGTTGCAGAGAGCCTTTCTGAGTCCAAGCATTGTACCCTGCTTAGTTTTCTTCTTAAGGCCATTCTTAATTTTGATACAATGTTCTCTGTATTTTCTTTTACAAAGATGGATACAAGTTGTGGCTCTTGCATGTTAAGATGTGACTGTTTCCATGGAAATTCCTGTAAGAGGCTCTGTGTTCCCTCCTGTCCCAGTCACTTCCCTCTCTCTCTCTTCCGTTTCGCCCTCTGTGACCACTACAGCATCCACTTCAGCCACCTCTTCAACCATGGTGAAATCAACTCCATTGGGCTGTTGTCGGGCCATGGCCTCAAGTTTGAGACGGTACTGTTCTGCCTCCTGCTCTTTCTTTAGCAGTTGGTGTCGGTATTCCTGGGCTCTTCGGTTGGCTTCCTGGAGTTGCTGCTGTAGTAGCTCTCTTTCAGTGCCTTCCTAATAAAAGTAAACCATATTACCACCAGCTAAGAATTCCTGATCACAGATTATCCAAAGAGTAAGGGGAAATAAAAAGAGGAATTCAGGCCTTAAAAGTCATGGCTTTTGGTGTGCCCTGGTAGCTTGGATATTGGGCCTGTACCTGGGGAGCAGTCCATGTGAAGCCCAGGGACCAGGTTCATAAGCCGGAAGAGGGGAACAACTAGGATGAACAACTAAATAAATAAAATGCTTCTTAAAAAAAAGTTATGGCTTTTGATTCTTTCCTTTCTCTATACCACTGCTAAAAACTTTACCTTACTTTCTTCCACACTGCTTGTCATCTCTTCTATCCTTGGTTTCTTAGTCAGTGGCAACTTCTCTGCTTCTTCTCCCTCCTCTTCTTCGATTATAGTCTCTTCTGCAACCTGACCAGCAGGTACAGTAAGAACTACAAGTCAAAGGATACCAATTGGAGGTGATGAATACATAGTAAAACAAAGAGGTTTTGCTGGCTTCAAATTAGAAAATAAAGTAGGCACGCCATTAATGGCTCAGCTGTTAAATCTGAGGCTCCGACGTACTCCATGTAAAGGGCCAGGAGGAGGGCCCAAGGCCCAAGGCCAAGGGGAACAACCAAAATAAACAATTAACTAATAAATACTTCTTCCTCCTCTCTCTTCTTGCCTGCCTACTTGCCTTCATTCCTGCCTGCTTCCTTCCTCTTTAAAAATAAAATAAAATACAGTCTCTGATATTTTTCATATCCCTTTGTATTTTAGAATCAATAGGTAAGGTATGGTCCTGCAAAAAGAAACAAAGGATTAGAGAGAAACTAAAGAGACTCAGAAAGGAAGGGTACAGATCTGGTGGTTTAGAAGCCATGCAGTGAAGACCCTGGCCTAAAGTCTTTACATAAAGATGTTTGACTCTAAATCATGAGTTATGAGCAATTAGCTTTTAGTACTGTAGGAATAAATTGTCTAAATAAGGCCTACTATCTTTACATAAAACTTTTGAGAAACCACTCATGAAAGTGGTTTGGCATTAATTGTATCTAATTTAATTATTTCTTTTCTCATAAGTGAGAAAAGGGTCAGGGTGAACACACATATGTACACAACACACCTATAATGTACTATACTATCAGAATGGATGTATTTTTTAAAATAGTGATAACACCAAATGTGGTAAAGATGTGGAAAAACTTGGATTTTTCATAGATTGCTGGTGGGAATGTAAATGTCATTGTAGAAAACAATTTGGTAGTTTCTTCCTTTTTTTTTTTTTTTTTTTTAAAGGAAAGGTGCAGGAAGAGAGAGGAGGAGAAGCACTATATTTATTTAGTTGTTCACACTGCTTGTTTCTCCCTGTACCCAGGACTCAAACCCAGGGGTATGTGGCCTATGTGCCTTCAGAGGCAACTGACTCATCTGCCACTCCACCAGGGTATGATGGTAGTTTCTTATAAAACCAAATGTACAATTACCATATGACCCAGCAATTAGATTTTTTGACATTCATCCCAAAGAGTTGGAAAATTTATGTCCCATAAAACCTGTTAGATAGCTAAAATCTAGAAACAACTTAAATGTCCTTCAAAGGGTGAACGGTTATGCTGTGGTCTATCCATTCCATGGAACAAAACCCAATAATGGGGATTATGTCAAGAGGAAAAAACCTATCTCAAAAGGTTACATATTATATGATTCCATTTATAACATTCTTGAAATAATAAAAGTATAAAGACAGAACAAGTGAATTAGTGGATGCCAGAAGTTAAGAAAAGGGCAGGAAGCAAGGTGGCAGTGGGTAGAAAAGAGTAGCACAAAGGTCCCTGCGATAGAACAGGTCTGTATCTCGATGGTGCTGATGCTTACACAAATCACATGTGTATTAAATTGCACAGAACTAAGTATACAAACACAAAAATGAATGCATGTACAACTGGAAAAATCTCTAAGTTTAGTGAATTGTTATCAATGTCAATTCCTGGTTGTGATATCGTACTGTAGTTATGAAAAACGTTGCCACGGGGGAGATGGGTATATGAGATTTCCTACAAATGAATCTACAGTTATCACAAAATAAAAAATTTAAAATTATATTTAGATTTTAGGATGCATTATTTTTTTTAAAAAGATTTATCCAGTTATGTGATTTGGTTGATTTAAAAATTAGCTTGTACTCCTTGAGTGCACATCAGTGATGGCAGTGAAAAGCAACTGCTTTAGATATATGTTAACTGAAAATGGAAGTTTAGCTTGGGATTTAAAATATCCTGCAGATAATTTACAAAATCTCAGCTTCCCTTCTTTGAACTTGGTTAAACACATTTGTAAACTGTTACGTAGTTCATTGGCCTTAGAGATGTCTTTGGGAACTCAATTCCAATGGCTTGGAAAACAAAAGTCAAAATAAATGGGACTTCGTCAAACTGAAAAGTTTCTGTATAGCAAAACAAAAAGATATCCTACTAACATCATACATCTGACAAAGAGTCAAAATTCAAAATATATAGAGAGAGCTAATAAAAATCAACAGCAACAAAAAAATCCAATTAGGCCCTGGTGGTCTAGCAGTCTTGTACACCTTGCAATCAGTCCCACATACATCCCAGAGCCCCGGGTTCAAGATCTGCGGCTAGGGGGTTCACAACCAATGTGAACAACTAAATAAAAATAAAGTGCTTCTTCTACCTCTCTCTTCTTGCCTGCCTATTTGCCTTCATTCCTAGCTGTACCTGTCCTTCAAAAAAAAATAAGCAGAGGATCTGATTAGACACTTCTTCAAAGAAAACATACAAAGAACCAATAGGTAAATGAAAAAGATGTTCCTGCTCACTCTGGTGGCTCTGGTGTTAATTCTGCAGTAGGGTGTGATCCATGTGAAGCCCAAGGACCCAAGTTCAGTGGGGGTGGACACCAAAATGAAAAACTAAGTAAATAAATGCTCATTCCTCCTCTCTTCCTTTCTGCCTGACTGCCTATTCCCTATTGACCTTCATTCCTGCCTGCTTCCTTCCAAAACAAAAAACAAAAGAATAAATAATGCTGTAATTAATAGTATATATGTCATCTCTGCCTGAATTCTTCATTTTTAGAGATGCTAAACTATTTTTTAATAAACAGTTATCTAAATGGGACAACTCACCTTGCTGTCCATCTTGCATAGTTACAATAAATGGCTGGCTAATGCCTCCAGCAGGGATTGCAGTTTGGATATTACCCAGAGGGACTCCATCGGTGACTATGGTGATGACCCTCTGGCCTCCACTCCCCACCACTTGCTGGATTGATGAATCAACAGAATTTCCCTCTAGGATTTCCTCTGAGTTAGCTAGAGGTGATAAAAGTAAATTCAAAATTTCAGCTTTTTGAAAAATAAGAGTATAGACATTTCAACCTTGAAACCAATAATATTAGGGATAGGAAAACTTGAAAAAAAAAGGCATTTTCAACAGTTTACAAAAGTAACTTCTTATGAGCAATGCTAAGTCAAAGGAGAAAGAAAACAGAGAATGCATTAGAAGAGTATTTTCTAAAATGTCTTAAGTGAGATGTTCACTAAAGATGGGTTCTATGTACAAATATATTTTTAAATGCCATTATAAATATGCTTAAACTTTTTAGTTTGTTTTGTATTGGAGACTCCAAAGGCTAATTAGTATTATTATTGTCTATTAGGGTCTAAGGTATGCTGAGTCTTCCCAATAGACTTGACGCTGAAACTATTTTCTAGAAAGCATCTTGAAAGTCTAAATAAATCTGTTGCTTAGAATATTAACTATAAATCAGAGTATATCTATTTATATAAGAAAATAGAAACATTTAACAGTGAATTAACAAAATAATATATCAAGTAATCAAAGCATTGAAAAGTTTGATAGACAAAACTGGTAGGTGGTTGGCGCACCCTAGAGGAGTAGCAGTTGAGCAGGTGCCACAGACATC
This sequence comes from Solenodon paradoxus, assembly GCA_004363575.1. Lineage (NCBI taxonomy): Eukaryota > Metazoa > Chordata > Mammalia > Eulipotyphla > Solenodontidae > Solenodon > Solenodon paradoxus. Next base: position 69,415 of record RJWH01002803.1, on the reverse strand, counting down.
CCAAGGTCCCAGTTCACGTCCTCGTTCCAACAAGAAACAGGTAAGATGAACAACTAAACACAAAAAATGGAAGTGTTTTTTCTCCTCTCTATTTCTTTCTGCCTCACTCTGCTCACCTTCACTCCTGCCTACAGCTTTCCTTTTTTTAAAAAAAGGAAAGTGGCTTTTCCTAGATGATGGATCAACAATATTAATAGCAACTAACACTTACCTCTTACTAGGTAAAAGGTACCTTTCTAAGAATTTTTCATGTATTAAGTTGAATCAAGATGTTCAGTTTGGTTAGTCAATATCCCCAGTGACTATTAGGGGTAACATTTTCTACCACTGTGGAATTTCTCTATGTGAAAGTCATAAGGGGTGGGCTTTGGTGGCTCAGGTGCTAACCCAGCAGCTGGCATATGGACTATGCAAAACACAAGGACTCAGGTTTGAGACCTAAGCTTGGGGTGTGGGGGGACAGGGAAGGGGCGACAATCAAAAACAAATAAAATTGCTTCCTTCTTTTCCTTCCTTTTCTAAAAATGCTACCGCTTCTCTTTTCCTCAAAGAAAGAAAGAAAGAAAGAGGAACGAGGCATGCCCTGGTGGAGTAGAGGTTGGAAACAATCCACATACATCCCAAGACCCAGATTCTAATCTCCGGACTAGGGGGAACCAGGATGAACCATTAAATAAAATAAATGAAATGCTTCTTCCTCTTCTTTCAAAAAAAAAAAAAAAAGTCACAAAGAACTTTGCAATAAGTGAGGTATGAACTATTCATATGCCGACAAATTCAGGTAATTCAATGGAAATAGAACATTCATGTCTGTTAGAAACAGTTAAATGTTTTAGAATGGACCTTGATAGATAATCTAAACCAAGTATCATGCCAGAGATAATAAAACTGAGACCTGGAGAAGTTAAAGTGATTTATCCAAGATCAAATCAAAAGAATAACTGCCTAGGTTTAATATAGTGCTTCCCCTCTGCCATGCTGCTCTCTCACACACATCTGAATAGAGATCTTTATGATTGCTGCCAGTAGGAAAAATAGGATTGGAGGAATGTTCTCACCACCCAAATGTCAATGGAACAAAGAAATCAGAACAATCTGCCTTCATTTATAATGTAGCAGACTGCCAGAAGGTTCCAGAAAGATTCCTTAGATGACTACTCAACCCTACTTATATGAAGGCCTAAGCCTTTTCCCCATAGACCACTAGCTCTGGCCAAGTGACTTGAAAACTTTTTATTTTAAATATCAGAAGGGTACTATACAACATATGTCTGCCCAACTTCATTGGAAATGCCAAAATACTATGTCTAGTAAGAATGAAAGGAAGCCAACTTCAAGCACACAGGCTATGACAATGAGAAAGGTAGCAATGCCATGAATTTAATACTTTAATACAACATTATCTAGACTGCTATTTTGAATCATTCTATGACAGCATCAGTCAAAACATAACAGAGTATTTCCAAAAAAAATCTGCTAATGAAAGACTAAACATTTAAATCTGAAGCAACTGGAGTCAGGGCAAACAAACTTGAAACAGCGAAAATACAAAGGAATAACTTAGTCATTCTGATACTATTCAGCTGTCAGATTATATAGTGATTTTTTTCTTTCTGGGCTCAGTGATTCTATATCCCTTTTTCCTAGCTGTCTCTAATTAACCATAATTCTTTAAGATTTCATGCAAGCTAAATCTGCTAGAGTCTAGTCCTAGTGTAGTAGTGGTTGAGTGCAGTCCACAAATATCCCAAGGTTCCAGGTTTGCATCCTGGGACCGGAGGGAACAACCAAGATGAACACTACATAAATAAAATGCTTCTTTTTCCTCTCTTTTCCTGCCTACCTGCCTCTGCTCACCTTCATTCCCGCCTGCACATTTCCCTTTTTTTTTTTTTTTTTTAAATCTGCTGTAGATTTAAAAACAAAAGAAGAAACGGTGACTCACTCCGCAGATATCCCTTACCTACCTGTGGTTCTGTATGAGTTGGAGAGGGGAGCTGATGCCTCAGCAAGAGCTGCAAGGGTGGCCAGCACTGAGGTGGTGGAATTTGAGAGCTGTACTGTTGAGGAGGCATGGGGGTCACCTATTTCAGTAAAAGAGGCAAATGAGGTCTGGTGGAGAATAGATTGAGATAAACTGAAAATGACTTATTAAATTAAAACCTCAGCTTTTTACTCTATAATGTTCTTAATCCTGCTCTCTAATTCAAAATAAAAAAACAATATATAGATATAGATACAGATACATAGATATAAAAAATTATGGTGTTCTTAAAACTCTTTTAAGGTTTAAAAGGTTTTCAAAAAAATTAAAAATTAAATGGAAAAAAGATTTCCCTTTAAATTGGATTAAAAGTAACAGGTTTGATATAGGGCTCATACATGTCCCTCGTTTGCTCATTCCCTGGCACTGCCACTGTGAGCTTCTTAGTAGCTAACAGACCAAAAGAGCCACCTGCTCCCTAGGCTGGCTGTGCAGAGCTCTCCTTGGCTGCGGCCAGGAAGCATGCAAAGCAGGCCTTACCCTAAGCTAAGCAGTGGTGAGGGAATAGGCCCCTCCTGGGCTTTCCTTAACCAAAATGCCTCTGTTCTTCAGCTAGACAGGTGAGAAGAATAGGACTGACTTCTAGGGCAGGATAGTTAAAAACCTGAAGTTTCATATACTGAATATCAAATCACTTGTACTGTATAATCCATTAATGCTAGAAAACAGTAATTATTTACTTTAGTTATATCATGATGTATTTTTAAAAAACACCAAAACATTGTTCATACCTTTTTCTCTTGTACTTGTATGTCATTTTACAGTTAAATTCCAAGAGGGAAGTGCATTAGATCTGGCCATAGGCATACTGAACTTTATGAACCAAAAGTATTATTTGATAGGTTTGCATAAATCTAACTTCTATAAATGAGTTTCATGTCCTTATGTCTTTCACTATAATTTCAGAGATATTTATTGTGCCAGTTGTGAATTTATTCCCTTAGCTCCAAATTCACCTTTCTTTGCCTTGCCTTGTGATTCTGAAGCTGGACCCTATAAACATTTCTTGTCAGCTGGCATGAGATTTAGTTTTGTCATATAGAAGTAGTGGCAGTCCCCTGGACTGGATTCCTGTCTCCAAAGGTTTTCCTCTCCTCTTAATAGTTCATTGTTACTGATGAATAATTATTTATAAGTTATACATATATTTAGAAATAATATATAAATACAAAACCCCAAAACTGGTGTGCCCTGTAGAGCAGTGGTTAAGTCAATTGCCTCCAAAGGGACGCAGGCCACATACCCATAGGTTTAAGTCCTGGGTCCGAAGGAGAAAGCAGCCAATATGAACAACTAAAATGGAAATAAAATAAAGTGCTTCTTCCTCCTCTCCCTGCCTGCCTGCCTGCTTGCCTTCTTTAAAAATAAACAAAAAAATCCTGCTACAGAGCAAAGAATCCTTTACTGATAATGATTAATCTAGGTAATCTAATTGGTTTATAAATGTAAATTTCAGAAGATCTCCCCTAAGAAGGTGGCTTAGTTAGGTCGATTCCTCAAAGGTACAAACTACCTTAATCAACGCTTTTGGATGATACTATGGTAGTGCGGGTGAGAGTGGAGAAAGTGAGAGTAAAATAGGAATTTTATTCTAATTCTCTCATGAAACTCTCAGGGAACCAAATAGTGGAGCATAACGCTTGACCTCCAGAAAGAAGCTTATGTCTATCTAATGACAATGCAGAGCAAGATCCAGTTATAGCCTATTCCTTCATTTTTCTGCTTAATTCATGCTTTTCTCATCACTCAGACTATTACACCAAATGCTAACTTAAGAACTCACTAATTAAAAAACCCAAGAAACTCTATATACATTATATATAATATATACATCTATATGTGTATGTATATATTCATAAATATACATATATTTCTGATGGAGGTTAAAATACATGTGACAATAAGTCGCTAGCAATCATAAACCAAGGTTATTATTTCATCAGTTAACACACACACACACACATACACACACATACACACACACACGGTTATTATAATTATAGTTCAAGAATGCCAAACATCAGGTAAGCCACCAGCTAAGGGAGAATAGATAGCAGGGTAGAAATGCTTCATGAGAAAATTGTTTTATTTTTTTTAAAGGAAACGTGTAGGCAGGAATGAAGGAGAGCAGGCAGGCAGGAACAAAGAGATGAGGAGGAAGCATCTTTATTTTACATCTAGTTGTTCACACTGGTTGTTCCCCTGGACACAGGAATCAAACACAGGGGTAGGTAGCCTGCTCCTTCAGAGGTGATTGACCTAATCACTGCTCTACCAGGGCACGCCTTTTTTTTTTTTTTTAAAGGAAAGGTGCATGCAAGAATGAATGAAGGTGACCAGGCAGGCAAGCAGGAAGAGAGAGGAGGAAGAAGCACTTCATTTGCTTATATCTAGTTTAACTTGGCTGTTTACCGCCACCCTGGGTCTTGAACTTGGGGACCTTGGGATGTATGTAGAGTAAATCACTAGGCCACCAGGGTGTCCCTATGCTTTTTAACTTATGATTCCAACCTGAGAGTGTGCTCCCTTTGATTTAAACACAATGTTCACCCAACCTCCTCTCAACAGCAAAATGAAGAAAGAACATTTGTGAAAAACCAGGTTTAGCATCTGACATACACAGTTGAAACTATAGAGAGAAAACATAAATTACCTATTTATCCCAGTAAATTCTAGGAAAGTACTTTATTTTTCAATAATGTTAACTGCTTCCTTCTTGTCAATATTAGTCCCAACATAAAATAAAGTAAAATGTGCATGAATGCACATTTTGATAAGAAATGAATGCATACTTTGTAATTTGGATTTTGATATTAAAAAATCCACCAGGGTGCACCTTGGTGGCCCAGTGGTCTAGTATACTTGGGAGCAGTCCCACATACATCCCAAGGTCTAGGGTTCAAAACCCAGGGCCAGGGTAAACAACAAATGTGAACAACTAAATATAAATAAATAAATAAATAAAGTTCTTCCTCCTCTTCTCTCTTCCTTCCTTCCTGTTTGCCTACTCACCTTCATTTCTGCCTGTACCTTTCCTTTTAAAAAAATAAAATTCACCAAAATTATAATCCTAGGATAATATGTTCAGTTAGATTTTTTTTTTTTTTGTAAGAAACTTGCCAGCAGGAATGAAGGCAAGTAGAGGCAGGAAGGAAGAAAGAGAAGCATTCTTATCTATTTTATTTAGTGGTTCATCCTTGATTGTTTCCACCACTACTGCTACTGGGATAGAAACTGGAAACCTTGGGATGTATGTAAACTGCACCCAACCCCTACTCTACCAAGGTATGCCAAAATTAGATTCTTAAAAAATATTATTGGATGATGTGAAACAAAAGTCTAGGTCATTCAGGAAAAGAAAATCTTTTAAACTAGCTGAAAAATGGAAGCTGAATTTGTCTTTAAACTTTTCTCCTTTGTTTTATCTGCACTGATTAATTAGCAGGCAGGCCAGTCGACTAAATGGGGATGAATGAAGGTGCGGGTAAAAGATAAAACTGTTTGATGAGTAAGATGACACTGGAGAGATCAGATCTAGTATGTGAAGATGGTTTAGCAGATTCAATCTGCAGTTATTGACATACAGAAGAAAGATTAGATTTGCCAAAAACAACATAACAAACATTATATAGGACCATGAGAACCAAGGCTAAGAATCTCTATCTAGTCTTCGACTTTATCATTCCAGATCAGGGTCTGGAGAATTCAGTAGTTAGATTTTTTTTTAAGAGAGGAAGGAAGGAAGGAAGCAGAGGGAGGAAGGGAAGGAGGGGAGGAAGAAACATTTTTATTTAGATAGTTGTTTATTTTGGTTTTTACCTCCCATCCCCACCTCAGGTTGTGAACCACAGTCCTTAGGTTTTACATGATCCACACCCCAGCTGTTTCAACTGCCTGACTCACAAGGGCACATGCTCAGTGGTTAAAGACCCTCTCTGGGACATGGGTCAGGCCAGGTGTGGGAGTTGGGGTGGGGTGGGGTGGACCAAAAATAACTAAATAAAAATGCTTCTTCCTCTTCTCCCTTCCTCTCTTAGAAAAGGGAAGAAAAGGAAAGGAAAAAAAAAAAAAAAAAAAAAAAAAAAAAAAAAAAAAACAGAAAAGACCCGCAATGGGCAATAGTGGAGACTTTTAGTTTGGTGCTGGGCAAGGTGTGTTGTCATGTATCTGAGGAACTGGGAACCTACGTATATAGGTTTATATTATTTTATAATTCAAAGGTACCTCAATAAATATTAAATTAACTTAAAAAAAAAGACCCACTCTAGCTGTTTTCACATGTTTGTAAATATTTAACTTTATTGGCTTCTAAAGTCTTTTGGATTATGAAAGTACTTGTGCTAATCAGCATGGCCTAAACTACCACCAAAAGAAGGTGGATTTTTAACAGATGGACAACTGATGGCCTGTAAAATGAAGGTCACTATTGCCCCCTGGTGGGCATAACAGAGAATCACCCTTTATTGAGAATTTATAGTTTCATTTAACACTGTTATTGAAGCCCTGCTATAAAGTGGACACAAATACAAAATCTCAGTTTCACAACCTCATAAAGTAGGTATTATTATGTACCAGTTTTATAAATAAGTAAAGAAGATTTGGAGAGGTAGTCTTTACAAGGTCAAACATTTATTCTAATTAATGAATCAGTATGTGAATACAGTTCTGGATACAAAATTCTGTATATATATTATATATATAAACATATATATATATTCTTTCCATTTTACCATACTACTCTCATCTCAGTTAAGATACAAACTATATATACAATTGCTTATTTCTTTTCCTAAGAAACCAAAAAGAGTCAATTAGAAAATTTATTTAAATGAGGATAGTTTCTCTCATTGTAAAATAAATATTTATATGAAGATGCTGAAAATGAGCTGAATTTGCTCCTTTTTAGATAAAGGTTTTTTCTTAAAAACATATAGGACTCAAAAGATGCTTTTCTCTGCTATTATGTTATATAGGTTCTCAAGAAAAGTTGAAATGCTTATGTTATTCAAATAATTACACAAACCTATTTTGTGCCAGTAATCCAATAACCACTTATGTTTATTCTGCTTTATTTGCTACTGCTTTAGATTATGAATATTTAACTCTTTCCTTAGTAATACTATACTGAAGTACCCTTATATTTTCATTTTGGAGACATGTACAACTCTTCAACAGATTTATCTATAGAATATTTTACTTTTAACACAGTAAACACTCATCTATAATCCATACGTATGATCTTTCCTTCCCCTGGAAAGAATAAGTACCTTAGCTCTAAAATGTATTATAGGTCTTTTATTTGGAGAGTATTTTAATCAAGGAGTGGTTTCATTAGAAAGGTGTACATTTATCTCATTGGAAAATGTGGGGTTCTTTTCATTGGAAGTCTGAAATAAATTATCAGAATGTTACCTGAGGTTGTTTTGGTGCTGGGTGAAGAAACAAGGCTAGCAAGGTTGACAACTTCTCCTGATGTAAAGATGAATGGGGCGGCCATAGTCACAGGATTGGCTCTCTCAGGATTAGCATTTACCTGATTCTGCATTGCTTCCTACAAAACAAGAGAGGATATTTCAAAGTCAGAACACCTATTAGTCTTCGTTGTATAGTTACTGAACAAACATCCCCCATCAATAGTGCTCTATCAAGCAGAACTAGTTCCGGTACGCAATGTCCCAGGGAGCTCAGTTCTCATTAAGACTATTTGTTTGTTGGTTGTTTTTTTTCAGACCAGGGCAGCAGAGATGTCAGGTTTCTTTTCCAAGCTTATTTCTACTTTAGAAAAGCAAAGGTATTATTTGCAAGAACTTTAAAACAATTCACCAAACCTCTCTGGATCTTGTTTTTTTTTTTTTTTTAATCTGAAAATATGAAGTGAGTGGCCTGAATAATCTAAAAAGTAATTTCCAGCACTAATATTCTATGATCAATTACCTACAAGTCAATGTCCCTGCAGAGAATCTACAGAGAACAATATTCTCCAGAGTTTTGTCCAACTACTTGTTCCATTCTGCCATTGAAGAAATTCCTAAGGGAATATATAACAAGCAAATAAGTGCCAGATTTTAAAATCTAGTTCCATATGCTGCAATTTTGATTCCATGGATATTTGTACAATTTCAATATAAAGATGCCTTTAATTTTCAGAAGCATTTTTCTACAAACATGATCACTACCAAAAAAGTCCAATTATGAAAGGGCTCTAAACAAGGAATTGAAAGTTGAAGAGGATAACCAGTCTATAGGGAACCATCTGTTAGAAAAAAAAAACAAAACAAAACACTGAATATGCAGCAGAAATGACTGTTTTTCATATAATTATCCCCTTGACTAAAGAGCTTCACTTGAAACAGATGATCAGTTCTCTGGTTACTGTAACTCCTTGAATCTATCCCTTCTTCTGTCCTCCACTATTACTTAATTTAAGCTCTCATTGGCTCTTGCATGATCTAATGAAAGTCACTATATGCTTCAGCATTAAGTGGCTTCTCTCTCCAGTCTGCATAGCACTTTAGTCATCTTCTTAAACACAAAAATAATCATAACAACCCACTATTTAAAAACTTCTATTGGCATGCCCTGCTGGAGTAGCAGTTGGGCATAGTCCACATATATCCTAAGTCCTGGGTGTCCCTGGGTTGGGGGAAACAACCAAGATGAAAAACTAAATTAGGTAAATTTAAAAAAATTCTTTTTCTCTTTCTGCCTGCCTGCTCATCTTCATTCCTGCTTACACCTTTCCTTTAAAAATAATACATATGCATACATACACACAAGCTTCTATTGGATCACCAGTGCTCACAAAATAGTCTAAAGTACTTTACATGACATCTAACACTCCTACATTCCAGATCAGCTCTCAAGTCTTAGTCCCAGACATTCCTAAATGCAATTTCCTTTGCTCAAGCTTTTTTTTTTGTCAAAGGAAAGGTACAGGCAGGAATAAAGGCAGGCAAGTAGAAACAAGAAAGAAAAAGCATTTTAAATTTATTTTGTTGTTCATCTTGGTTGTTCCTGCTGGTCCCAGGATGCAAAGCCAGGACCCTGGGATGCATATCGACTCTGCCCCACCACTGCTCCACCAGGGTGCACACCCTTGCTCAATCTCTAGTTGTAGAACTACCAACTTTTTATTATTATTATTTATTTCAAATAATAATTTTGATTTCTTTGTTTAAAATGCTATATTAGGATACTGAAATTACATCTGTCTGAGTATTTCACACCTCACACAATTTCTAATGTCCATTATCACTCTCTTTCTCTTCTTAGGTGGGTTGGGTATAGCTATATTTTGATTTAGTTTCCCTTTTTATCTTCTTCTTTGCTTTTCTCCCTGTAGAGGTATTGTGAGGTTACCCTAAGGTTAACATTAAGAATTCCATGTTTTTTTCCAATTTTTATTTGAAAGCAGATTACACTTAAGCTCATTCTAACCATCCACATTTTTATTCTCCTCCTCCTCACTTTTCATATTTGCTGTCTTACTGTTTTTAAGTGGGATTTCTTTACACTTTATAGAGCATCCTTTAGTATTTTTTATAGATCTGGTTTTGTGGTAATGAATTCCTTTAAATTTTGATTATCTGAAAAGCTATTTATAATTCCTTCAGTTCTAAATAATACATTGCAGGGTACAGTATCCTAGGCTGAAAATCCTTTTTTTTTTCCAGCACTTTGAATATATCATGCCATTCCCCTCTGGCCTGTAGAGTTTCAGCTGAGAAATCCACTGACAATCATATGGGGACTCTTTTGTATGTGACTCATTTTTTGTTAGCTGCTTTTAAGATTCTTTATCTTGTATTTTTGACACTTTGTTGAAAATGTTTCTAGATGGTCTGTGTGGGTTTCTTTTATTAGGAAATTCTTTGAGCTTCCTGGGTCTGCACGCTTGCTTCATTCCTCAGGTTAGGGAAGTTCTCAGCTATTCTTTCTTCACATAAGTTTTTGCTCCCTTTTCTCCATCCTCTCCTTCTGGAAACCCTATGACGTGAATGTTGTTCCTTTTGATGTTATCCTATAGGTGGCAAATGCTTTCTTCATTTCACTTTGTTCTTTTCTCTCTTTGCTGGTCTGCCTAAGTGTATTGGAGGCATCATCTATCCTACTCTGGAGTCCCTCTATTGAGTTCTTTAATTCAGCTATCTAGTCCTTCATTTTTTTGATATCTTGCTTCATTTCTTCTCTTTTTTGTTGTTCTTTCTCTTTCTCTATTGTTTTTTTGATTTCCATGAGTATGTTTATCACTGTTGCCCTAAATTCATCCTCAGGTAGTTTGCACATGTCTGTCGTATTCAAATTTACCCACTGGGGTTTTCTTTTGGATCTGTCATTTCACATATATTTCTCTGTGTCTTCATTCTGTTCGGTATTCTGTTTATGTTTCTGTGGGTTAGATTTCCCTGCAGTGATGGTGCTGTGTAGGGTATAGACTTGCACCAGAGGAGCCTGGATCTTCACTGGAACACTGGGAATTCTTGAGTTGTGTGATGTCACCACTGGTTGAATTTGTTGATGTTCTTACGTGGATCCTCTATTGAGACCTGAGAGTTTGTGTGGGGGATGCACAGCGTTACTCCAGTGTACCAGCTCTGAACGATAATGACCATGTCGCTGACCAGCAATCAAGACAGCAGCTCCACCTCCATCCACAGGGTAGCACTGTGGGTAGCTTTGAAGATTCCTTCCTTCTGGTACCTCTCTTCTTCCTTTACGCTTGGAGGCAGGATTTCTGGTGTTTGGGGTTCTATGACTTTGGAACAAAATGGTGTGGGGGAGTGAGGGTGGTATATTATCCTAGCTGTCCTCTGGTTATGGCACCTGTGGGGGGCTCCCATTCATACCATCAGGGTCTGGTCCTCCTTTTTGTGCCAAGACCCTCTCCCCCCATGCAGAGTGGGCTCCCTATTACCCTCGGAGAGACTCATGGGAGGCTTAGTTCTTCCAGAGGTCCACCCTTCTCTACCACATTTTTTCCCCTGAAGCTGGAAGTCCTGAATCTGTGATGCAGCTCTGAACCCCAATGCCTTCACCTACCCTTGTGGTGGTGATCACTGCTGCTGTGTCTGCAGCCCCCAGGCAGCCCTTCCATATTGTGTGTGTCTGAAGAATAGGTGATTTCTAGTTGTTCTGTAGAGAGAGGGTATCTGAAACATCCCACCAGATCACCATCTTGACCACCTCTCTCCCAACTCTTTCTTGAACATTCCATGTTCTTTCACACCTCTGTCACACCTAGAATATAATTTATTTACTTCTCAACCTACTTCTCCTTCAAAAATCAGTTCAAATTCTATATACACTTAACCCTTGCTTAACCATCAATACTCCTTCTGCATTCCCATAACACTTACTAGATATGTTTTATCAATGTAGTTTTGTAATGCTTTCGTGTCTTTACCTTCATCACATTATAAACACCCCAACAACAGGGTCATGTCCTATTATTCTTTGTATCCCTCAGACTGTTAATCCCTGATGTACAAGTACTGGCTTAAGAAAGTACTGAATGGAAGGGAAAAAGTGATGGGCAAATCAAGTAAAAGGGAGTCCGTTATATGATAAAAGATAGAAATGGATTGTAGGTGGTATACTTAATGTATTATATTCAGATGTAGATTTATAGTGATGTACACTTTAAAACTATAAAATGTTATAATACATTGTTCCTTTAAAAAAATTAAAGAAAAGAGAATTAATGGATAAATAATTTCAGCTAACTTTTAATTCTGAGATAGCCTCCTCATGACTCAATATGCTTTAGAGTTATGTCTGTTTCACATCAGCTGATGTACATTCAGAAAACATAAGCAGCTTTTAATATTGTCCCAAATCAAGTTTAATTACAAAGGGAAATTTTCATGGTGAAAAACAGACATTCTTATTTTTGTACTGGCCACAACATTGTTCTTCAATCACCATGAATAATTCAGGGATTTTTAGAATTTTTCTTTAAATATATACTGATAGTAAGTCACAAGACTGAGACACATTAGAAATACTACTTTGATAAGATAGGGAAAATTCAGTCTCGATTCAGTTCCTATAAAAAAATCCTTATTTTCAATTCAAGTATATTCTGGGGGTATAAAAAAACCAGACCTGAAGGATGACCAGAAGCTCAGCATTGTTTTTCTCCAGGGCAATATCAAAGGCAGATTTATCAAATTTGCTGAAAGCATGAACATCAGCTCCATATTTGATAAGTAGTTCTACAACATCTCGATGGTGGTGCTCCGTGGCCCAGTGCAAAGCTGTCATCTTCAGCATGTCCTTCGCATTCACATCTGCACCATTCTGTCACAGAAAAGTAATTTTTTCAAACACATTAGTTACACTAGCACAGGTGCAAGATCCCAAATACAGAGGATTTATATAGAGATTACCCATATTCAAATTTAGATCACTTTTAAGAAATATCAAAGGAAAAAACATTTCTCAAATTCTCCTGAATGCTGATAGACATAATGTTTTCAATTAATGGGTCTTCTAAGGACACAACTGGGAAACTACAACAGATGGGGAGAGGAAGGGAAAAAGAACAGATTTTTGATGCATTTATTAATGGAGCTGAATGACTGAAAAGATAGGCATAGAGCAGAGAACACTTGCAGGAAAAAAATGAAGAATAATCAATAAAGTCTCCTTAGTCTTTAAAAGATCTTCAGATTAGAAAAAGATCTAAAAGATTAGAAAACAAAATCCTCATAGCCATGATGACTCTTGAAAGACATAAAACACACTGCAATAAACTGTCATAAACTTAATCTATGCCAATGCAATTTCCTACAACCTGTTTAAATAAGAAAACAGGAAAGTGGATGTCTTTTTTTTATAATACAGAACAGCCACTATTCTTGCTTTACCCTAACAAGCAGTTCCACGATGTGTGCATGTCCATCAGCTGCAGCCATGTGCAAGGGGGTCCTGTCCACTTTGGTCCGGGCATCCCTGCTAACTCCTGCTCGAAGGAGCACTTCAGCTGTGGAATAATGTCCATACTGGGCTGCAAGGTGTAGAGGTGATGTCCCAAGCTGTGGGAAAATAATACCCATTAAAAACCAACTGTGTGCAGAGTGATAGATCACTACTGGAGAGACACAAATGAACAGGTAAATTCTATGATCCCTGTCCTTGGAAAAAGGATGTGGTTGGACAGATAAGAATGAAGAAGTTATTTCATTAAAAAAAGAACATACTGGCATGCCCTGGTAGAGCAGCAGTTAGGTCAACTGCCTCCAAAGGATGCAGGTCACATACCCAAACCCCTGGGTTCAAGTCCCATGTCCAGTAGGGAAACAACCAGTGTGAACAACTAAATGGATATGAAATAAAATGCTAAAAATAAATAAATAAATAAAATATTACTAGGTAAATAAATATACTACCAACTAAGTAAATGCTCAGTATAATGGATTTAAGTCAAGTGAATTAACCTTGTAAGATTATTTAAAAGACAAGAGTTCAAGCACAGCTTAGAAGATAAAAAAGAAAAGGATAGACAAGAACATTCTGAGTCAGATAAAGGGAAGAGATAGGCATGTTTAAGACAATTCTTAGAAAAAGGACTGAGACTAGAAAGTTACATATGGAATTTGGGGTATAAATTTAATTGGAATAGAAGCTAATTGCCACATTAAAGCAAAGTAATATGAAATGAGATGAAGAGACAATAAAAATTTAGCAATGACATGTCAATAGCAATAAGCAAGTCTGTATCATCTCGAAGTAAATAAATCTATCTGTAAGAGATACCTATCAGCTTTTACTGTGGTCAAAGATCTATACCTTTCTTTGTGTCCTATCTTTTATTTTAAGCCTACTTCATTTATTCTTTGCTTTTCTTATACTCAGCCTCTCTGCTTGACTGTATTTAATTCACATTGCTCTTTTCAGACCTATTTATAGAAATGCTAATCTCATTGGTTTCCTTTTTGCAAGGGAACCTACTGGCCTCTGAAATTTATAAATTAATCACCTAGAATAGAGGACATTAATTTCACTAAATGTTAAAGTTAGGCAATGCTTTCAAAATCAACTAATACTAAGCAAGCCCACATTAAAACCTGGACTTGGAGCTTTTGAAACTGTTTTCCAAGCTGGCCATCTAGGTTCATGAAATTATACCTTCTTCTCTGACGTTTTTTAACAGTGTAAGAGAAACAAAAGGACTGGACGAAATATTTATTATTAACCAAGACATTTTAGAGAAAAGGAAACAAGGAGTTTATTAGTTTAGAAATGCTCTCCTACTATATGATTTTGTTTAATTTCTAGCTAATTGCAGAAGCCTATAACCCAAGTACACTCCAGAGAGAATTAGAAAATTTAGAAAATACTCTTAAAAAGCAATATAGAAAATCAAAAGTATATAAAACCTTACAATTAGCACCTATCTATCCACAGGAGACCCTTTCAATTTAGAAAACTAAAAGAAAAAGAAACTCCTGTAGGAGAATGAGGCAGAAAGAGAATGAACAAAAATCAATAGTCTGTTTAGCCTTTAAGACAAAGACTGGTAACAGGCCATGTTAGAAATAATTGAGAGCTTACCCAGTCTGTTGTGAAAGGAGCACCATTTGCCATCAATGTTCTTACTTCATCATCTTGGCCTTCTCTTGCTGCTTCTAGTAACCTCTTCCCCAAGTCCACCAAAGACATCTTTATGCATAGGAACAAAAGTTTTCAAAAAACTTTAACGCAAATACAAGAAAAGCTGCCTGTAAGATGTTTTTAGAAAATCTCTTGTGGAACACTATGGTGGCTCAGGTACTAAGGTATGCATCATATATTGTGTGAAGGAACAACCTAAATAAATAAATAAATAAAACCACCTCTTCCTTAAAAAAATGCTTTAAGTGCACCCTGGTGGCCTAGCAGTTTAGTTCACCAGAGGAGTAGTCCATATACATCCCAAGACTTCTGGTTGAAGACCTGGGGTCTAGGGGAGACAACCAAGATGAACTAAATAAAATAAAGTGCTTCTTCCTCCACTCTTCCTTCCTTAAAAACCAAAACAGAGTCCTCTTATATCTGAATATATAAGATACTTTTCAGGCTAACTATATGGCAGAACACTTCCTTTCTACTTCATCTAATGCAAAACAATCAGGTATCTTGGAAAGTTTCGGGTCCTAAACAATAGTTCCTTTACTTTCTATCTCCAGAAATATACTTTGGAAATATGTGCATCACATTACCACTTTTCTAGTTTAATAAAGCAACATTTTCAGTTCTATGAAACAACCACAGGTAGAAATATTATGTAACATGAAAAAATGAATAGGTAAGTCAAGGTTACTGAGACTTGGGTATATGGCAGACACTTTTGAAAAAAATGAACAAAGTGGTTAGGTCAACTGCCTCTGAAAAAGCACAGGCCATGTACCCTTGGGTTCAAGTGCTGGGATGGCAGGGGACAACTAGTGTAAACAGCTACATGGAAATAAATAAAAATGCTTCTCTCTTCCTGCCCGCCTACTTGCCTTCATTGCTGCCTTCACTTTTCCTTAAAAAAAAAAGTGAGCTTGCCACTTCAAGAAAAACAACTGATAGTATTGATTACTAATTATAATTACAACTTGAGCTTTCAAGCAAAAAATCAGAATTTTGTGGAAGCTATATCAACTAGATCTAGGTTTGATATAGGTATAGTTGATAAAAGTTTCCCAAAATTCTGAGTAGATAACCTACTACGAACTAGTCGATGAAATAAATGATGATACTGAGTGAATTTTTTTAATATTCTTTATTATCATGCATTAACATTTGAATAATTTGTATAATGCAAACAAGTATTTTTCAAATAACTAATGCATGTTACATGATCATACATGGGTAAAAGGATTTATTCGAAGTGAAATTTTTTCAAAGTGAAAGAGAAGTGAGTGTTAGGGTACAGAGTACAGGCACGCCCTGCAGCTCAGGCGCTACGGTGCTAGCCATGTAAAGCCTAAGGACCCAGCTTCCAGCTGAACTGAGGGTTTAAAAAAAAAACCATAGTACTAAAACTTCATTGTTAAGGTTTCAGATTCTTTATGCAACTTTTTTTTTTTAAAGGAAAGGTACAGACAGGAATGAAGGCAAACAGGCAGGAAGAATGAAGGAGAGGAGGAAGAAGCATTTACTTATTTTATTTAGTTGTTTATCCTAGTTGTTCCCCCAGATCCAGGTCGAGAATCCTGTTCCTTGGGGTGTATGTGGACTAGGCCTATCAAAAGCAGTGGACTTATAACTAAACTACCAGGGCACACCTGTGCAACTAACTTTAAAAAAAACTTGACCCTCTGTATGCCCTGGTGGCTTAGTGGACAAATCCAGCTGGTGCAGTCTAGATATATTCCAAGTTCACATTCTGGGTCCGCAGGGAACAATCAAGATGGACAACTAAACTAAATAAATAAAATGCTTCTTTCTCTTCTCTCTCCTGGCTGCCTATGTGTTTACCTTCATTCCTGCCTGTACCTTTTCTTTAAAAAAACAAACACAAAAACTGCCCCTTGCAGAGCTTTCTCCTTTCTCCAAGTACATATTGCAACAGACCGAATGCAAAAGTAGATACAAATATAAAATTGTCTTCTGTTAAGAGAGAAGTTAAAGGTATTTGCAAAAATATAAAACAATGCCATTCTTCTATGTCTCTTTTTTTTAAAACCCTCGCCTCGGTCTCAAACCTGGGCCTCTGGGAGGCTTTATATGGAGCACCTTATCTGGCTTAGTCACAGGAGTATACCCTCTTCTATTTCATTAACTTAGAAGGCTTACATTTTTATTAACATGTTATTTCTGCTAACATGTAGCAGATTTATTATTTTAATTAATTTATGTATTTTAATTAATGGACACATAAGGAATTTGTTAAAAATGAATATCCTCAAGGCTCCTGTCCAGGTTCTCTAAATGAGTAAAGGTTCTCTGAATGAGTAGAGTTCACTACAGGATGAACTTTAACACTGTGAATTTCTATAATCTGATAAAAGTGTCAGTTTTTATAACTCAAGAAAATGCTAGGGAAAAATACAAAATGTTACAGAAAACTCATATTTCAAATTTTTCCATGGTTATCCTTTTAAAACATAAAATATTCCTTTCAATTTAATTATCTTATTACTAGTAAAGACAAGAACACATTTTTAGGTGGCTCATTAGTAAAAAATGACACCTTCACATTTTCTTAATATACACTATATATGAAAGGTTTATTTCCAAACCTTAAATACTTCAACAAAAATTAACTGACCAGAGTGAAAGAGTGCGCTTGCACAAGGATGTTCAGAAATGCTGGCACAAAATGGAATTAAATTATCCTAATAATGAAACTCTAGTTCTGTTCTCCATCTCTCTCTCTCTCTCACACACTCACACACACACACACAAATTCAGCTGGCAAGCAAGCAAGCAATTCTGGCAAGCAAGATCCTTTAAATAAGTTGACTTTATCCCACTGCAATGATGTCTTCAGCACCTAAACCTTTGTAAAAAAAATTTTTTTTAAAGGAAAGATGCAGGCAGGAATGAAAGCGAGTAGGCAGACAGCCAGGAGAAGAAAAGAGGAAGCAGCATCTTTATTATTATCATTATTATTTTTAATTTAGTTGTTCACACTGGTTACTTCCCCCTGGGTCCAGGACTCAAACCCAGGGGTTATGTGGCTTGCTCCTTCTGAGGCAATTGACCTAACCACTGCTCCACCAGAGCATGCCCAAAAAAATTTTTTTTAAGAGAGTAAAGAAGGGAGGCAAGAAAAAGGAGAGAGAAGCATTATTTGTTTCCTTTTTTTTTTTTTTTTTTTAATTGTAGTAATTATCCTACACATTAAAATCATTTCCTATGTATCGGTTCCCCATTTCTTAGATATATTTCAACACACCGTGCCCTCCACCAAATCACCAAGTATTCACCATTGTCCAGTGGGTCCACCACCATTTGCCCCTGCCTGCTCCATTCCCTTCGGGTAACCTCAGTTGTGTTGCAAATGTTTCAGGGTTGGTTATGTTTCATCTGTTCCTTTCTTTTGTCTGTTCACTGTTCCATCTATAAGTGAGGTCATCTGGTATCTATCTTCTTTTGATTTGTTGCACTTAGCATAATCCTATTTCCATCCCTGTTGATTCAAATGACAGGGTTTCACCTCTTCTAAGGGCTGTGTTGTATTCCATTGTGTATATGTACCACATCTTCTTTATTCATTCATCTGATACTGGGCACTTAGGTATTTTCCAGATCTTAGCTTTTGCGAATAGGGCCACAATAAACATGGGGATACACACATCTCTGTGGATGGGTGCTTTTGTATCTTTTGGGTAGATGCCCAGAAGTGGGATGACAGGATCATATGGGATTTCCATCTTCAGTTTTTTAAGGCATCTCCAAACTGTTCTCCAAAGGAGTTGTTACCAATTTGCATTCCCACCAACAGTGCAAAAGTGTTCCCTTTTCTCCACATCCTCACCAGCATTTGTTGTCTCCAGATTTTTGGACAATTGCCAGTCTTTCAGGTGTAAGGTGATATCGCATTGTTTCTTTAATTTGCATTTCCCTGATGGCAAGTGAGTAGGCCTGTTGACCACCTGTATATCCTCTTCAGAAAAGTGTCTTTCCAATTCCTCCTCCCATTATTTTTATTGGATTGCCTGTTCTTCTGTTGTTGAATTTTATGAATTCTTTGTATATTTTAGATATTAAGCCTTTGTCGGAAATATCGAATGCAAATATCTTCTCCCAGTTAGTAAGCTTCCTTTTGGTTTTGGTGAGTTTTCTTTTGTTGTGAAGAAGCTTCTTAGTTTAATGTGGTACCAGTTGTTTTTCTTTTGTTTTCCTTGATGGTGGAGTTGAGTCCCCAAAGGCTTCTCTACAACTGATGTCATGGAATGTCTTTCCTATGTTGTCTTCTAAGAGCTTTATGGTTTCTAGTCTTATGTCCAAGTCTCTAATCCATTCTGAGTTAATTTTTGTAAATGGTGTTAGAGAGTGGTCTAGCTTCATTCTTTTGCATGCAGCTGTCCAGTTTTCCCAATACCATTTGTTGAAGAGACTTTCCTTTTTCCATTGAATACTTTTGGTTCTTTTGTCGTAGATTAACTGATGGTATGTGAGTGGACCAATTTCTGGTGATTCAGTTCTATTCCACTGATCTGTGCCTCTGTTATTATTCCAGTACCTTACCTCTTTTGATCACTATAGCTTTGTAGTATAGTTCAAAGTCTGGAAGTGTAATCTACTTGTTTCATTTTTGTTTTTTTGTCCTGGCCCTGGGCTGCAAACCCTGGTCCTTGGGCTTTACATGATTTGCATGCCAGAGTCTTAGCTGCCTGAGCCATCAGAGAACTTCATAAAATATGTTCAAGCAATCGTTTTGCACTGTAGTCTATATATGCTAACTTTGTAACTTTTTCTTAATCTTATATTTGTAAGTTGGTATATCAGCACCACAAAATGGCAACTGATCCAAACCTGTCATCTCCTTCTTTAAATAAACCAGGAAAAGCCTTCTTTCTTTTTCTCAAAGGAAGGTGCAGACAGGAATGAAGGGGAGAAGGAAGGCAGCAAGAGATAGCAGTACAGGCCACATACCTCTGGGTTTGGTGGGGGGAAAGGGAGGACAACTTGAATATTTAAATAAAATGAAAGGCTTCTTCCTCTTCCAAAAAAAAAAAAAACAAAATGAACAGGGTATGATATTCACCACCTGACATAAAAAAAGTTCTCTTAGATCCTAGAAAGGTATTCCTGAAGGCTCTTTTCTATGCCCATCCTGTTACTCTTTTCTTGTAAAGGCAAGGAGCAGGCAGGAATGAAGGTAAGCAGAGACAGGCAGGCAGGAAGAGAGAAAAGGAAGCAGCACATTTTTTTTATTTGTATTTAGTTGTTCATCTTGGTTGCTTTCCAATCCTGGGATATGAACTTGGCCCTTTAGATGTATGTGGGCTACACTCAATTAGAGGCAGCAGACCTAGCCACTACGCCACGAACACAGGTCAGTTACTGTTTTCTTGTGCGTTAACCTAAAATATCAATCTTAAGGAAACTATATTTTTAAAAGAACAGCATTCTGGGCATGCCCTGGTGGAATTAGGTCAATTGCATTCAAAAGAGCACAGACGGACATACCCCTGGAGTCTGAATACCAGACCTGGAGGAAACAACCAGTGTGAACAACTAAATAAAAAATGAATGAAGTGCTTCTTCCTAACTGCCTATTTGCCTTCATTCCTGCCTGTACCTTTCCTTAAAAAAAAAAAAAAAGAATAGCATTTTGGAGGAGTTATGTGCCAATCTCCCAGGATCCTATAACAATGTTAGCACCACCAGACAAGAGATGTAGACAACGAGACAAGACAGTCTACACAACTCTGAGTTCCCTGATTACTGAAATCAAAGGGAAACCATTCTCTCTTCCTGGATGTATCTTCACTTTCCCCATATAAAGTGAAGAAACAAAATCTTATTTAATTTGCCTCCTAGGATTTTGGAGATGAAAATAATAACAAAGCATCCCCCCACCCTGCCCAACGTCGCGCCCCACCAAGAACTTTCAATAGGTAAGTTTTAATAATTAATGAAGTACTTGACCTCTAGACCACAAAGTACTCTCATTGGAGAGAAATTATGTTTGTGGATATAAGAATGTGGGTGGGGCAGTCTTTTCATTGTTATCAAACCAGTATGAAAATTGATGCTTGAGAGTAACTCTATTGGTCAGGGTGGATCAAATGGTATGATGAAAATATGGCCCCCAAAATGTTAGATTGTTGAAAGTAAGCCACAAGTGTGTCCTTTTCCACGAATATTTAAAAAGGAGAGAAAAAAAATTATTTTGTGAAAGAGGAGAAGAACAGAATGACCTCTGCTGGCTCAAGGAAATCTGCGAGAATAGGAATAAGAGAGCGAACAGAAAGGAGAATTGATGTTAAAAAGAATTCAGGATCTGAAGACCTTTTCTTCCCCCTTTTCTAAGGCACAAGCTGTACCCACCACCAGGCACCAGCTGCACAAACAACTGTGCAAGAACTGGAGGTGGGGCCCTTAACTGCTCTTGTTCAAATTACTGACTTCACTAATCTTTAGGCAATTATTGGAGTTAAAGAGTTAGAACCCCCGTTTTCTCCTCTAGCACAAATCCTGCAGTTACTCACAGCAATGTTCTGTCTTTGGGGGGAAAAAAAAAAAAAGTCAATTTGGGGCAGGGAGTGAAGGTCTCAGCCAAATGGGTAGCCCCTGACCCGGGCTCCGCGCTGCCCCCTAGCGGTCACCTCTGTGGCATTGACTTTCCCTCGGTCCAGCAACCCAGTCCCAGGTCTTACACCCAACCCCCTCTTCACCACCTTCCAGTCCCCTCCCCTTCCTCCCGGCAGCATCCCCTTCCTCTTTGTCCCCCTCCCCCAGCTACCCCCGCTCAAGGAAGGGTCGCCGCTGTCTGCACCCGAGAGCCCAGGGCTGGGCTTAGTAGGGCAGCGGTGCGGTGCCCCCCGCCCCCCAGAGTCCACGCATGTCTCCTTCCCCCTCACCTCCTTGTCCGGGACGTTGCCGGTTGCTTTTTCACCAAGCACGCCAGTTTGATCTCCTTTCCTTCTCTAGTTAAGACTCCCTGTCACTGACGGTTACTTTTTGGTCTTTCCTATTTGCATACTTGGGGACCCTTTAACCCCCCCCTCGTGGAGAAATGGAGGCAACAAAATGGCGGACCCGGAAGTGAAGATTCAGGGAATACAATTTCTGGCGGAGGAATCTGTAAGAGAAAACTATTAGAAAGCCCACATTTTCATTCGAACCCTGGGCAATGTACTTCAGAGTGTCATTTTCTATCTACCTAGGGTTTTTTGAGGTTAAAAAAAAAAATGTATATCTGAGCCTCAGATGGCACTATTTGGCGGGGCGGAGGGTTGTTGATTACGTGTCTTACGTGTCGTATAGTTCCGGTAGGGGACGGACGCGACGATTTGTTTTGGCGCCAAAAATCCAGTCTCCTTAGGTCTTGCTCCTTTTTGGTTGCTTGTTGGGAAAGCCTTTTTTCTGTCTCTCAACCTCCGGTGAAGCAGTTTGGACGTTACTGGCTTTGCGCGTGAATTGAATTCTGGTGCCCGTTGGAATATTACCAGTTGCAACAGCCTGAATATAAGACTCCTAGAGCCAAGCTGTCAGCGCCAATCATGAAAGTCGTTTATTTGGGGGGGGACCCTGAAAGAGGTTGGAGCACGAGCTTGCAAATCCATGTAGGCATTTATCAAATTTGATTTGCGTCTCCACCTGCCAATCACCACGTCTAAGGGATGGCGAGAAGTCAACAAAGAAACTTTTCAACCTATTTACGTGTCTCCCTTTTCTAAGCTTAACCGAAATCGTGTTCATGTCATTTTTAAAGTTTTTACGACTCTTTTTTGAGTCAAAATCTTGTCCCATTCCCTATTACCACCTAGTGTTGTTTGGCTTCATGCCGTTCGTACAGTAGTTACCCCAAAACTACTTGTAGATAAGCCCAAGGCGTTTTTTGGTTTTGTTTTTCAGTTATAAATAAGCAGATAACATATTTGATTGAATTTGTTTATTTTCTTAGGCACCTAGGCTGAGAAGATGGGCATCTTTGGTGCCATGGGTGACTTCTGAGCATCATTACCTCAAATACCTTGGTGTAGTGCCTGCTAGTTCAGTTGCGGTTGGAGGGCAACTGAACCAAGATGCTGCAGAATCTGCTGGCTCTTCGTCAGATTACCCAGGTCATACGTACTGTTTGACAGAGGCAGTTTGAAAATAAAGTTCCATAGAAAAAAAAGCTATTTTATGAGAATGGAATTCCAGTGCATCTAAAGGGTGAGGTAGCTATGCCCTGCTGTATAGAACCACCATATTCTTAGAGTTAGTGCAACAGCATTTGCCATCTATCAGCTGGCCAAGCAGGACTGACTTCAGTTAATCATCATAACAATCAGCTGGTTCTGTGGACTCTTGATAAGTAATCTGAGTACCTTGGGGGAAGAGGTATTTATTGTCTTGCCTAGCTGCCACCAATAAAGCAGTCTTTTCCGTGAAAAAAATGTTTAGGAGTCAGTGGGCAAGCACAAGAGTGGTCGGTTGCCGCTTCATTCCTTTTCCTGTTAACTCGATGCTCAACCCGAAGTTCATTATTTTAATGTATAAAGGCTCCTCAAATGCGAAAGCAAAACTAGTTTATTTCTCTATTTCTTCCCCTGTAAAGAGAAAATAGAATCCAGTCCTGGGATTGAATATCTTTATTAAAGAAATGAGCAAGTGGCAGCACAAATCAGCAATTTTAGGAGTTGGGGACAAGATGTAGGGTCAGAATGTGATTGTTCATTTCAATGTCTCAAGTTAGCTGAAAAACTGTGCCTGAGGCCTATTGATCAGAATCAGACACTGCAAATGCGGGAGGGCAAGACCAAACTATATTAATGACTAAATCCTATGCCCTTAGAAGACTGAATCAAAACCTTACAAACATCATAATAATCAGCAAGATTGCATCTTAAGATTTGAAATCTGAGTAGTTTTCCTCAGCTTGAGTTTTCAACCCACATTTAGGAGCGAAGCTGTAAAGCAAGGAGGCTTGAAAAAGGAAAACCCTTCTGGGAGAGGGTAGCTCTTTCTGAAATGTCGATGTTTTCTCCCCTGTTTATTTTCCGTGACATTTTTTCCTCTTATTTTGTACTTTTAGCTACTCCCAATTTCTTGGAGAAAAAGTATATTACCAGAAGAGCAAAATAAAAAAAACAAGAATCATTACTTTAGCCTTTTAGAAAGTCTCCTGTCTCAAAAGCATATAATTGCATATTTTTTTGACGCAACCTGGTGGAGTCGCTATTGGGCACAGTCCACATACATCACAGGTACTAGGGTTTATGTCCTGGGGCCAGGGGAAAAACCAAGATGACTAAATAAAGTGCTGCTTCCTCCTCTCTCTTCGTGCCTACCTGCCTCTGCTTGCCTTTATTCCTGTGTGCACCTTTCCTTTAAAAACGAAATAAAAACTTCAAGGTTTTCATCAAAGCTTGAGGAAAATTTGTGTTTACTGGCTTATATTCAGGAATTTAGAAAGATTTAAGCAATCTCTGAAGTCAATTAAAATGAAGTAAAATGTAAGTCCTCCATTTTTCACTACTGTACTACTCTGGTGCCATCAACAGGCCTGTTTTCTGGAGTTTATATGGGGGTAGGGAGAAGTCTCTGACCTTGTACCTCATTGCTTGAACCTTTTATGATTTGGAGTTTTGGAGAGCAATTACTAAGAAAAATAAATAATAAATACATAAATACATAAATAAATAACAACACAACTCTGGCAGGTTCATCAGCACCACCTCAACGTAAGAGAGGGGAGAACAGGACTAAAATGGGAAGAGGGTGGTTAAGGAAGCGACTTGAAAGGGCAGACAGTGAGGGAAAGGTGCTGAGAGAAAGCAGTCTTGGTCTCAGAGCAAGTCCAATTCAAAGGAGTGGATGCTGGCGATGGGGGCTCTCCAGAAGTTGAAGGTGCTGTACTCAAGGAGGGCATCGCCTTCAGGGTTTTTCTCCTGCTCTGCTCCAGTTGCTTGCCTGGTCATTTTGCCAACGTTGCTGTCCTTGATCTTGCAGGTGGATGAGTCTGACAGACCCAGGCTTTCCAGCTCTGACAGATCCAGTTCTGGAATGGGCATTCTCCAGAAAAGAAAGGAGCTGTACTGGCTACTCACAGGGTCCCTCATAACTTCCTAGAAAGAAACCACTTGTCAGACTTTATAATACAGCAAGCTTTGTGACCCATGGCCTTTCCTTAGAAACTTTATATCCCCATTTGTCTCTGTACATAATCCAAGTTCCCTGGGACAGGATTTAGGAACCTTTCCTCTTTTATCATTTCTAATGTTGACTGACTTTACCCCATCTTGGAAAGACTTATCAACTGCATCAAGTTGATCTTGGGTCTGAGTTGCAAGATTTTCCAGAATCTGGTCCCACTCTTATTAGCAGTATTACATTTTCTGCTACAGTTATGTTCATTCCTATCTTGCTTAATTAACTCCACTTTTCATAAAACAACAACAACAACTATCCAAGCATCAAGGCTCTATTCAAGTCCCTAGAAGACGAATTCTCCTGAGCTATTACATTTGCAAATACTTGACTACTCCCCAACTTCGGTTTAATAGGTCATGGTACCGTGAAAAAGGGTTTCTATGACATTTCAGCTTTCTATTTGCTTCCTTGACTTCTAAGCCCTGCCATAAACTCACTTCTTCCAGATGAGTTTCATTAAGCTTAGATTTACTTAAATTTACTCAGATCAATCTACCCTAATTTTTCCAGCATTTCCCCCAATACCCTATAGAGTTATTATTTTTTGTGTTTGCTTTTTTAAAGGAAAGGTGTAGGAAGGAAGAGAGAAGAGGAAGAAGTATTTTATTTAGTTGCTCATATTGGTTGTTTACATCCCTTGTCCCCTCTCCTGGGGTCTTGAAGTGGGAACCTTAGGATGTACGTGGAATTTTACCTATCACTTTGGGATTACAGATCACTGTTATGTGTCTTCTACAGCAACAGTCTCATCTCCTTCAAGGGACTGAATGTGACCTCAAGGGTAAAAAAAAAATCTACCTTTGTACCGTCTTCAAAAGTGCTAGGTGGGGTGCACCCTTGTGGCTCAGGCAGTTGAGATGCTGGCATGTGCACCA
Source organism: Solenodon paradoxus (assembly GCA_004363575.1). NCBI lineage: Eukaryota > Metazoa > Chordata > Mammalia > Eulipotyphla > Solenodontidae > Solenodon > Solenodon paradoxus. The sequence goes on along the minus strand of RJWH01002803.1, from coordinate 43,708 downwards.
TGTTAAAACCCAAGGATTGGGGTGGGGTTAAAAAATGAAATAAAGGTTATGGCACACTGGTGGTTTGGTGGTTAAGTCCACTGCCGCTGGCAGAGGCCACATTCAACCCAAGAACCAGGAGTCTGGTTCCAGGGCTGCAGGGAGCAACCAAGATGAACAACTAAATAAATTAATGCTTCTTCCTCCTCTCTTCCTCCCTGTTTGGCTGCTCACCTTCATTCCTGCCCACACCTTTCCTTAACATACAGATGTAAATAAAGATGTTTTTTCCTCCTCATCCCTCTGTCTTCTTAAAAAA